>WWNC01000003.1:28220000-28652500 GCA_011125475.1 Melanerpes aurifrons | reverse complement strand
GCAATGATTCAGGTCTATGTAGAGCAAAAGAAATACAGATGAGTTGAAAAATTGTATTTAGTTCAAAGGGACATCACTGATTTTTAGCTATGTGTGTACAAAGTAGGGATGGGAAATGTGAACAGATTACCATTAAATGTCCTAGATCAACCATGCATGAAGTTACTCATATGGAAACAGAGAAAGAAAGAAGCCAGAGAAAAGCTTTTCATGGGTTGCTCACTTGGCCTTAATGACTTGGCCTTAGATTTACTTTTTAGGCTTTGAGGAGTAAAAGACACAGCTCCAAATCCTATTCATATCCTAGCCAAGCAGAATCATTTCTCTTTTCACCTCCATGGGTGCTACAGAGTTTAGGGTAAATTAACTCCTCAGCTGAGTGGATGGGAAAAATTCAAGACAAATATTTCTGAGTAAGTAAATCTTGCTTCAGCTTAAGTATTGGCAATGAATGTCTCCCACAGCACAGAGATGGTCCCTATAGTCTGGTCAGAAGCTGCTGCTAAAAGCTTTTCTGTGGCAAAGGTGTTTGTAGTGTTAGGACAGAACAGGTTACAAGAATGTGACTAAAGTCATATTTGCTCTAACCAAGATTTTGACCAAAATCCACCTCCCTTGATGTTTTAGACCTATGTTGTTCACACCTAGTCATCAAAGTCCCTCATTATAACCACAGAAGAGATGTAGGTTTCTTTTGGCCATGGTTCACAGTCTCACCTGCAACAATCCCTTTAGGACAAGTGAATTGAGACATACAAACCCTGTCTGTCTCCACAAAAAACAACACACAGTAATTTGCTCAAGTGGAGATGTCTGCATCCTGAATTCCATCATTAGGATTTTAAGCTGTCTATCTAGTTTTCAAAGAGAACAGATTCAGGCTCCTTGGGTATTTCAAAGAAGTAACTGGAGAAATATTGAAATATTGGCATCTAACCAGACATATTTGGCTGTGGTTCACTCTGTAGAGCAAGTTCTTGGTCAGTGTTGCCTGTAGCAAAGATTCATTGCATAATCTGCCCTTTTGCACAGACCCTAACTTCTCAGAAAGCAAGCTTTTTCTTTCTCTTCAAGGCACCACTTCTGCACTAGGGTGTATATGCTTGTCTTAATAAACTTAACATTTTTACTCACAAATTTACTTCAGCAATATCCAAAGTTTATAACCACTCCCAGCAAAGTGAATTGCTTTTCTTAAACATATGACTTTGGCTGTTGTCCAGCCTAGCTAACACAGATGCCTAACTTGCCTCTCAATTTCATGCTGCTGATGAAGCAATTCTCATCAGATAGGTATCTCACTGCTCCGTCTAGTCAACAAAGATGTTTGCCTCTCTAGCCTTTCAAAGAGAAAAGCTATCTGACCTGAAAAAGGGCTTGTGAGTTTGTAAGTCTGTTTTCCTCTAACTCACTCAACAAAGCTATATATATATTACTACTAATTACAAATCTCACCTAAACTCAGGTTCATCCCAGCTGTGTAGACAGAATCTGTACCTAGAGACCATCAAAATGCCTTTTCTCTACTGACTTGGAAGGTACTCTAGGCTCATGCTTTAGGACAGTTTCACTTAATGTTTGAAATACAGACCCAATTTAGACAGACAGGATGACCACATATTACTGCTGCTGTTATTTTAGCCTCAGCAAGTCTTAATCCTTCCCCTATCTATATGTTTGTGTGTGTATGTGTTACACCCAGTGTCTGAGGGTGTGTGTGAGAGGCAGAGGGATGGTAGTACTTGCTTCAAAGCCAGTGGTCACTGGAAGACCAACACAATTCTTTCCACTTCATCCATAAGGAAAAATGTTTATGCCCATCAAGGTTATTTCTGAGAACCTCTCCTCAGATTGAGAGCTGCCTAAGGCTAGCATCCATGCGTATAGATAGTGCCCATGGTGCTGCCACCCCTGGCCCTGCTGTTGGTGCTATCCCATACTCCAACCCCAGAAAACAGATGTGTTTCTGTCACTTCACAGTATCACAGTATCACAGTATCACTTAGGTTGGAAAGGACCTCGAGGATCATCGAGTGCAACCTATCAACACAGACCCCATGACTTCTCAGCAATAGAGCAGGATGTAATCTTCTCCACCACATCTCTCCCATTCCTGCTGCCTCCATACTCCAAACAAAGCTTGTTATCCCTTTTCCTCATCAAGCCTAACCTATACTGCTGTCATGGCTGAGGTAAAGAGTGAGCTAGGTCTTGCTATGATGATGCTGCCAGCTATTCTTTCTCCCCAACCTGCTCTTTATCTTGTTGTATGACATACCCAGAAATCCCTGAGGGGTAAGAGAGATGCTAAAGCCCTTTTACTCTTCTTCATGCACAGCCTCGACCTGTACTACTGGTGTTACTTGTCCTTCAGTACTAAGGAACACAAGCGACAACAGATCTACCCTGGGCCATCTTCAAAATGACAGTTTTTCTCCTTTTTGGATTGTGAAATAACTGTAGACCCAGATCTTGCATCTGCCTCAGGGGTACCAGTCTAGTGCCTTCACTCAAACTCCAGGAAGCTCACGTTGACACTTCCAGCTCATTAAAGGGCAGGGCATTGGGGCCAGGCCATCAAGAAGGAGTTGGGTCCAATGAAGACAGGAGCCAGCTGTGAGAGAAGTGTGGAGTTGAAGCCAGTGCTTAGATCAGGGGCTTAGTTCAGCATCATCTCTTGTCAGCTGAGCATAACTGCTATAGCCAGAAAGTGTGTTTCAGCTCAGAAAAAAATAGAGAAACAGTAAAAAAAAAAAAAAAAAAGGAAAAAGAAAAGGCAGAAAAAGAAGTCAGCATGCATGATGGCTTCAGGATGAGAAATGCCAACGATATTCTTATGACACTCAAACGCAAGGTGAAAATTCAGTCGTGCACAATGACTTTTCAGAAATAGGCTGGGAGGAAAGATATGAGCTCTGCCAGGGGGACAGAAAGGCAATATCTGATGAACAGGGTGCAGAGCTGCTGACTGAGGCAAGTGTACCATTCTGTGCAGTGAATTTTGGTGTTTACTGAGGCAAAACTCCATTGGCCAATAAAGGGATATTTTACTTTATAGGAAAAGAGCAGGGTGTTTCTGGAGGTTGTAGCAACCACCCCCTGAAAGTTTAATTTTTATTTGTTTATTTTTTATTTTAATTTCTTTGGGTTTTCTTTCTCTTCATTGTTTCCTCCTCTTCTCACTTCTCCTCTCTTCTCTTCTCTTCTCTTCTCTTCTCTTCTCTTCTCTTCTCTTCTCTTCTCTTCTCTTCTCTTCTCTTCTCTTCATCTTCTCTTCTCTCTTCCCCATCCCCATCCCCATCCCCTTCCCCTTCCTCTTCCCCATCCTCTTCCTCTTCCTCTTTCTCTTTCTCTTTCTTTCTCTTTCTCTTTCTCTTTCTCTTTCTCTTTCTCTTTCTCTTTCTCTTTCTCTTTCTCTTTCTCTTTCTCTTTCTCTTTCTCTTTCTCTTTCTCTTTCTCTTTCTCTCTTTCTCTTTCTCTCTTTCTCTTTCTCTTTCTCTTTCTCTTTATCTTTCTTTCTCTCTCAGCTTTTTCCATTTTTTTTTTTATTCAGGCCAGAGCCAAACACTAAATGAGTAAATGTCCTTCTCTTACTGATGCTGATTTAGGGACCATCATATCATCTGAGTTCTCTGACAAGTCTGCTTCCCACACCATACCAGCATTGCTGTGTTTCAGAGCCCACCATTATGTGAACTGCTAAATGGACATGCAGCAACTGGCAGTAGTTGCTTTTGGGTTTTATTTTAATTTCATTTCATTTTATTTCATTTCATTTTCTTTTTATTGTTCTCAGTAGCCAAAGCAGCTCTCGGACTATTACTGCTCCACAATTTTAAACTTGAGATGTGATCAGATTAGAGCAGTACCTGCTCAAGAGTCCATCCAAGGAAATGGAAAGGCTCCTAGAGGTCTTTGGCTGGCCATCCAGCAAAGCCCAGGATGCTGCGGGTGGTGTGGGAAATGCCGGTGCTAACAAAAGCATTCTGGTTGGCAGCAAATGTATTTATTTATTTATTTATTTTCCAGACTTTGCAAACCAATCTGTGTCAGCGCTCATTCATTCAATGCATGCTCTTCTCAACAGCTGCTGCATAACGTTCTGTTACTGTTCACTGTTGACCGTGTGTCTACATTTAAGTGTGTGTTTTAACTGTGCGTCTCTGGCTAGGCCTCCTCCATACTTTTTTCTTTTTCTTCATTTCTTTTCTTATTCCTTTCTTTCTTCTCTTTCTGTTCAGTAAGTTTGATTTGCTCTCCTCCTTGTTTCATTATCTATAGTTTAATGGCAAGTATTTCCATTAGATCTTTTGACTGATGCTGTGTTTGTAACTTTTTTTTTTAATTATAACTATTATTTTCATATATATTTTCTCTCCCCACCTTTCCCCTTTTCCACACTATATATAAATATATATATATAAAAAAAATCTTTTCTTCTTTTGTCATTCAATCAAATTCCAACAAAACCAACCAAGAGCCAGTCAAATCCACCACAGTCTCGCGCTGAGCTAGGAAAAAAGTTCACGTAATGACATGAAAGTGGAGAATACAGTCCCCCAGGCCGTAAGTTCAAATCAACTCGAAGTTGAAAGTGTGACATGATGGCGTCATGTAACAAGCTAAGAATTGGTTGCATGACATGCCGTCAAGTTTCGTGCAGGTGCCGTGATTGAAGCATTTTTCTTGGATGTTGTATCAGTTGATGATTGGCCAGTCATGATCACATGTGCCTTTTTTGACTTTGTGCTGCCACGATTTTTTGCTGTGCTCATTTTCGTTTCGTTTTTGGTGCTTGCAGTGGTTTCTTTATTTGTCGTTTGATTTCTCGTCAGCGTTTTATGCTTCTTTAGATGTCACATAGAGGGAAAAAAAAAAAAAAAAAAGATGGATTCCTAATTCTTTAGAAAAGTGGGATTGTTCTAACTACAGAAAATTTGTGGGGGAAAAAAAAAAAAAAAAAGAGAGAGAGAAAAATGTGTGGTTAATTTTTTGCACTGAAAATCTTGTGATTTTATTTTTTTTCTGGAGAATTGGGGGCCTTTTTCAATTGACACCTTTTTTCCCCTTAGGATATTTCAAATCACTCTCTAAAAATTTTTATTAAAAAAAAAAAATAAGAACAAAACAAACAAACAAACAAAAAAATGCCAAAAAAACAAACCACTAATGGTAGTAACAGTAGTTTGAAAACTATAGCGATCCAAAAAAAAAAAACAAAACCAACCAAAAAAAAAGCAACCCCAAGAAAAGTCTTATTGTATGTCTTTTCCAGAATTCCTAATTCTAAGGTTCTGTATTACAGCAACTCCAGCCAAAATTAATTACGCAGGGGGAGGGAGGGATTGTTTTGAGTGGGGGAAAAAAAACCAAACAAACATCCAGATTAAAAAAAAAAAGCAAAATGCATCTTTTTGTTTACAACTGAAAAAGGGTCCTTGACGAGTGTTTTTTTATTTTTTTATTCTATTATGATTTTTGGTGTTGTAATTGTTTAGACTGCTGTGTACGGTTTGCTGTTTGTTGAACCAACAGTGTGAAAACCTGCCAGCATGGATTGATATTCCGCATGACACTTTTCCACCAGAGTGGACCTTTTGCAGTTTCTCAGTTTCTTGATGTAATAAATCACCGAGTGTATAAGAAGAACCTGCTTGCTAGAAAGAGATAAGAGCTAATCCTTAATGATTAAGCATCCTACTTAAATGTCAAGCCTAGTCGGATCATGATTACATTTTTTAAAATTATGTTAGCTTTACTTTTCCTTTTTCTTTTCCTTTTTCTTTTTCTTATTTTTTTAAGTTTATGCCAACAGTCATTTTATTTTATTTAACCTCCTACAAATTGCCTGTTCAAAGTCCTACTTTCTGACATTCACAAAGGTGTAGAAGTTATTGGCAGCTATGTCTCCACGGAAAGCTCATACACTGTCGTAGATGGCACCCCATTAAAATGTAGAACAATTCTTTCTCAATGCCTTTCACTCTACAAAAGCCCATCAAGCAAGATTGTGATCTGGCATTGAAAAGTGGCACTTAAAAATAATTAAAATGCAGCTATCTGCACATACATAGTGATACAGATTTACACAGACATGTCTTACTATTATTTTTCTTTATTAATATATTAGGCTCAATTGTATTTTTCTCTATCATGATCGTGACTACCTTGCTTGCTTTGGGTTTGATCCAGTTCTCACTGAAGTCAAGGGGAATCTTTCTGTTGACATTCACTGGGAGCAGAATCAGAGCCAATGTCTCCAAAAGCAAAACACTAAACCAGAAGCCCCATCCTGTCCCAATTGAAGGAAGAAGATAACACCCACTGCTTTCAACAGGAGCAGGATTGGGCGCAAAAGAACAGGCTTGTTTTTAATTTATTTTTTCATTTTTAGGTCATTTTACTCCCTGTCCCAAATGCCCACCCACCCCCACCCCCACCCCACCTTCCCTACTTCCCCCTCCCCTTTTTGATTTAATTTGCAATGATCTTCTTCATTTTTTAGGGCAGCAGCTGAATGGGCTACATTTAGAAAAAAAAAAAAAAAGAGTATATACCTATTAAAAAAAAAACAGGAACTGTTGGATTACACCTTTGACATATCAGCAAATATCAATCAAGCTGAAGACTTCAGACTTATTCTCTCTTTGATTGTTTAGACTGTAACATTTCTTCAAGAAAAGTATCACTTCTGCTGACTTCGAAGGACATGCGCTTGAAAACAAACAAACAAACACATAAGTAAAATCAGAACAGGAACAAGATCAACTAGGATTTCTGAAGAGACACTGATATCACCACAGCGGCTTTTCTTCAAACAGGAGATGCAAACTTGGATACTGACAAAGGAGTGCCTGTTTGCCAGCAAGGATGCGGTTACCATGCGTGACCCATGGTAACAGTCACTGAGCATCTTTATTTGTCATTCCTTAGCTATATAGGGACCAAAGGACAAAACTTTTTACCGCAGACTTGTAGCTGTATGTAAAATATGGAAGTTCTTTCCTTTTCTCTGAGCTGTTCCTAAAACAGTTTTTGAGAGGAATTATATGAAATATGTAAAAACTTAAAAAAAAAGAAAAAAAAAAGGAAAAAAAAATAATAATAATTAAAAAAAGAAGATAATGCTTAAATGCTTTTAAAATGGCGAGATAATAGTTCTTTGATACTTTGGGAGGTTCTTTGGTTATACATTAATTAGAGTCTATGAAGCTTTCATATGGTTTTCTGTATAATACGTAAGGATTGCGCCTTTAAAGGCAGGTAAGATGGATATCTATGAAAAGCAAAAAAGTTAATAAATAAATACATAAATAAATACATTAAAAGGCATAGAAAAGAGAAAGGAAAGATGGTTGATATTAAATGGAAAACAAGAATGGTTTGTAAATGCTTCTAACTCTCCCCATTTAAAATCCTAATAGTTGTACAGAATTACAAAAAAAAAAAAAAAGTTTAAAATACCTATATCATAGAAAAAAATTAGACAATGTTAAAAAAATAAACAAAAAAAAACAAAAAACCACAAAAAAAAGCAAAAAAAAATACATAGAGGTTAGCATTAATGCTAAAAACAAAGATGTTGTAGAACTGTAATTTTTTGTAGAGTTTAGATTGAGCATAAATTCCTACTCTGCCAATTGCTGTTGGATGCTGTTATTTATTAAGGAGAAAAGGAGATAAATGGCTACTTTGGCAGCTTTTTTAACTGCAAGCATTCCAGCTATTAAGAAAAAATAAAAGAAACAAAACTTGATTCAGTAGACAATGCAAATGGGAAACAGCTGTCTTTTTACCAGACGTTAGTTCTAACTTGAACAACGAAACACAGCTAAATGCTTCATGTCTTCATGATCTGCTACCCGCAACTTTCCCATCATCCTATGCTTCAGTAGCTTCCATATTTGCTCTAGAAACCTTCAGGGCAAGGGTTAGCCTAGTACCTTAATCTTAAAAAATAAAAACTTAAAAAAAAAAAAAAACACAAAAAAAATACAAAAACCAAAAAAAAATACAAGAAAAATACAATCTCTTTGAAGAACTTCTGAAACTGTTTACAAGGAATTTTGAAAAACAGGGGGATGTTTAAAAAATAAAAAAAAAAAAAAAGATGCTGGCTCTGTTTCTCTGTAAATACATTTGCATATTTTGTAGGACTTTTAATTGTAATGATAGAGAAAAAACAAGGAAAACTATTTAATGAAAGCACGATATTTATCTTTGGTAAATGACTTTAGAGCAGTTAAAAAATAAGGCATTGCTTTAAAAAAAATCTGACTCAGAAAAAAAACAACCAATGAATTATTTAAGAACACATATATTTTAAAGTATATCATATTTATTATAATTTATTTTCGCAGTCTTAAAACTTGATTTACATCATTCTCACACTTGTTTGCATCAATTGAGTAGGATGATAATTGTTTCTGATTCTTTATGTGGTTTTACACTGGTTTAATATTCTTGTTTCATTTTCTCAGTATTTTTTATCTTGATCTCAAACCTTTTTCCTTTCTGTTTTGTTTTTGTTGTTGGCTTTTTTTTTCAATTTTATTTTCATTTAGTTTGCCCTTAATTCCCTATTGGGCCTCATCTTACAGTCCTTACTCTGTCAGAACTCCCATGGGGATGTAACGGGTATTTTGCCTGAGTAAGGACGGACGGACTGAGCCCACAGCTAGGAAGTACAGACGTGTAATGCAGCTGCAGTTCCATACAACTGCTCGTTCACTCTCAATTCCCTAAAACTCCTTGTAATCTTCTGTAATTATTGAATGACGCTTTCCAGCTTAGCCCTAAATAAAGCACAGTTTAAAAAAAAAAAAAAACAACAACATGTTCTTTGCTTTTTGATGGTTTTCCTTAATGTGTTTGCTTTGAGAACAAAATGAATTTATTTCAACTCTTTCATTAATATACATTGTTTGAGTATGAGAACAAATCCCTTTGTTATATAAAACATATCTCACTGGATTGAATTAATGACACTGTTTCATTTAATGTCTGCTTGATATTCCATTGTGGTTTACCTTAAACCTAGTAGGTTAGAAGATCAAATAATGGTACACACAAATTAGAGTCACTGTAGCTGCCATTTGAAGCTTCTTGTTTGATCTCACACTCATGGTTTTTTCATGCTGATAAGTATAAAGGCCAAAGCTCAGGCCATTGTTCCTTTTGCTGCTTTGGGAAAACCTTCTGAATTTCATCAGTCTCCAGAGAGGAGGTTCAATTTCTTCCTGAACATCTTTCACATCTTACCTTTTGAATGTTCATATTTTTTCTGCTGGAAATGGTTGTACCAGATCAGCTGAGCTGAGGCTTAAAGGAATAGAGTGGTAAGTGAATGGCAAAGAAGGGAATGGAGGTAAGTCCATGCTTCCGACACAGGCAAACTTCATCCTTGCCCACTTCACTCTCTCAGCTGCCTCTGTACAACAGATATGAGGCTCTGGTTGAGGAAGGCCAGTCAATGGAGGATATAGATGATATAGATGACAGTTCACCTACAGAGAGGTATCTCAGGTCAGAAAGGACAATGACCTGTATCACAACTTTTCTATCCTCAAGAAAGAAAAGAAAGGTAATACCTGTAGATGGCTGCCATTGGAAGGGAAAAGAAAGTCCAATATACTGTGCAGACTCTCCTCATAAGGAAATCTGGTGCCTCCCTCAAGCCCAGGTTAAGGACATCACTTCTTAGATTGGCATACCCCTCAGACTAGTATCTGTTACTGATCTCCATGTAGGTGAAGAGTAAACAGTGGGCTATATTCCGAGTGCAGTCAAAAGAGACTTCAGGCCTTGGGATGGTTAGTGAGGGAGCCTGGGGCACAGTGTATTTTTAATTCTCTCCTTCCAGTTGCAGGCAGTGACATTAGAGCAGAGAGATCCAGTCTAGTAATACACAGCTCTGTGGCTGGTCTCAACACAGCTTTGTTGGTTTGTTATTTTGTTGTTGTTTTTTTTTGCAATAGAACGGCCTAAACAGCACCAGGCTTGCTGCTGTCAAATGAGAGTCGTCTTTCTCAAAGAGAGAAGAGAGTCTTTCCTCAGGACCTTGATGGGCTCATTGATATGACTTTAAACTAGATCTGAAGGGGATTCTGGGTTGGAAGGGACCTCCAAAGGTCATTTAGTCCAACCCCACTAAAGATCAGGCTTGCCTGTGACAAGCTGTGGGATGACACATCAAGGTTACAAGGACAGGGTGCTATTCAAGCCCCTGAACCTGCTGTCCTGAGGCATGAGTGGCACATTGCAGCATAGTCAAAGTCTTACAGATGAGCCAGGGGCTGCTGAGGTAGTAGAACAACAGGGAAACATCAAAAAAACATCTCAAGGGAATTAATGGTGTTCCTCTAAGAAAGTGACACAGCCAGCCACAGCCAGGCACAGCCCAGCTGAACTGCCTCTGCATGAATGCACATGATATGGGCAACAAATAGGAGCAGCTGGGTAATACCATGTTGCTAGAAAGCTACAAGATGATTGCCACTACTGAAATTTGGTGGGATAAATCCCATTACAGAAGTGTGGCCATTAGTCACTACAAGCTGTTCAGAAGGGGCAGGCAACCAAGCTGGGGCAGGGGCATTACCCTTGGTGTGAAGAAATGGATAGAGTGTGAAGAATTGTTCTTGAAGAATAGCCATGAGCAGGTCAAACATTTATGGGTAACAATCAGAAACTGGGGCTACAAAGGCAATGCTGTGGTTGCTGTCTACTACAGGCTGCCCAGTCAAGTGGAGCCTGCTGATGACATATTATTACTCCAGCTAGAGGAGGCTTCACACTCACAGGTTCTTATCCTACTTCAGGTCTTCAACCACACCAACATCTGCTGTAAAAGTAGCACAGCGACCTGTGCTACAGCCTAGAAGTTGCATCAGGGTGTACATCAGAAGAAGTATGGCAAACAGGTCAAGGAAGGCAATTCTACCACTCCACTCTGAGACCTCACCTGGAGTACTGCATCTGGCTTTGGGCCCACAACACAAGGACATGGACCTGATGGAGCGGGTGCAGGGGAGAGCCAAAAAATGATCAGAGAGCTGGACACATCTCCTACAAGGACAGGCTGATAGAGTCCATGTTGTTCAGCAATGAGAACAGAAAGCTGAAGTCTTACTGCAGTGATTCAGTATTGAAAAGGAGCCTACAAGAAATACAGGGTCAATCTTCTTAGCAAGACCTGTTGTGACAGGTGATGGTTTTAAGCCGAAAGAGGGGATAGCCAGACTAGATACAAGGAATCATTTTTTTAACCACTGGGTAGATGGTAAACTCTCACAGGTTGCTGCACAGATAGGCAAGGTAGAAGCCCCTGGAAATACTCAAGGTCAGATTTGACAGGGTTCTGAGCAACCTGATCTAGTTAAAGATGTCCTTGGTCATTGCCTGGGTGGGGAGAGTTTGTCTAGATAACCCTTAAATGTTTTTTCCACTTGAAGTATTTTCTGTTTCTACAATTCTAAGAAATCAGGAGCCTTTACATTTTCTTCCCAATTCTTTCAGCCTCATCTGCATTTGGACAAGTTTCACCAGCTAAATCCATTTCTAAATGAGACTAATGGTGCTTGTCCATAATTTGAACTCCACAGATGGAAAGAGTTCTATTAGCAGAAACTCTTGTTATTAGTATTACAAGTTACTAATATCTGTTCAGGACTATAGAAATAAATGAAAAGCAAATCAGGTGATGAATACAAGGTGGGAATATGGTCAGTACTTTCCGTCTGAAAGTAAAGGCAAATACAGAAGAGCAAATACACCAACCACACCACTGCCTTTCAGCAGAAAGGTGTTCTCTAGCGAGACAAGTCTAAAGATATAGGAACTGGCTATAAATGTCACTGAGTTAGAAAATGAGGGGTAGGCATCCAGCAAGAAGTGGTTTCTGCTACAAAGGTCTTTTAGCTTTCTGCCATGAGATGTGTGAATGAGGAGAACAAACTGAGATACATCCTCTGACCTGGGCCAGTTTGAGAATTAAGGGCGAGGCTGAGAAAGATCACCCTTTAAAGAAGGATAACCCCACAAAAGGTAGGGAAGGTTTGCTCTCCTACAGTGGCACAGAAAAGGTAGCACTAAAAGGTGTTGCCCGATTCCCTTCCCATTTCTCACATTGCCTTCCCCACTCTCCTTTGTGACCCAAAAGATCCCCTGCCTATCTCAAGCTAAATGTTATATGCCTACAGCAGATTTGGGACTGTGGAGTATGTCCTGACATATCTGGAAGGACACAGCCATATGGTCCAGGTAGGACGGGCTGCATCCCTGGGGCACCCGGCTTGGAACACCTCTGATCACTAAGACATATGTGGAGGCTGTTGGCTGATTGTGAGACAACATTTCAGTCTTGATTCAGTTACCCTCCAATACATGGCAGACAAAATATCCAATGCTGTGAAGCAAGCAGTTCCCAACTTGAGGCCAGAAAATGCTATTAAAGCTACCTCCATGGTCCAGATTTATACCCCTAGAAATATTTTACTTTGCAGAGATGAAGCGACAGTGGGTGAAACAGGAGGGACAGTGCATAGTCCTCTCCCTTTTCTCCCAAGACTTTCCCATGCATTTTATGGCAAACTCACAGTGGTCAAATCTCCAACGCCTGTTTCCAAAAAGGAGGGAGGCACCACAATGCTGTCAGCCCACTGAAGGCTCATTTACATTGGCGTGCCTGAACTAAGTGGTGTTTAATTGTCACACTCAAATCTATGGTTATGGTAGAGACATAAACACCCTCCTCAGGGTTGTGCAAACACACCAGCCCTGTTTTATGGGGACTCTAAACTTCTTTCTAAAGGAATTTCCCCATTTGCTCTGTAGGTGCTGTAAAGCAAAACAAATAAAGCTTTGCAGTGTGGGTCTGTTTTGGCATGGTACTGTATTCCTGCATCTGGCAAGCAGTCAGAGAAAGCTCCAATTTGAAGCAATGGAAGTGAAGAGAAAGACCAAGCCATCCTGAAATCCTGTAGCTGCCAGCCCATATGTAGCAGGATACAGCAGATCAGGAACACTCCATTACAGAGGTTCAAAAGCCACTGGCTGTTTGATGCTAACTCCTTATTTGTAGCTTCTAAATCATATTACATTAAATGAAAAAGTTTATTAAAGGTCAAATATCCATCCTTCTCCAAGGCCCTGAACAACCTGATCAAGTTAAAGATGTCTCTGCTCAGTGCAGGAGAGCTGGACAAGATGGCCTTTGAGGGTACCTCCCAACCCAATGCAATCTTTGAATCTGTGCTCCTTGGCACTAGTGTGATTAGAGTAAACTGCAATCACATACCCATGAATAGCCAGGGGCAATCTTTGGTACAAGTACAACACCTAGTTTGCAGTAATTCTTTCTGAAATCCCATGGAGACACCTGAACCACTAATCACATTTTTGTGTGTAAGAAAGCTGTAAATCCCTTCCTGGAGCCACTTTTCCATATCAGCACCAACTTACATGACCACAGAGTCTTTGTACACACAAGAGGAAACAATTCCTCTCCCCATTTCCATCCCATCCCCACTCCAGACAGATGTCCATTAGACAGCTTGCTTTTATTAAGACATGACCTGAGCTTTAGATGAGGCTACAGATCAATGCCTCTTTTTCCCTTTATGTAAGTAACTTTGTGACATCATTTGGAAATGTTATTGCAAAGCAAGGTAAGGACTTTTCCACTTTGAATATTCCAGTTTCTAAGAGAACATTTTCCCTGGTTCTGAATATACCTGAGCAGCAAAAGCCCCATGAGTTTAGAAGCATGTGAGGTGCTCATGATCTCAAGAACTCACATACCGCAGGGGTTTGGCATATGGGAAGACATGTATCAACTGGTGTTTCAGTACAGTGTGCAAACACTGCCAAGCGGTTTGCAGAAGCTTATGCGCACCACCACCTGGAAAAGGAAGCAGTTGTTGCTATTTCTTCAGAAGGTAGCAAACTTCTTGTGAAACTACCTGTCTTGTCCTATCACTCCAGAGACAGTGAAATAGGAATAAGACAGGTTAGCCAGCTGTGAATGAAAATGCCTTTTATAATAGCACCGCTATTCTACTTTTTGAGGAAATCAGCCCCTAAAATGGGTTTCAATCTCATAGCTGCCCTCACACTAGGTATTCACAACAGAGCAACCACCTCCTCCCCAAAAATTCAGAAGGTACAAAATTAGGGCCCTTGTGCTCTGTTTAGTGTCTCATAGAATCATAGAACAGTTTGGGTTGGAAGGGATCTTTAAAGATCACGTAGCCCAATCTCTTTGCAGTGAGCAGGGATATCTTCAACTAGACCATGTTGCTCAGAGTCCTCTACTTTGCACACGTGCACTCAGCCCTGGTTGTTCACAAGACTTCTTCAGTGTCCAACCAACCCTAAATATTCCCACACTGCTGCTGAGGAACCTGTGCAGCACTGTTACCGGTAAAATTACAACAGATTCTGCTGGAAAGAAACACCTTGGTAGCAAATTTCCTCTTGCCATGGCATTCATAAACCATTTTGATAGGTCTTGATCTGATAAGTTCTGCGTTTCGTATGGAGTACTTCAGGTGAGCACGAACTGGGGAAGAAGGTTTCTTGTCCACATGCAGGTAAGAATGCCCTTGTCCTGAACATGGCAGTCTCATGATGTGCAGTGCATTCACACAAGATACAATAAGCAAAGGTTCAGATTGTTCCTCTGGCCAGCTGAAAACCGGGATTTGTCCAGTGACACAGAGGAGGGCCCTGATAATACAACTGTAGAACAGGCTAAGGAGCTGTTCACAAATCCTCTCATTGGATCTGCCTTGTTTTGTTTAAAATGCGGAAACAGAAATGAGTGAAGGACTCCATAACCTGTCCTAGAAGACCATCCTGTTCCCATGAACATTATGCACGTTGCAAGAGCATGCAGAGCATCTCATCACGAGAAAAACACTCAGGCGCTGCAGCACGGGAGGTCAGTCAGTGGAGTGGGTTGTGAGTGCTTTGTTCCACACAATGAAATGCCAACTGACTCTCAATTCAGGCTGCACGCTGGACAGGGTGACTTCATTTCCTACCCTATATGTCCGTTTTCAAAAAACTTACTCCCTTTATTTTCTTTGCTTGTTGCCATTTTTATTTTCTGTAGGAAGTGTTTTTAAAGCTTATTTCATGGAGTTGGACTAGATGATGTTTCAAGGTCACTTCCAGCCCTTCACATTCTGTGATTCTGTGATTTCTTGGTCCTCCTTAATCACAGAATCACAGAAAACATCTGCTAGGAAGAGACCTCAAAGTTCATCCAGTCCAACCTTCAACCCTGCACAAAAAGGTCAACAGTAAGTCTCTAAGCGCCAGGTCCACACACTGCTTGAACACCTCCAGGGACAGTATCACAGTATCACAGTATCACTTAGGTTGGAAAGGACCTCGGGGATCATCAAGTCCAACCTATCAACACAGACCCCATGACTAGACCATGGCACCAAGTGCCACGTCCAATCTCCCCTTGAACGCCTCCAGGGTCGATGACTCAACCACCTCCCTGGGCAACCGGTTCCAATGCCGAATGACTCGCTCGGTGAAGAACTTCCTTCTCACCTCGAGTCTGAACCTCCCCTGGCACAGCTTGAGACTGTGTCCCCTCGTTCTGGTGCTGGTTGCCTGGGAGAAGAGGCCAACCCCCTCCTGGCTACAACCACCCTTCAGGTAGTTGTAGAGGGCAATGAGGTCACCCCTGAGCCTCCTCTTCTCCAGGCTAAACAATCCCAGCTCCCTCAGCCTCTCCTCATAGGGCTTGTGTTCAAGGCCTCTCACCAGCCTTGTTGCCCTTCTCTGGACATATTCAAGTGTTTCAATGTCCTTCTTAAACTGAGGGGCCCAGAACTGGACACAGTACTCAAGGTGACTCCACCTCCACCCTGAGGAGACCATTCTGCTACTCATGGCATTCTCCTGCATGGCTGGTTTGCAGATACTGCTTTCAACCCTTAAAAAGACATGATACAGCCATGCAAGTCTGAAGGCAGCTAGTGAGTGGGTGTGTCAGCTTTGCCTAGTAGAAAGCCACAGCACTTCTCCAAAATGAGTTATCCTCCTCAAACTAGACCAGGAGGGGGAAGGAGCTTAAACCAGTCCCTCCAGACAGGAGTCTGAGGGTGGTAAGTTGGAGTGAGGGGTGAAACGAGGAGCCCAGCTGAAGTGTACGTACACTGCGGCACACAGTATGGGTAACAAACAAGAGGAGCTAGAGGACTTATTACAGCAGGAAAGTTAAGATGCAGTTGCCATCACAGAAACATAGTGGGATGACTCACGTGACTGGAGCACTGTAATTGATGTCTAGAGGCTCTTCAGGAGAGACAGGCAAGGAAGAAGGGGTGGAGGGGTGGCCCTGTATATTAGAATAAACCATTTATTTAGAATAAACCAAACCAGGTTAGAAGAGACCTTCAGGATCATCGCGTCCAACCCATCAACCAATCCAATCCACCTAATCAACTAAACCATGGCACCAAGCACCCCATCAAGTCTCCTCCTGAAAACCTCCAATGACGGTGACTCCACCACCTCCTTGGGCAGCCCATTCCAATGGGCAATCACTCTTTCTGTATAGAACTTCTTCCTAACAACCAACCTAAACCTCCCCTGGCGCAGCCTGAGACTGTGAGGCACTAGACGCCATGGAACTAGAGATTAAGGATGATGAAGTTGAGTGGCTGTGGGTTAGAATTAGAGGGAAGGCCAACAAGGTTGACATCCTGGTTGGAGTCTGTTATAGACCACCCAACCAGGAGGAAGAGGTTGATGAGTTATTCTATAGGCAACTAGAGGCTGTCACAAGATCAGCTCAGATAATTGAGTTTTCAATATGCAGTCAAGCTAAGAGGGGCAGCAAAAAAACTCCACTCTGGACTTCCAGGGGGCAGACTTCAGATTACTCAATGAACTAACTCAGAAGGCTCCTTGGGAAACAGCCCTTAAAAACAAAGGGTTCCAGGAGGGCTGGACCTACTTCAAGAAAGAACTCTTGAGGGCTCAGGAACAGGCTGTGCTAATGTGTCAGAGGATGAGCCGCCAGGGCAGACGGCCAGCATGGATGGGCAATGAGCTTCTGAGTGAATTAAGGGGAAAAAAGAGGGTGCATCATCTTTGGAAGGAAGGAGAGGTAACCCATGAAATGTTTAAGGATGTTGCTAGGTCTTGTAGGAAGAAAATTAGAGAGGCAAAAGCCCATTTAGAGCTTAGACTGTCCTCTGCTGTGAAGGACAACAAAAAGTCCTTCTATAAATACATTAATAGCAAGAGGAAGGGCAAGGACAACCTCCACTCCTTAGTGGACATGGAGGGAAATATTGTAACTGAAGAAGAAGACAAGGCAGAGACACTTAACACCTTTGCCTCAAATTTTAATAGCAAGATAGGTTGTCTTCCAGACAACTGGCCTCCTGAGCTGGTAGATGGAGCCAGGGAGCAGTATCCTTGTAATCCAGGAGGAAGTAGATAGAGACTTTCTCAACCGCTTGGATCCCCACAAGTCCATGGGACTGGATGGGATCCATCCTAGGGTTCTGAGAGAGCTAGCAGATGATCTGGCCAAGCTGCTCTCCATCATTTTTCAGCAGTCCTGCCTCACTGGTGAGGTCCCAGATGACAGGAAGCTGGCCAACATGATGCCCATCCAAAAGAAGGGCCAAAAGGAGGAGCCAGGGATATACAGACCAGTAAGCCTGACCTCAGTGGAACAGGACATCTTGAATGCAATCACACAGCACTTACAGGATGGCCAAGGGATCAGGTCCAGCCAGCATAGATTCCTAGAAGGGCAGGTCCTGCCTCACCAACCTGATCTCCTTCTATGAGCAGTTGACTGCCTGGTACATGTGGGGAAGGCTGTGGACTTCAGCAAGGCCTTTGACACCGTCCCCCATAGCAAACTCCTGGCCAAGCTGTCAGCCCATGGCTTGGACAGCAGCACTCTGTGCTGGGTTAGGAACTGGCTGGAGGGCCGAGCCCAGAGAGTGGTGGTGAATGGTGCCACATCCAGCTGGCAGCCAGTCACCAGTGGTGACCCCCAGGGATCAGTGCTGGGCCCCATCCTGTTTAATATCTTTATTGATGATCTGGATGAGGGCATTGAGTCTATCATCAGTAAGTTTGCAGATGTCAGCAATCTGGGGGCAGGTGTTGATCTGTTGGAGGGTCGGAGAGCTCTGCAGAGGGACCTTGACAGGCTGGACAGATGGGCAGAGTCCAATGGCATGAGATTTAACACATCTAAGTGCCAGATTCTACACATTGGGTACAAGAACCCCATGCAGTGCTACAGGCTGGGGTCAGAGTGGCTGGAGAGCAGCCAGGCAGAAAGTGACCTGGGGGTGCTGGTTGGTAGTAGGCTGAACATGAAGCAGCAGTGTGCCCATGTGGCCAAGAAGGCCACTGGCATCCTGACCTGCATCAGGAATAGTGTGGCCAGCAGGAGCAGGGAAGTCATTCTGCCCCTGCACTCAGCACTAGTTAGGCCACACCTTGAGTTCTGGGCCCCTCAGTTTAGGAAAGATGTTGAGTTTCTGGAGCATGTGCAGAGAATGGCAACAAAGTTGGTGAGGAGTTTGGAACACAAGCCCTATGAGGAGAGTCTGAGGGAGCTGGGGTTGCTTAGCCTGAAGAAGAGGAGGCTCAGAGAAGACCTTCTTGCTGTCTACAACTACTTGAAGGGAGGTTGTAACCAGGTTGGGGTTGGTCTCTTCTCCCAGGCAGCCACCAACAGAGCAAGAGGGCACAGTCTCAAGCTGTGCCCAGGAGAGGTTTAGGCTGTAATTTAGGAATAAGTTCTTCATAGAAAGAGTGATTGGCCATTACAATGGGCTTCCCAGGGAGGTGGTGGAGTCACCATCACTGGAGGTGTTTAGGAAGAGACTGGATGAGGCACTTAGTTACACGGTTTAGTTGATTACATGTTCTTGAATGATAGGTTGGACTTGATGGTCTTGATGGTCTTTTCCAACCTTGTTAATTCTATTCTATTCTATTCTATTCTATTCTATTCTATTCTATTCTATTCTATTCTATTCTATTCTATTCTATTCTATTCCATTCCATTCCATTCCATTCCATTCCATTCCATTCCATTCCATTCTATTTTATTCTATTTCACAGAGAGACAAAGGATTAATCTTCTCCTCACCTTTTGAGGTAGATCAGATCATGTGTTTTACTTTTGTCCATACACAGTGCAGATACTGCAATTGTTTAATTCATTGCTGTGAGTCCTACAAGATAGCAATACACTCACAAATTAGTCATCATGACTGTGATGCCTCATTTATGAGTTCATCCTCTGGAGGGTGAGGGAGACAATTCCACTTCAGTGAGCTACAGGACACCAAAACTAGGAACACTTTTCAGAAGGCACATTCTACACAGATTCTCCCACTAGCTCCTACAAGGAAAGATTACCTTCTTTCAGCTAGAACAAAAGCTATTAAGTGAGAGAATGGTCCTAACAATATTGCTGAACCATCTGTCATCAAGTGTGAGATATTATCAATATCTTTTTTAAGCCAAGCGAATAGAAGACCACAGTCACTGTTACAATTGCATGTAAGTATAGACAGAAAGTGTCAGCCCAATTTTTCCTTGTTTTGACTTCTTCCTCTCACTGTGTTCTATTATTGCTGCTTTCTGCAGCAACCCCAGAGCATGCCAGAGCAGATGACCTTTGCATGGCATTCATCAGACTAATGTTTTGTATCACATTTCACTCAAGTGCACATGAATTTGTTCTAGTGAACCATCCTGGTTTGCTTTAAGTGCAGGCAAACAGAAGATTGATGGTAAAGAGATACTTGTCCCTCTAAACCCAGCTTTACCAACTCCAAGGGACACCTGTTGAGAACACCTACACTAGCATTCCAGGGGGTCTAGGTCCCTGCACATACCTCTACTAGGTGGTAAGAAGCAGAGCAGCCAAGTTGAGAGTATGAGAAGAAACATGAGATTAGATTGAGACTCATAGTAACCTGAGAAAAGCTGGCTGGCTGGCCATGTGTGTGGGACCAATTAGCCTCCTTTGCCCGATATGAGAACACACTCAGTAGATGGTTTGGTGAGTGAATGTCAAAATTCCTGTTCTGATGACTGAATTGTACAAAGCAGTCCAAGCCAAAACAGAATAAAGGGCTAGAGACTGCCTGGCTCTGCACATCAAGTTCTGCAGACAAACAGTGTTGTCCTGTATCTGGCTTATTTATGTCTTTCAGTTTCTAGACTAAAACCCTGATCTTAAAGCTTTACTAAGTTAGTATTTTCTGTCTTTGACTACCAAGCTTTTTCAGTCTTGAGGGAGAGCTGAGTTTGGGTGAAATACTAGACATTTAAGGTTCTTTGTTTTCCTAGAGGTTTAGGAACCCACATAAAGCCTTGCACTTGCCTGAAAGACTTATAGCCCACATCCAGTATGATCAGGGACTGGGGAGTTTTTCTTTCCATGAAGGGTCTGATACCACCAAATGCCAATTTTCTAGGAAGGGTTTTAATATGTCATATTTAAAATAGCACTTTCTCCCACTAACTGCAAATTATGAAGAAAAGTGGGCAGAGGTCTGTGTAGCTGAAGTGAGAGGACGTTGTTTTGCCTCTATTCCAGATCACTGTTGATAGGTGTTTGTTATCCAGCTGCTTAGTAAGCTTTTTCTGATGGTCCTAGAGCAGAGGTGTCTATATGATAGAATCACAGAATCATGGAATGATAGAATCACAGAATCATGTAATCATAGAATCACAGAAGCACAGAAGCATAGAAACAATAAATTGTTTTGGTTGGAAAAGACCTGTGATATCATCAACTCCAACCATCAACCCAACACCACCATGGCCATTAAACTATGTCCTGAAGTGCTATTGTCTACATGTTTTTTTGAACACCTCTAGGAAGAATGACTCCATCACCTCTCTGGTGAGACTATTGCAATGCCTGACCATCCTTTTAATAAAGAATATTTTTTTTTGTAATGCGTATTCTAAACCTCCCCTGGTGCAACCTGAGGCTATTTCCTCTCCTATTACTTGATGCTAGGGAGAAGAGACCAACCTCCACCTCACTACAACCTCCTTGCAGATAGTTGTGGAGACCAATGAGCTCTTCTGTCTCCTTTTCTCCAGACTAAAGAGCCCCAGTTCCCTCAGCCACTCCTCATAAAACTGTTCTTCAGACTCTTCACCAGCTTCATTGCCTGTCTCCAAACACACTCCAACACATTAAGGCCTTTCTTGTAGTGAGTGGCCCAAAACTGAACACACTCAAGGTGCAGCCTCACCAGTGCCAAGCAAATAGTTAAGATCAGTTCCCTACTCCTGCTGGCCACACTGTTCCTGTTACAGGCCAGGAGGCTGTTGGTCTTTTTGGCCACCTTAGCACAGTGATAGCTCATGTCCCGCTGCTGTCAATCAGCATCCCCAGGTCTTTTTCTGCTGCACAGATTTCCAGCCACTCTTCCCCAAGTCTTTAGCATTCTGTGGGGTTGGTGTGGCCCAAATGCAGGATGTGGCACTTGGTCTTGCTGACTCTCATACAACTGACTCCAGCTCATTGGTCAAGCCTGCCCAGGTCCCTCTGTAGAGCCTTCCTACATCTCAGATGATTAACGTTCATTTCCAAATTAGTCTCATCTGCAAACTTACAGAGGGTGCACTCAATCCCTTCATCCAGATCACTGTGGAAGACAGCATCAAAGGCTTTACTAAAGTCCAAGTAAACAACATGCACAGCTTTTCCTTCATCCACTAAGTAGGTCACTTTGTTGTAGGAGAAAAGAAAGAATAGAATAGAATAGAATAGAATAGAATAGAATAGAATAGAATAGAATAGAATAGAATAGAATAGAACAGAACAGAATAGAATAGAATAGAATAGAATAGAATAGAATAGAATAGAATAGAATAGAATAGAATAGAATAGAATAGAATAGAATAGAATGGAATTAAACAAGTTGGAAGAGACCTTTGAGATCATCAAGTCCAACCTATCCCCCAAAACCAGCTAATCAACTAAACGATGGCACCAGGTGCCTCATCCAGTCTCTTCCTAAACACCTCCAGTGATGGTGACTCCACCATCACTGGAGAGCCCATTCCAATCACCAATCACTTTTTCTGTGAATAACTTCTTCCAAGCATCCAGCCTAAACCTCCCCTGGCACAGCTTGAGACTGTGCCCTCTTGTTCTGTTAGTGGCTGCCTGGGAGAAGAGACCAACCCCAACCTGGCTACAACCTCCCTTCAAGTAGTTGTAGACAGCAAGAAGGTCTCCTCTGAGCCTCCTCTTGTGTTTGTGCTCCAAACTCCTCACCAGCTTTGTTGCCCTTCTCTGCACATGCTCCAGCAACAAAACATCTTTCCTAAACTGAAGGGCCCAGAATGGTACTCAAGGTGTGGCCTAACCAGTGCTGAGTGCAGGGGCAGAATGACTTCTTTGCTCCTGCTGGCCACACTATTCCTGATGCAGGTCAGGATGCCAGTGGCCTTCTTGGCCACCTGGGCACACTGCTGCTTCATGTTCAGCCTACTATCAACCAGTACCCGGTGGTGGATGATAGAAGGAGATCAGGTTGGTGAGGCAGGACCTGCCCTTCTAGGAATCCATGCTGGCTGGACCTGATCCCTTGGCCATCCTGTAAGTGCTGTGTGATTGCACTCAGTCAGCTTTGTCAAGCAGGACCTGCTCTTCACAAACTCATGCTGACTGGGCCTAATCGCCTCATTTCCCTGCATGTGCTGCATAATGGCACTCAACATGATCTGCCTCATGACATTTCATGGCATGGAGGTCAGACTGACACTTCTGTAGTTCCCCAGATCCTCTTTCCAGCACTTCTTGCAGACGGACATCACAGCTGGCAATCTCCACTCAACTGGGACCTTCCCATTTTTCTTCCAACAGTTGAATTATTTATGAGCTTTGAAAATAATCCCACTTTGTCTTCTGAGCCAAGTTTTGCATATATACATGTCTTTTTCCATGTCAGCCTCTGTGAATTCTTCAGTGAAAATATGCATTCATTAGAAAAACATTTCAAGGTATTTTTTCTCCCCTCTTTATCTATTTGCTTGAATATGCTGTAAACTTGATTAATGTTCCCCAGATCCTCTTTTCAGTACTTCTTGTAGATGGACATCACAGCTGGCAATCTCCGCTAAACTGGGACCTTCCCATTGATAATTGAATTTCCAGTATTCGGTCAAGCTAAGAGGGGTAGCAAGAAGACCTCCACTCTGGACTTCCAGGGGGCAGACTTCAGGCTACTCAAGGAACTAATTCAGAGGGTTCCTTGGGAAACAGCCCTTAAAAACAAAGGGGTCCAGGAGAGCTGGACCTACTTCAAGGAAGAATTGTTGAAGGTGCAGGAACAGGCTATGCCAATGTGCCAGAAGATGACCGCCGGGGCAGACGGCCAGCATGGATGGGCAATGAGCTTCTGAGTGAATTAAGGGGAAAAAAGAGGGTGCATCATCTTTGGAAGGAAGGAGAGGTAACCCATGAAATGTTTAAGGATGTTGCTAGGTCTTGTAGGAAGAAAATTAGAGAGGCAAAAGCCCATTTAGAGCTTAGACTGTCCTCTGCTGTGAAGGACAACAAAAAGTCCTTCTATAAATACATTAATAGCAAGAGGAAGGGCAAGGACAACCTCCACTCCTTGGTGGACATGGAGGGGAACGTTGTAACAAAGGATGAGGAAAAGGCAGAGTTACTTAACACCTTCTTTGCCTCATTTTTTACTAGCAGGACAGAATGTCTTCCAGACAGCTGGCCTGCAGAGCTGGCAGAAGGAGCCAGGGAGCTGCACAGTTTTCCTCTATTCCAGAATGGGGTAGTTGGTGATCTGCTCAGCTGCTTGGATTCCCACAAGTCCATGGGACCAGATGGGATCCATCCTAGGGTGCTGAGAGAGCTAGCAGATGAGCTGGCCAAGCCACTCTCCATCATTTTTCAGCAGTCCTGGCTCACTGGAGATGTCCCAGAGGACTGGAAGATGGCCAAGGTGGTCCCCATCCACAAGAAAGGCTGGTTGGATGAGCCAGGGAATTTTAGGCCTGTTAGCCTGACCTCAGAGCCAGGCAAGGTTATGGAACAGGTCGTCTTGAGTGCAATCACACAGCACTTACAGGATGGCCAAGGGATCAGGTCCAGCCAGCATGGATTCCTAGAAGGGCAGATCCTGCCTCACCAACCTGATCTCCTTCTATGATCAGTTGACTGCCTGGTGGATGTGGGGAGGCCTGTGGATGTAGTCTACCTGGACTTCAGCAAGGCCTTTGACACCGTCCCCCAAAACAAACTCCTGGCCAAGTTGTCAGCCCATGACTTGGACAGGAGCACACTGCGATGGGTTAGGAACTGGCTGGATGGCCGAGTCCAGAGAGTGGTGGTGAATGGAGCCACATCCAGGTGGCAGGCAGTCAGTAATGGTGTGCTCCAAGGATCACTGCTGGGTCCTGTGCTCTTTAACATCTTTATTAATGATCTGGAAGAGGGCATTGAGTCCATCATCAGTAAATTTGTGGATGACACCAAGCTGGGGGCAAGAGTTGATCTGCTGGAGGGTAGGAGAGGCTCTGCAGAGGGACCTCGACAGGTTGGACAAATGGGCAGAGTCCAAGGGCATGAGATTTAACACATCCAAGTGACAGGTTCTGCACATCAGCCACAGCAACCCCAGGCAGAGCTACAGGCTAGGGTCAGAGTGGTTGGAGAGCAGCCAGGCAGAAAGGGACCTGGGGGTGCTGGTTGATGGTAGGCTGAACATGAGCCTGCAGTGTGCCCAGGCAGCCAAGAGGGCCAATGGCATCCTGGCCTGCATCAGGAACAGTGTGGCCAGCAGGAGCAGAGAGGTCATTCTGCCCCTGCACACTGCACTGGTTAGGCCACACCTCGAGTACTGTGTCCAGTTCTGGGCCCCTCAGTTTAGGAAGGACGTTGACTTGCTGGAACGAGTCCAGAGAAGAGCAACAAAGTTGGTGAGGGGTTTGGAACACAAGCCCTGTGAGGAGAGGCTGAGGGAGCTGGGGTTGCTTAGCCTGGAGAGGAGGAAACTCAGGGGTGGCCTCATTGCTGTCTACAACTACCTGAAGAGGGGTTGTAGACAGGCAGAGGTGGTCTCTTCTCCCAGGCACCCAGTACCAGAACAAGAGGACACAGTCTCAGGCTGCACCAGGGGAGGTTCAGGCTGGAAGTTAGGAGGAAGTTTTACACAGAGAGAATGATTGCCCACTGGAATGGGCTGCCCGGGGAGGTGGTGGAGTTGCCATTGCTGGAGGTGTTCAGGAGGAGACTTGACAGAGTGCTTGGTTGCATAGTTTAGTTGGTTGGGTGGTGTTGGATGATAGGTTGTACACGATAATCTTGAAGGTCTCCTCCAACCTGGTCTATTCTATTCTACTCTATTCTATTCTATTCTATTCTATTCTATTCTATTCTATTCTATTCTGCCTGGAATGCTGGTAAATGATGGAAAGTGGCTTGGTGAGCACTTTTACCAGGTCCTTCAGTACCCTTGGGTGTATGCCACCTGGCCCCATAGACTAGTGTACGTTTAAATAATGCAGCAGGTTACTAACAGTCTGCTCTTCAATTACGGAGGCTTTGTTCTGCTCTCCATTGTTGTCTTCCAGATCAGGGGGCTGGATATCCAGCAAGCAACTGGTCTCACTGCTAAAGACAGACTCTAAGAAGGTATTAAGTACATCAGCTTTTTTCTCATCCTGGACCACAATGTTTCCCTCTGCATCCAAGAGAGAACAGAGGTTCTACTTGATGCTCCTTTTGCTGCCAACATATTTGCAGAAGGATTTCCTCTTCTTTTTAACAGCTGAAGCCACATTTATTTCTGATTGGGCTTTGTCCCTTCTAATTTTCTTCCTGGAATTTTCCAGTTGGGCTTTGGCCCTTCTAATTTTCTCACATATCGCTGCTCTTGAACCCAGATGGTTCTTTTGTTGCACTTTTAGCAGAGGAAACAAAAAACAGGAGAGGTCTCACTTCACAGGGATTAGTCCTCCATGACTTCAGCACACAGATTCACCTTGTCTCTCCCGTGGGTGACAGACAGAGGTCATGGCAGAGCATTACACTTGACTGAATTAGGAAACACTTTCAGTACACCTGGAAACCGTTAAATCTCAGCTGGGTGGTAGCAACTGGAAGAAACCAAGTGCAGCGGCAAGTAAAACAGATTAGCCATGGTTTGTACTTACCATTTGAAATAACCTGAGACAGTCCACACATGACCAGGCTCTGCATACTGAAGAGAAGTGCTGGAGTTTTCTGTGCAGCTCATAGCTGAGCAATAGTGACTTTTAGTCAACAAGCTTGAGGTGTGTTAAGGCAATGAGACCATAGGTTCAAAGAAAGCAAGTTTCAGGGCTGTCAATCCACCTTCTCTCACTGCCTGGAAATGTAAATTCAGTTCATCATCATCATCTGACAGGAACAGAAACTATAGAGAACAAGGACTTTGAGAACTTCAGCCTTTTGACTGCATGACTAAACTGTACAAAGTGACTGATGTGGAGATCAAGTAGGTGTGATGGTGGTATGGAAAGCAGGTAACAAATTTCTTATATGACCTGCCCTGGTCACTGTGAAGTTGCACAGTTTTCATAGTGACTAAAAAAGCAAATGCAGCATGCACTCTGCTCCTCAAATTTTTCCAGTGGCTGGTCCTTTGTAAAGGTCCTCCCAGGGTTTTGAATGTGGTGTTCTCAAAAGCATCCAGCAGAGGCAGAAAAAAAAAAATTTAATAAGAACAGTTAACTGCTTTCAATGAACACTTAAAAAAGTCAGCAAAAAGCCTGCAATTTCTTTCCAATATAAAGGTCATTTAGCACTGGATACACAAATTCTACTGTGTCAAAGAAGCCAGAATATCCTGTCCCAACACGCCTTTCTTTTACCCAACAAAAACTGTGTTTAGTGTAACAAGTTGTAATAGACAAACAGCTATGCTCTGCTATTCTTCTGTGTGAAAACCCCTTTAGCCACTTACTTTATCAAGTCTAAAGTCATTCCTTTGGCAACAAGATCAACATTATTTTTTTACATTTTCCTTCCAACAGTTAAATTATTTATGAGCTTTGAAAATAATCCCACTTTGTCTTCTGACCCTAGTTTTGCATATATACATGTCTTTTTCCATGTCAGCCTCTGTGAATTCTTCAGTGAAAATATGCGTTCATTAGAAAAACATTTCAAGGTATTTTTTTTCTCTCCTCTTTATCTACTTGTTTGAATATGTTGTAAACTTGATTAATGTTGCCTTCTAATCTCTTTTTTTCTAGAGAGAACACCTGGAGCTCTTTTAACCTGCCTCAAATAAAACATAAAATGCAAAAGCCAAACAACCCAAGCTGCAATGTCACACTTTCACAACCTTTTCCTTTCCCTGGGCATCCTTCTAGAAGGGTGGATACATGGGCAAAACTTGTGTCAATGAACCTACAGAACCACTGTTTTCTGCTAAAGCCCTCTTCCTTATACCTCCAGCAGCCTGCTCAGTTTTTATGCTCTCTTTGACTAGGATAGTTTGGGGAGATTTATGGCAGCAATTCTTCTGGTTCCTTTCACAATGTGTTTTCTGCTGTTCTCATCTATAGCTCTGCCAACATGCATCATTTATTTAATACCAGTCAGTAGCCACATTAAACCTTTCTTTTTATTTTTGAGGACATTTCTTTCTGTACCTGGAGAAATTGTGCAGGTAAATAAAGTCTGAGCCAACCGTCTTGGACCTGCCTTTTCCAGCTCCATCCAAAGTTTTACATGGGCATTAATCATCCTTGAACTAGAATTCTTCTCATTTTAATTATGCTAATATCACCATAATTTCACACTCATTAACAGCAATTGAGTTTCAGTCTCTGCAGATGGTGGAGCTGGACAGTTACCAAGCCACATGCCATCTTGAGAGGAGTGCATGGACTGGTGCATAGCCTATGACAGTGTCACTCATCACCGTTTCTGCATTGCATCACTTCACTTTACACATTTGTGAAATGACATACGCCTTTTCCTCTTAGTGGTTTCAAGATTTACAAAGGAGATTTTTGAAAAGTACAAAAAGAGTTCATGTCCCACAAGCTCATTCTTATTAAAAAGCAACCTTGAGAACTTCAGGCAAAAGCTTTAGAGGAAATTATTATTGATTTAAGGAGTGACTACTAAGAGGACAGTCTCTTCACAAGAAGCCACACAGAGTAGGCAAAGGAAAACAAATACAAGAAGTGTTTTACAGTAAGATCAATCACTGACTGGATGTAGTAGCATCCCCATCACTGTGACTTTTCAATGTGTAATTGGGCAGGGGGCTAGATAATCTCATCTAGGATCACTTTCCTATAAGAGGTTGGATCTGGTGATCTTTCCAGGTGCCTTCCAATGTGACATGTTCCATAATCCTGTGGCATCATGATTACTTTAGATGTGCATAAATCTATGAGTATGTTGTCAAAAACAATCCCTCCAAACTCTAAATACCAAATATATCAACCAATAGAATAGAATAGAACAGAACAGAACAGAATTAACCAGGTTGGAAGAGACCATCAAGTCCAATCTGTCACCCCAAAACCAACTAATCAACTAAACTATGGCACCAAGTGCCTCATCCAGTCTCTTCCTAAACACCTCCAGTGATGGTGGCTCCACCACCTCCCTGGGCAGCCCATTCCAATGGCCAATCACTCTTTCTGTGAAGCACTGATTCCAAACATCCAGCCTAAACCTCCCCTGGTACAGTCTGAGACTGTGTCCTCTTGTTCTGGTGCCGGCTGCCTGGGAGAAGAGATCAACCCCACCTGGTTACAACCTCCCTTCAAGTAGTTGTAGACAGCAAGAAGGTCTCCTCTGAGCCTCCTCTTCTCCAGGCTAAGCAACCCCAGCTCCCTCAGACTCTCCTCATAAAGCTTGTGCTCCAAACTCCTCACCAGCTTTGTTGCCATTCTCTGCACATGCTCCAGCAACAAAACATCTTTCCAAAACTGAGGGGCCCAGAATGGTACTCAAGGTGTGGCCTAACCAGTGCTGAGTGCAGGGGCAGAATGACTTCCCTGCTCCTGCTGGCCACACTATTCCTGATGCAGGTCAGGATGCCAGTGGCCTTCTTGGCCACCTGGGCACACTGCTGCTTCATGTTCAGCCTACTACCAACCAGCACCCCCAGGTCACTTTCTGCCTGGCTGCTCTCCAGCCACTCTGACCCCAGCCTGTAGCACTGCATGGGGTTCTTGTACCCAATGTGTAGAATCTGGCACTTAGATGTGTTAAATCTCATGTCATTGGACTCTGCCCATCTGTCCAGTCTGTCAAGGTCCCTCTGCAGAGCTCTCTGACCCTCTAACAGGTCAACACCTGCCCCCAGATTGCTGACATCTGCAAACTTACTGGTGATAGACTCAATGCCCTCATCCAGATCATCAATAAAGATATTAAACAGAATGGGGCCCAGCACTGATCCCTGGGGCACACCACTAGTGACTGGCTGCCAGCTGGATGTGGCACCATTCACTACCACTCTCTGGGCTCGGCCCTCCAGCCAGTTCCTAACCCAGCACAGAGTGCTGCTGTGCAAGCCATGGGCTGACAGCTTGGCCAGGAGTTTTTTGTGGGGGACAGTGCCAAAGACCTTGCTGAAGTCCATGTAGACTACATCCACAGCCTTCACCACATCCACCAGGTGGCGGATGATAGAAGGAGATCAGGTTGGTGAGGCAGGACCTGCCCTTCTAGGAATCCATGCTGACTGGACCTGATCCCTTGGCCATCCTGTAAGTGCTGTGTGATTGCACTCAAGATGACCTCTTCCATAATCTTGCCTGGTACTGAGGTCAGGCTGACAGGTCTGGAATTCCCTGGTTCCTCCTTCTGGCCCTTCTTTTGGATGGGCATCATGTTGGCCATCTTCCAGTCATCTGGGACTTCTCCAGTGAGCCAGGGCTATTGAAAAATGATGGAGAGTATCTTGGCCAGCTCATAGTTTCATAGTTTCATAGTTTCATTCAGGGTTGGAAGGGACCACAAGGATCATCTAGTTCCAACCCCACTGCCACGGGCAGGGAAACCCCACACTACATCAGGCTGGACAGAGCCTCATCCTGCCTGCTCTTAAACACCCCCAGGGACGGGGCCTCGACCACCTCCCTGGACAACCCATTCCAGGGTTTCACCACTCTCATGGGGAAGAACCTCCTCCTCACATCTAGCCTGAATCTCCCCACCTCCAGCTTCATTCCATTCCCCCTAGTCCTATCACTACCTGAGATCCTGAGAAGTCCTTCCCCAGCCTTCCTGTAGGCCCCCTTCAGATACTGGAAGGCCACAATTAGGTCACCTGGGAGCCTTCTCTTCTGCAGACTGAACAGCTCCAACTCCTTCAGTCTGTCCTCATAGGAGAGGTGCTCCGGCCCTCTGATCATCCTTGTGGCCCTTCTCTGGACACGTTCCAGCACCTCCACATCCCTCTTGGAATAGGGGCTCCAGAACTGGACACAGTGCTCCAGGTGGGGTCTCACCAGGGCTGAGCAGAGGGGGAGGATCACCTTCCTTGAACTGCTAGTCACACTTCTCCTGATGCAGCCCAGGATCTGATTGGCCTTGCGGGCTGCAAGTGCACATTGAGAGCTCATGTTGAGCTTTTTGTCCACCAGCACCCCCAAGTCTCTCTCCTCAGGGCTGCTTTCCAGCCAGTCCCTGCCCAGCCTGGATTTGTGCCTGGCATTGCCTTGACCCAGATGCAGGACCCTGCACTTGCTCTTATTGAACCTCATGAAGTTGACTTGTGCCCACCTCTCCAGCCTGTCAAGGTCCCTCTGGATGGTCTCCCTTCCCTCCAGCATGTCTGCTGCACCACACAGCTTGGTGTCATCAGCAAACTTGCTGAGGGTGCACTCAATGCCACTGTCCATGTCCCCCACAAAGATGTTGAATAAGACAGGTCCCAGGACTGATCCCTGAGGGACTCCGCTTGTCCCTGGCCTCCACTGGGACATGGACCCATTGACCCATTGACCCATTGGGTGCGGCCATCAAGCCAGTTCCTTATCCATCTAGTGGTCCACCCATCAAACCCATGTGTCACCACTTTGGAGACCAGGATGTGGTGCGGGACAGTGTCGAAGGCTTTGCTCAGGTCCAGGTAAATGACATCAGTTGCTCACCCCTCATCTATTAATTTCGTCACCTGCTCATAGAAGGCCACCAGGTTGGTCAGGCAGGATTTGCCCTTGGTGAAGCCATGCTGACTGTTCCCAATCACCTCTTCACTATTCTTTTGAGCCAATAGCACCTCCAGGAGGATCTGCTCCATGATCTTTCCAGGCACAGAGGTGAGACTGACTGGCCTGTAGTTCCCTAGTTCCTCCTTCTTACCCTTTTTGAAGATGGGGGCAATGTTTCCCCTTTTCCAGTCTGTGGGGACTTCACCAGATTGCCATGACTTTTGAAATATCATCTGCTCATCTGCTAGCTCTCTCAACACCCTAGGATGGATCCCATCCAGTCCCATGGACTTGTGGGGATCCAAGTGGTTGAGAAGGTCCCTAACTACTTCCTCCTGGATCACAGGGAAATTCTACTGCTCCCTGACTCCATCTGCCAGCTCAGGAGGCCAGTTGCCTGGAAGACAACCTATCTTGCTATTAAAATTTGAGGCAAAGAAGGTGTTAAGCACCTCTACCTTTTCCTCATCTTTAGTTACAATATTCCCCTCCATGTCCACTAAGGAGTGGAGGTTGTCCTTGCCTCTCCTCTTGCCATTAATGTATTTGTAGAAAGATTCTTTGTTGTCCTTCACAGCAGAGGACAGTCTAAGCTCTAAATGGGCTTTTGCCTCTCTAATTTCTTTTCTACATGACCTAGAAACATCCTTAAACATTTCATGGGTTACCTCTCTTTTCTTCCAAAGATGATGCACCCTCTTTTTTCCCTTTAATTCACTCAGAAGCTCATTGCCCATCCAGGCTGGCTGTCTGCCCCGGCGGCTCATCTTCCAGCACATTGGCACAGCCTGTTCCTGAGCCTTCAAGAATTCTTTCTTGAAGTAGTTCCAGCCCTCCTGGAACCCTTTGTTTTTAAGGGCTGTTTCCCAAGGTGCCTTCTGAGTTAGTTCATTGAGTAATCTGAAGTCTGCCCCCTGGAAGTCCAGAGTGGAGTTTTTTTGCTGCCCCTCTTAGCTTGACTGCATATTGAAAACTTAACTATTTCATGGTCACTGGACCTCAAGCAGCCTCCAACCACCACATCTCCCACCAGCCCTTCTCTGCTTGTACAAAGGATGTCAAGCAAAGCCTTACCCCTGGTAGACTCACACAGCAGCTGGGATAAGAAACTGTACTCCATACACTCTAAAAACCTTATAGACTGTCTCCTTTCTGCTGTGTTAAGCTCTCAGAAGGTATCAGGCAGGTTAAAATCGCCCATGAGAACTGGTGTCCTCACCATATAGGCTGGTGATCTTGAGACAGCCTCTAGCTGCATATAGAATAATTTGTGAACTTCTTCCTCCTGGTTGTGTGGTCTGTTACTCCAACCAGGATGTCAGCCTTGTTGGCCTTCCCTCTAATTCTCACCTACAAGCATTCAACTTGTTCATCCTTGATCTCTAGTTCCATGGCATCTAGAGCCTTCCTGATGTACAGGGCCACCCCTTCTCCCTCACCTGTCTCTCCTGAAGAGCCTCCAGCCATCAGTTACAGTGCTCCAGTCATGTGAGTCATCCCACCACGTTTCTGTGATGGAAACTACATCATAACTTTCCTGCTGTAACAAGTCTTGCAGTTCCTCTTGTTTGTTATCCATACTTCATGCATTAGTGTACATGCACTTCAGCTGGGCTGCTGGTTTCACCCCTGACTCCAGCTTACCACCCTCAGGCTCCCGTATGGGGGAACTGGTTGCAGCCCCTTCCCCCTTCTAATCTAGTTTAAAGTCTGGTCAATGGAACCTGCCAACTCCCTTCCTAAAACCTTTTTTCCTCTGGGGTAGAAGTTGTTCTTATGTTCTAGGATCTTTCTCCCCCTCTGGGACAGATGTACTCCATCTATTGCTAGCTGACCTGGTGCCATAGAAAGTTCCCCAAGATCGAAAATCCTAAAATTCTGTTGGTGGCACCAGCCTCTGAGCCACTTGTTAATGACACCTGCTGTCCTGTTCCTTTCAGTATTCCTTCCTGCAACTAAGGGTATTGATGAAAACATTACCTGTGCCCCTGACCCCTTAACCAGTTCTCCCAGAGCCTTAAAGTCCTTTCTGATTGCCTTTGGACCTCTGGTTTCAACCTCATCACTCCCCACCTGCTTAACTAGGAAGGGATAGTAATCAGAGGACTGTACGAGGCTAGGCAGCCTTCTGGTAACATCCCTGACTTGGGCCCCAGGGAGGCAGCAGACTTCCCTGTGGGAAGGATCTGGCCAATATATGAGGCCTTCTGTTCCCCTCAAGAGGGAATCACCAATAACAATTACCCTCCTCTTTTTCTTAAGGGAACAAGTCATGATGTAGGGAGCAGGCTGTTTGGCTTTAGGCAACACCTCAGATGGTGTGTCTTCTGTGCCCTAGTTCCAGTGCCCCATGCTTATTTTGCAAGGGCAGCTGGGAAGGTGAGGGGCGCTGTGAGGGTTTTATTTTGCCTCTCCTAACAGGGAATCGTATCCGTTTCCTGCTGCATCTTGGGGCACCTCCCTCTGCTAGGGGAGCCTGCAGAGCCTGGTTCCTCAAATCCAACTCCCTTTCACATTCCCTTCCAGCCCTAAGTCTAGCAACTTCTTCCTTCAGTTCAGCCACTAGATTAAGCAGATAATTGAGCTGCTCACACCTAATGCAGGTGTTATCTCCATTTCCCTCCATTTCAGGTGTCAGGCACCAGCACTGTCTGCATCCAGTTGCCTGGACACCTGGCTGCTTAAGTTGGACCTCAGTCTGGGTCACACAGATCTTTTGAAAAATGGTTTGTGACGAGTTACCACCATCCCTATCCCTGGCCACGTGACCTGACTGGAGAACAATTCAGGAATGAGCTCACATGACTCAGCACCTCCCTCTCTTTGATGAAAGCACCACCACTGCAGCACAGTATCACAGTATCACAGTATAACTTAGGTTGGAAAGGACCTCGAGGATCATCGAGTCCAACCTATCAACACAGACCTCATGACTAGACCATGGCACCAAGTGCCACGTCCAATCTCCTCTTGAATGCCTCCAGGGACGGTGACTCCACCACCTCCCTGGGCAGCCCATTCCAATGATGAATGACTCGCTCGGTGAAGAACTTCCTCCTCACCTCGAGTCTAAACCTCCCCTGGCATAGCTTGAGACTGTGTCCCCTTGTCCTGGTGCTGGTTGCCTGGGAGAAGAGACCAACCCCTTCCCAGCCACAACCACCCTTCAGGTAGTTGTAGAGGGCAATGGGGTCACCCCTGAGCCTCCTCTTCTCCAGGCTAAACAATCCCTGCTCCCTCAGCCTCTCCTCATAGGGCTTGTGTTCAAGGCCTCTCACCAGCCTTGTTGCCCTTCTCTGGACACGTTCAAGTGTTTCGATGTCCTTCTTAAACTGAGGGGCCCAGAACTGGACACAGTACTCAAGGTGTGGCCTAACCAATGCAGAGTACAGGGGCACAATGACTTCCCTGCTCCTGCTGGCCACACCATTCCTAATGGAGGCCAGGATGCCACTGGCCCTATTGGCCACCTGGGCACACTGCTGGCTCATGTTTAGGCAGCTGTCGATCAGCACCCCCAGGTCCCTCTCTGTTTGGCAGCTCTCCAGCCACTCCGACCCCAGCCTGTAGCTCTGCATGGGATTGCCGTAGCCAAAGTGCAGCACTCAGCACTTGGACTTGTTGAATGCCATCCCATTGGACTCTGCCCATCTGTCCAGTTGGTTGAGGTCCCTCTGCAGAGCCTTTCCATCCTCTAACTGACTAACATCTGCCCCTAACTTGGTGTCATCTGCAAATTTGCTGATGACTGACTCAATCCCCTCATCCAGATCATCAATGAAGATGTTAAAGAGGACAGGGCCCAGTACTGATCCCTGGGGGATGCCACTGGTGACTGGCCACCAGCTGGATGTGGCACCATTCACCACCACTCTCTGGGCCTGGCCCTCCAGCCCGTTCCTAACCCAGCACAGAATGTAGTGGTCCAAGCCACGAGCTGACAACTTAACCAGCAGTTTGCTATGGGGGACGGTGTCAAAGGCCTTGCTGAGGTCCAGGTAGACCACATCCACAGGCCTCCCCACGTCCACCAGACGGGTCATCTGATCATAGAAAGAGATCAGGTTGGAGAGGCAGGATCTGCCCTTCCTGAATCCATGTTGGCTGGACCTGAGCCCTTGGCCATCCTTCAGGTGCGCAGTTATTGCCGCCAGTCTCTGCCTGTGCCGCACTGGCCTCTCAGGAGAGAAAAGCTGGCTCAGGGGCATGGGGGGGAACCTTACTACTATATTTTGACCAAGCTACCACAGAGGCTTCTGTACTCTGTTGTTTGACACAACATGTGCCACTAGCTACAATCAAGCGAGAAGGCTCTCTTGCCAAATGGTGGTGGTGCGGCTCAGCTCTCCTGCGGCTGCTCTCAAGCAGGCATGCAAGAAGATGACCCTGCCAGTCCTCGCTGTCTGCTGAGGTCCTCCTGCCCCAAAAAGCCCCCAAAAGAAACCAAAATGGAGTGCCTCTTGGCTCGAGCATGCCATTCCTGGTGCCAGTCCCGAGTAGTTCTCTTGCCAAATGGCCAAATGGTGGTATAGCAGGTATAGAACCCAAAAACACAGCAAACTTGATAGGAACAGACTTCTGTGATTTTATTATCCAACCTCCTATTCAAAGGATGTCTGTTTTCTGGCCACGTTTCTTGTTGGCCTCATGAAATAAAGCTATAGGTGGATTTACACAACCACAATTACACCTGCATTGTGGGACAGGCACCCAATGCAACCCATTCCTCACCTCTGTCCAACCTGTTAGAGGACCTTGTTCTCATGGGCGACTTCAACCTGCCTGACATCTGCTGGGAACTCAACACAGCAGAGAGGAGACAGTCAAGAAGGTTCTTAGAATGTATGGAGGACAGCTTCTTATCCCAGGTGCTGCGAGAGCCTACCAGGGGCAAGGCTATGCTTGACCTCCTCTTCACCAACAGGGAAGGACTGGTGGGCAATGTGGTGGTCGGAGGGTGTTTGGGGTCCAGTGACCACGAGATAATTGAATTTTCGGTTTTTGGTCAAGCCAAGAGGTGCAGCAAGAAGACCTCCACTCTGGACTTCCGGAGGGCAGACTTCGGGTTACTCAAGGAACTAATTCAGAGAGTTCCTTGGGATAAAGCCCTAAAAACAAAGAGGTCCAGGAGAGCTGGACCTACTTCAATGAAGAATTGCTGAAGGCTCAGGGACAGGCTGTGCCAATGTGCCGGAAGATGAGCCGCCGGGGCAGACGGCCAGCCTGGATGGTTCATGAACTTTTAATGGAACTGAGGGAAAAAAAGAGGGTGTATCACCAATGGAAGAGAGGGGAGGCAACCCACAGAATGTTTAAGGATGTTGCTAGGTCTTGTAGGAAGAAAATTAGGGAGGCAAAAGCACACTTGGAGCTTAGTCTGGCCTGTACTGTGAAGGACAACAAAAAGTCCTTCTATAAATACATTAATAGTAAGAGGAAGGGAAAGGACAACCTCCACTCCTTGGTGGACACGGAGGGGAACATTGTAACAAAGGATGAGGAAAAGGCAGAGATACTTAACACCTTCTTTGCCTCAATTTTTGCTAGAAGGACAGAACGTCTTCCTGACAGCTGGCCTGCAGAGCTGGCAGAAGGAGCCAGGGAGCTGCACAGTTTCCCTATGTTCCATGAGGAGGTGGTTGGAACTCTCCTTAGCAGCTTGGATCCCCACAAGTCCATGGGACCAGATGGGATTCATCCTAGGGTGCTGAGAGAGCTGGCAGACGAGCTGGCCAAGCCACTCTCCATAATTTTCCAGCAGTCCTGGCTCACTGGCGAGGTCCCAGAGGACTGGAAGCTGGCCAACGTGGTGCCCATCCATAAGAAGGGCCGGTTGGATGAGCCAGGGAATTACAGGCCTGTCAGTCTGACCTCAGTACCAGGCAAGATCATGGAACAGGTCATCCTGAGTGCAATAACACAGCACTTAGAGGATGGCCAAGGGATCAGGCCTAGCCAGCATGGATTTAGGAAGGGCAGGTCCTGCCTGACCAACCTGATCTCCTTCTATGATCAGGTGACCCGCCTGGTAGATGTGGGGAGGCCTGTTGATGTAGTCTTCCTGGACCTCAGCAAGGCCTTTGACACTGTACCCCATAGCAAACTGCTGGCCAAGCTGTCAGCCCATGGCTTGGACAGGAGCACACTGCGATGGGTTAGGAAGTGGCTGGATGGCCGAACCCAGAGAGTGGTGGTGAATGGTGCCACATCCAGCTGGCAGCCAGTCACCAGTGGTGACCCCCAGGGATCAGTGCTGGGCCCCATCCTGTTTAACATCTTTATTGATGATCTGGATGAGGGCATTGAGTCCATCATCAGTAAATTTGCTGACGACACCAAGCTGGGGGCAAGAGTTGATCTACTGGAGGGTAGAGAGGCTCTGCAGAGGGACCTCGACAGGCTGGACAGATGGGCAGAATCCAATGGCATGAGATTTAACACATCCAAGTGCCGGGTTCTGCACATTGGCCACAACAACCCAATGCAGTGCTACAGGCTGGGGTCAGAGTGGCTGGAGAGCAGCCAGGCAGAAAGGGACCTGGGGGTACTGGTGGATGGTAGGCTGAACATGAGCCTGCAGTGTGCCCAGGCAGCCAAGAGGGCCAATGGCATCCTGGCCTGCATCAGGAACAGTGTGGCCAGCAGGAGTAGGGAGGTCATACTGCCCCTGTATACTGCACTGGTTAGGCCGCACCTCGAGTCCTGTGTCCAGTTCTGGGCCCCTCAGTTTAGGAAGGATGTTGACTTGCTGGAACGAGTCCAGAGAAGAGCAACAAAGTTGGTGAGGGGTTTGGAACACAAGCCCTATGAGGAAAGACTGAGGGAGCTGGGGTTGCTCAGCCTGGAGAAGAGGAGACTCAGGGGTGACCTTATCACTCTCTACAACTACCTGAAGGGAGGTTGTAGACAGGTGGATGATGGTCTCTTCTCCCAGGCACCCAGTACCAGAACAAGAGGACACAGTCTCAGGCTGCGCCAGGGGAGGTTCAGGTTGGATGTTAGGAAAAAGTTCTATACAGAGAGAGTGATTGCCCATTGGAATGGGCTGCCCAGGGAGGTGGTGGAGTCGCCGTCATTGAAGGTGTTCAGGAGGAGACTTGATGGGTTGCTTAGTGCCATGGGTTAGCTGTTTGGGTGGGTTGGATTGGTTGATGGGTTGGACACGATGATCTTGAAGGTCTCTTCCAACCTGGTTTGGTTTATTCTATTCTTATTCTTATTTACCAGGGCTTACTGCATCTCTATTCTGGACTGGATTTCTTTTCAAAGAAATCTAATGTGGGTAGGGAGAGTCATGAGAACAAAAGCATCTACCCAAAGAAATGTTGGGGTGTATGAAAGGATGAGAACTTCAGTGGACATTGTGGGGAACTACTCAGCCTCATACAGTAGTTCCAGTTCCACCCAGTGGAGAGCAAGTGGCCTCCCACATGCACAAGGATTATCTTAGCACTGGCTGCCCTCATCAGGCCAAGGCTAGCCTTACTATTTGTGAATCTAAGGCAGCATGTTTTATGCATGGCTTCAATACTAGAAGTCATCTTAGAGATAAAAGAAGGATGACTTGAGGAACTGTCACTACCCTTTGGATGATACACAGAGGAAGAGTCAACTCAGACCCGGCTACAGGCTGACAATCAACATGGCATAAACCAAACTGCACCAGTCAAGAAGAAAGGGCCTGACATTGTGGCTGCAAGTGTGAAGAATTATATTACATGGATTCAATGGGGTTTTTTTTGATGTTGCATACAAAGTCTGGTACAGCTGCTAGAAATTATGATGGACTACTTCAGGCTTTAGAGCTGGAGAAGACATTAAAATCTCTTCAGAACACGATATCTGAATAGCTTCTGATGCAACTGTTCTGTCTTTCTACTCTATTTGACAGTTGACCTCCCTGAGAATCTGACAAAACACAGATGGTGGCTGCATAGCTGAGGTAAACATGAAATGACAGTCCAGGAAAGTCACTGTGTTCCCATCTCTCTGTGCTTAGAACTCCCTAAATCAGACAGCAGTCTAGGATCCCAGACAGAATTATCTTCCCCCAAGCATTTAATGCACACAAGGAATGATGAGGCACCATAGCTGTTAAGGTGAGAAATGGTTTCACGCAGATTTTGTGTTGCAGCAGGTCTTCTGAAGACACTTATAGGGCATGTTTTTAATCCATGACAAGGACTTAGTTTTCTTTAATAATTTCATATCTTTTGTGACTGAAAAGAATTCAGTTACAACCATATGCAACAAAAACAAATAAATTATCTGCTAGTGCTCAAGAGCTGGGAAAAAGTGTGCCATGAAAAGCAGCACAAAACCAATCGTCTTTATGTCAGATATTAACCAGCAGAATGTGTGTCTGCACTTTGGGGTAGCTAATTTGTTGGGAAATTAATTTAAACATGAAAGAGAGTCACCTTCTAAGGGCAAAAAGTCTTCAATTCTGCTTGCTGATCAGGCTGGCACCAGTATTTATGCTGATGGGCAATAAGGGCATTTCTGATTCCAGCCTCATTTCCAGAAAACATTAATGTTACGTCACAGTGTGTTATTTGAATCAGCGCACGTCACCAGGGGTTGAGTAAGACAATTTCTCCGCACTCTGCGACAGAGTACTGACACTTACTAAATTATGCTGTTAAATACTGTAGTATAGCTATAAAATACAATGAAGGCCCATGGAAAGATGCCAGCCCTTTTCTGAGAAGGAGAGAGCACTTTTTGGAACCCTGCCTGTGGCCCGTAATTTTCACTTCCTCCCACTACCATGTGAAGTGACATGAAAGGACTTGTAAAGTCAAGTCCAGGAGACTGCTAGGGATTTGAAGGAGTAAAGCTAAAGTTAGATCATTGACAGTAGCTTTTGACCAACTTGAACTGTATGAGGAAAGAAGGAGGGAGCCAAATCTGCCACACATCTCTCTAGCAGATATAGAAAACATACATTTTACAGCCCAGATGGGGCCAAAGTGTTCAAAAGAAAGGAGCTGCTAACAGAGGAAACTGTTGATTCACCAACAGTAAAACTTTTCAGACATGTTGCTAACTGGTAAGATATTTCAGTCTTTTATGGGAAATAGCATTCAGTGAAGGAGAAGAACCAGTGTCAGAAGGTGGAAACACAGTTAGCACAAATTGAGTCTCTGTCAGGTAGTGTGACAATTCACATCAACCATGGCACAAATGCAAAATCCTTTAAGTCCAGAGGGTTCAAAACTATTTTTTTTTTAATTCTTAATTATTAATGAGGTGAAACATGGGGAAGAAGTCACAACTGACCTTTAACTGACCTTTCTTTGTAGAAAATATTTCAGTAGGAATGATTTGTCCTTCATCACTGAAGTACTAGATCTAGACATGTTCAAAAAATATATGGGTGTGGAACTTTGGGACATGATTGGGCCATGGTGGTGTTTAGGTGATGGTTGGACTCAGTGATATCAGAGGTCTTTTCCAGCCTAAACAATGCTATGATTCTGTGGTAGTCTGATTTGTCACACTATGCAGGGACCTAAAATCCTTCATTGTGTGCACAGAGACCAAATGACGCTGCCTGACCCACAAAGCTTAAAACTTAACTGAGGACTAACAACAAAACCAATAGATGCCAGCTACTGAGGTCAACAAAGGAAAATGTTGTGACAGTCCCTGACAACAAATACAGTATGCTGCCTGCCTGTTAGCTACCACATTCCAACAGAGGATTATGTTTGATTTATTAGAGGAGCAAAATTTCATGGAACTTGTCCTGGTTTGAGTTGGTTTTCTTCCTGGTAGCTGGTACAGTACTGTGTTTTGGATTTTGTGTGAGAATGTTTCAGATGTGGCTAAGTAGTGCTCACCCTAAGCTGATTTCTCATTCTCCCATACTCTGCCAATAAGCAGGTACACAAGTAGCTGGGAGGATGCATGGCCAGAAAAGCCGACCCAAACTAGCCAAAGGGATATTCCATGCCGTAGAACATCCTACTCAGTGTATAAATTGGGGGGAGTTGGCCAGGAGGGCTGATCACTGCTGAGGCATTGGGCAGCAAGTGGTGAGAAATTATATTGTGATTATTTGTCTTTATTTGAGCTTTATTTCTCTTTCTTTTGTTATATTAATTTCAATTATGGTTATCAATATTATATTAATTATTATTATAATTATATGTTAGTTTAGTTATTAAGCCACTCTTATCTCCATCCATGAGTGTAACCTTCTTTTTTTGTTTATTTTTTTCAGTTTTCCTCCCTATCTCTCTGAGAGTGGGGAGGAGTGAGCCAGCAGCTGTATGATGTTTAGCTGCTGGTTGGGGTTAAACCACAACACTGGGTGCATACATTATCTTAATGTATTTCTTATATTGCTGCACCTGTAAGTCCAGCAGACAGTCAATCTCTGGAAACAGTACAACAACCCAGCTTAAAATGTATGTCTTTATTTGTCTTGGATGTAGGCTTTTTGAAGATGGTTAAGACTGGAGATCAGCAGAATTTTCTTACTGATAATGTTTAAACAGATGAAAACTTGAATTTACCCAAAATGACCTGTGTTCATTCACTGGGCCTGGTGTTAGTTGACTTTTCATCAAATATCGCTTCTAGAGCTGACCGTGCTTGAGGCATGATTTTCAATTTCATTAGAAATTCAGAACAGCTCTGGTGGCAGAAACTCTTCATAGACTTCCTAGGCATGGGAAGCTCAGAGCTGCCTCATCCCAGCCAACCTATTTCTTAAAACTCTGTCCAGACCAGGCACGTGTGGACAGTAACTGCCAGAAGTACTTCTTAGGAAAAGGATTTGAAAGAAGTTATTAAAGTACTATCATGAGCATCCTGGAGAGTTCATGTCCAGACCCTCCTGCCATTATGATGGAGAAATAGTGCCAGAAAGTGTTTTACTTTAGTGCCAGGATACCAAATACATTCACAAAACAGGCACGTATCACACAGAGAAACACTACCAACTTTCAGAGAGTGCAGACCCTGATGGGTGGGCATGAAATGCAGGAAATGGTATTAAGAAAGATGTTAAGTCCTGTCATCCAAAATAAAGGTTACATCAAACAAAATTGTCCTTGCTAGCAGCCTAGAGTCACTTTCCTTCCCTCTCTTCATCTTTTTCTTCATCTCTGATGGACTTGTGGAGCAAAACTCTGTTCAGTTGGTCGCAGCAGGTCAGCTGGGGACAAAGAGAAGGATCAGGAGAGGAATAGAGTATACAGGAGGGTCCTCTTTACATTTTCAGAAACACAGACTGTAATTTTCCTTTTCCCTCAGGCTCCATCACTTCACTTTCAACTCCTACAAGTAGCACTTAGCAAAGAAAATGGGGGGGAGGTGTGAGAAAGATGAGCTGTATGCTTGGAGGAGATAGGTACTTGGGACACAGGCAAATGAGCTCTGCAAACATTGCCATGGTGTCTTTGGGTACTGCCATGTTCTCCTGCATCCTCAGCCCAGGCCTTGGGCTCCCTTGCACATTAAGGGGGGGTACAAGGAGTCCTTGCATGCTGACCAAGGCAAACCAACAAGATTTGCCAGACTGACAGAAACAGGCAGAAGTTTCCCTCTCTGTTACAGGAATGAGATGTTGGTAAAAAGACCACTGGGGATAAATGACAGAACTTTCCGTCACTACTGCTGTTTACTCATGAGCAGCAAGAGCAGAGAGAGGGATTTAATGAATAGTTTATGGCCTCTCTGACAATATGCATCAAAAACCCTCCCCTGTGCCAGCAGTTTCCAGACAGGACTGGTCTTTGTCTGTCTCGGTTTGTCTTGCTGTAGGATGTCTGTCTTTTCTCTACCACATACTTCCCAGCTCAACAACTTCCTTTTAGGATGAATCTCTTTCCTCCACCTTATTTACCCCATTACAAAAATACATGTGTTTCTTATTTTTCATGTGATCTCTCATAACTGAAAAAAAAAAATAAAATCTCTTGACATAAATCCTTTTGGTTCTATGTTCCTTGACAAATATGCACTGGCTTTCCTCTATCCTTCATACCTCTTTCCACAAACTCTCAGGAGGAATTCCCACAGACCCTCAGCTCTCAATGTCTCTTCAGGAAGCACCTCAAAAGAAGTCACTATGCTGAAGACAAAGAAGAAGTATGCGTTCTCTGCCTGTTGACGGCATGTAGGACAGTGAGTGGATGTCTGTCCAGGATGCTGCAGCACCTGTTTCTAGATATTCTGATTTCCTCCATTGGATGCATCACTCTAAGGACAGTTATGGTGGAAATGGTCCCATCTTCCTTCCAATGCCTTCACTTGAGCATGAGGCCAACATTTGGATCAGCAACGCTCTAGTCAACAGACAAAGCAACCTGGTCCAAACACAAAACCTGTGGCAGAGAACAAACAAACCTCAAACCTTCACATCGTCCTTGAGAACTGCAGTCATGAGGCTGCTCCTTTCCACTCTTCTCAACTGCAGGCTAAGATGCAGTGTTGGACCATGTTATGGTTATTAATATTTAATAATAATGGAACAATTGATAAAAATATTAACAACATTATTAATTTTAAAAAAACCACATAAAATATTAACAAAACCTGTTTACTGACTCAAAATACTGGATTGTGGAAAGGTATCTCACAAGCAGGAACATGTAACAATATTAGGGGAAAAAAATCCAGAAAATGGCACAGACATTTAAACTGTAAATAAAGTATAACCATGTAAATAAGCTGTGCCAGGGGAGGTTTAGGCTGGAGGTTAGGAAGAAGTTCTACACAGAGAAAGCGATTGCCCATTGCAATGGGCTGCCCAGGGAGGTGGTGGAATCACCATCATTGGAGGTGTTCAGGAGGAGACTTGATAGGGTGCTTAGTTGCATGATGTAGTTGATTAGATTGTGTTGGATGATAGGTTGTACACGATGATCTTGAAGGTCTCTTCCAACCTGATCTGGTCTATTCTATTCTATTCTATTCTATTCTCAAAACTTCAGAAACGTGCCAGCTTTGCCCACAAAGGGGGACTGTAGAACTCACCCAATAGAGCAGTTAGGGCAACAGAACCTTTTAACAGATGCCTACGAAAAATCAGATTCGCTGGATTGCTCACTGCAAATCACTTTAGTATATTCAGTTACTGTGCTTATCGTCGCAAGAATATGTGGCCTGTTTGAATTCATGTGCTGTAAACAAAGTGGTGATGGCATCTCTGCGTGGGCACTGCTGTGCTGGGCAGGGAGGCTTCTCTGTGAAGGATGCATGCCTGGCACAGTGTAGGCAGGCAGATGATGTCACTGTCCAGGCAGGCTGTGATCTGGGGTATCTTTGGTGCTGGGGCTTTTGAGCAGCTCTTTTCCCTGCAGCTCTGGGCTCAGCACCTTTGTAGCCTTGTCTGCTGTGGAGGGGTTCTTTAGCTGCAACCTCCACAGTGGCTCTTGTTGCTTCTTCCAGTAAAACAAGGCAAACTGCTCACCCTTTAGGCCAGCATTTATAGACTTCCTGCAACAATGACAACCAGTGGCAACAAAAGTTTAAGAGACAGGAACCTGATACTTAAACCTATAGAATCAGGTTTTGTCCAAACACAGCCAAAGGCACACATACCTGACCCACTTGGACCCCAGAGCATGTTCAAACAAGCCTGGGCAATGTGGGCAGTGTCCTGGAAAACCAGACCTCCTGGCTTCTGCTCCACTGGTTGGTTCAGGGCATATTTGAGGCTTTGTCCCTTCAGGACAGACCATCCATGTGAACATACCCTTTATTGGAAGATTTGACACCAAGTTGGCCCATGCAGTGTAAGTCTGCATCCAAGTGCTTCCCTCTAGGTTCTAGAGTTGGTACTAATGGGGAGGCAGTACAAGCACAGTACACAGAAAAAGAGGTCCTCAGCCCTTGGTGTCTAAGGCAATTGCTTGAGGTCCAAGCAGATCCAATGCATAATTTTGAATCGCTTACTGAAGCTCAGACAGAAACAAAGAATCATTTATGTTTGAAACAACCCATAAGATCATTTAGTCCAGCTGTTAACTTAGTACAGCATAGTCCCCAACTAAATCCCAGGGATAGCAGCTCAACCACCTCCTTGGGCAGCCTGTTCCAGTGTTTGACAGCCCTTTCCATGAAGAATTTTTTCCTAATGTTCAACCTAAACCTTCCCCAGTGCAACTTGAGGCCATTTCCTCTTGTCCTGTCACTTGATAGGTTAAATGAGTGATAAGGTTTCCCCTAAGACTCCTTTTCCAAGGCTAAACAGCCACTTTTTCACTTGATTCTTCACTAGCTTTGTTGCTCTTCTTTGGACACTCTCCAGCACCTCAATGTCTTTCTTTCTGAACTTCCAGTCCTCACTGGCACAGAGTAAGGAAGCAGAGGAAAGGTTTTTCTGGGACTCACATGCACGTAAGTATAGAGTGGTGAAGGAATTCAATACCTAAGTTCCCTGTCTAGTTGACAGGGAGGAACAGAATTTTTTTTTTAAGGCTTCAGAAAGATTTCTGTTACTTAAGGTGGCAGATGGGATCTTCTAAAAACACTCTATGATGACTGGCTAGCAAATGCCAGTGCCTCCATGATGGCAATGGCTTCATGAGCTGCCTAAAATACAGGTGCAAGACAGGTACCTAAGCCAGGCAGACCTGTTAATACTCAGGCTGGTTTTTTTTTTAACTTCACCAAAAGTTCCTGTTATGGTGAAATATATGGGGCAGCAGAGCACAGCAGGAGAACTAAAACCCATAGGTCATAGACTGAAATATCCTACTGTGGACTAAAAGTGAGTGCACACAGTTTCAGTTCACATGTTGTTAAGAGTTATGAGCAAAGAAAAGAAGATTTATATTGAGAATGGCAATTCAACCTCAATTACAGCACGCAACTCTCTGCACACTATAAACTAGAGCTTTAATAATGAAGAAAGTAGGCTGAAGGAGAGCATTTCATTGTGTCTGTTTCACAGCCTGGAATTCTTACTAAATTCATCAGATCATTTGAGTTCTTCTGACAACTGTAGCAGTATAACTAATTTTAAAGGGGTTTATTGTACATTAAGACTGCAACAAAAGATACAGGCAGAGAAAACCTCATAGCGAAAGAGAACTCCAGATTGAGGACTATAATGTATATGAGATTTGAAGGAAGTAAGTGCTAAAAGATGTAGACAGCAGTTTTTCAGGGTCCTTAACCTTGATGAATAAATGAATAAAATCCCTTAAAAAATTGCAGTGTTTCTTTCAAGTGATTTCCAGCATGTTAATAATCAAGAGAAGCTGCGAAAATTGCTGGGAAAGGAGATGACTTTCCTCAATATGCTTTTACCACAGAAACTCTGAGACAGATCTGAATTGTAAGTAAATAATATGCATTGCAAAATATGACTGAGGAAGAGAAGAACAGAGGATCTTTAGCTGTCCATAATGCATTTGCATACAGGTGTGTTGACTGTAGGACTTTGTAATGTTGCCAAATCAAGTCTTTAATGGAGCCTTCCAGTTTTTCCATATCCAGGTCCTTAGGCATGGCTCTTCTGTATTGTGCTTGCTTACCTTACTCTGCCAAAAGAGGAAAGGACACATATTGAAACCAGGCACAGAGAACACACAGAAGCCTTTATCTACTCCTCATAAGCATCCCACTCACTATGTACTCCCCACCAGATAATATTGAATGCCAAAGGGGCTGAGTTGACCACCCTACCTCATATCTATTAGCAAAGTCTTCTAGGTATTGCTGGAAAAGTTGAAGACACACTAACAGAAAGCACAGCAGCTTACCCCTCAATGCAGCCCACCAAAAAGGCATTTCCCTACCTTCTGCAACACAAGAAAGAAACACCTGTTAGTGTTTTGGCATGGTCTTGTCCTAAGAGGTGTTAAAAACTGGAGGAAGTTGTGGCGGAGACAGTGCTGATGGGCAGCTTGGCTGCTGAAAATGTGGGTTCTTTCAGATTTAACAAGCTGTCAAAAGGAAAGTCAAATGAGAAAGGGGCGCTGATGACTGAAATTTTGACACCTCCAGCAATGTTTTCACCTCTCAGTTTTACTGGCAAAAAAGTTCTTGCCAACAATGCTTTTGTCTCTCTGTCTTTGAACCCTCCCCAGCACCCACAAACCCCTTATCTCTCCTGCCCTCCCCCTTTCCCCCTTCCAGCTTCTAGCTAATAACATCACTGATTAGATCTTTCATCATTTTTATTGTTATCCATCTGCAGATTAATAAAACAGTGCTCCAGCTGTTTCTGGATGACCACATTCCCTAATTTATCATAAAGGCTTTGCCTGAAATACTTCTGTGTGACGTGCAGGGAGAGTTGCAGTCTCTCCCAGCCAAGCATATCTGCAAGAGAGCACAGTACAATGGTCCACAGTGATATCGCCTGTATTCTCACCACATAGAGCAGAAGTTAACACTCCGCAACCAAGCCGCTAAAGTAAAATTACCAGAGATTGGTACCAAAGGCACAGAGGTGGAAAAATGAGGAGTTAACTCCAGATCATTGGAGCACACTGCCTCATACTTGTACCATCTCTTAATACATGGGAATCTGCTTTTAAAGCACTCCAAATTTTCCTTCTAAAGACAGTAATTACAAGGGTGACTTAACATGGCCTCAGGGACTATCCTGAAAGAATTGGAAGACTTGATCCCTTAAAAGTCAAGAAGCTGGAGGAATCATGAAACCAGCAATGGATTTTTTTTCCCCCTACCTTTTTTTCCCCCTTTCTTCCCTGCCCTCTCCTCTCTGCCCCGCCCTCTCCTCTCTCCCCCTTTCACTCTTTGCCCTTCTCTTTCCCTTCCTCTGCTCTTTCCCTTCCCCTTCCTCCTTAGAAAAAGAAGAGAAATGCAAAGCTTAAGTGTCTTATAGTCCGAGGGAGGATTTAAGGCCACAAATTCAACAACAATATGCTCATAGTAACACAGAGCTTTATGGTATCCTCTATCTTTTTTTAACCATATGATATTCACTAGATGAAGATGAGTTCATCTTTATACGGCCACTGGTATACTGGGGACAGCTCAGACCTATCCACTATGTTCCAATACAGCAGAAGAAAGAAAGTGAAAAAAAAATAATCCTGTTTTAAATTGGACAATAGAAACAATTTTCAACATAGCAAAAGGAGAAAGAAGATAAAAAGAGGTAAACAACTATTTATTACATTAAAAAAAAAAAAATTAAAATTTATTCAGAACAGATAACCATAGAATGGTTTGAGTTGGAAAGGACCTTAAAAATTATCTAGTTCCAAACCCCATGCCATGGACAGGGACATGTTCCACTATAGTATTCTATAGAAAGATTCCATTTAATGAAAACCAACCAACCAACCAAAAAAAACCAAAAAACCCAACAATAAAAGCAGAGGTAGCTGCTTCCCAGACAGCTATTTCTTGGCCGATTCCATGCAGGTAACTCAAAGATGCCTGGCACAGCCTTCAGTGGGAGCTTAAGAAGAGATTGAACCAAGAAAGTGTTTGTGACCTTTCAAGATATTTCTGTGTCAGAGATGTAGCTAAGGATGCAGCAGGAAAGAGGCAGATAGGTAGATGTAAGATAATGTCTCCTGTGAGACACACATCGAGTTGAATTCTACCACTCTTAGTAAAGGCAAACAACCTTACCTTACCTTGGAGAACTGTCATGACTGTTGGCCTCATTAGGAAAAGGTACAGAATACAGAACACAGAATTAACCAGGTTGGAAAAGACTTTTGAGATCAAGTCCAACCTATCACCCAACAACAGCTAATCAAATAAACCATGGCACCCAGTTTCTCATCCAGTCTCTTCCTAAACACCTCCAGTGATGGTGACTCCACCACATCCCTGGGCAACCCATTCCAATGGCCAATCACTCTTTCTGCAAAGAATTTTTACTAACATCCAGCCTAAACCTCCCCTGGTGCAGCTTGAGACTGTGTCCTCTTGTTCTGTCACAGGTGGCCTGAGAGAAGAGACCAACCCCCACCTGGCTACATCCTCCCTTCAGGTAGTTGTAGATGGCAACAAGGTCTCCCCCGATCCTCCTCTTCTCCAGGCTAAGCAGCCCAACTCTCTCAGCCTCTCCTCATAGGGCTTGTGTTCCAAACCCCTCACCAACTTTGTTGCCCTTCTCTGGACACCTTCCAGCAAGTCAACATCCTTCCTAAACTGAGTGACCCAGAACTGGACACAGGACTCAAGGTGTGGCCTGACCAGTGCTGAGTCCAGGGGCTGAATGACCTCCCTGCTCCTGCTGGCCACACTGTTCCTGATGCAGGCCAGGATGACATGGGCCTGGACACACTGATGGCTCATGTTCAGGCCTACCATCAACCAGTACCCCCAGAGCTCTCCTACCCTCTAATAGATCAACACCTGCCCCCAGACTGCTGTCATCTGCAAACTTACTGATGATAGACTCAATCCAATCATCCAGATCATCAGTGAAAATATTAGAATAGAATAAACCAGGTTGGAAGAGACCTTCAAGATCATCACATCCAACCTATCACCCAACACCACCCAATCAACTAACCCATGTAACCAAGCACCCTGTCAAGTCTCCTCCTGAACACCTCCAGTGACGGCGACTCCACCACCTCCCTGGGCAGTCCATTCCAATGGGCAATCACTCTCTCCATGTAAAACTTCCTCCTGACCTCCAGCCTGAACTTCCCCTGGCGCAGCCTGAGACTGTGTCCTCTTGTTCTGGTGCTGGCTGCCTGGGAGAAGAGGCCAACCTCTGCCTGTTTACAACCCCCCTTCAGGTAGTTGTAGAGAGCAATAAGGTCACCCCTGAGTCTCCTCCCCTCCAGGCTAAGCAGCCCCAGCTCCCTCAGTCTCTCCTCATAGGGCTTGTGTTCCAAACCCCTCACTAACTTTGTTACTCTTCTCTGGACTCGTTCCAGCAAGTCAACATCCTTCCTAAACTGAGGGGCCCAGAACTGGACACAGTACTCGAGGTGTGGCCTAACCAGTGCAGTGTACAGGGGCACAATGACCTCCCTGCTCCTGCTGGCCACACTGTTCCTGATGCAGGCCAGGATGCCATTAAACAGGATGGGGCCCAGCACTGATCCCTGGGGGACGCCACTACTGACTGACTGCCAGCTGGATGTGGCACCATTCACCACCACTCTCTGGGCTCTGCCCTCCAGCCAGTTTCTAACCCAGCACAGAGTGCTGCTGTCCAAGCCATGGGCTGGCAGCTTGGCCAGGAGTTTGCTATGGGGGACGGTGTCAAAGGCCTTGCTGAGGTCCATGTAGATTACATCCACAGCCTTCCCCACATCCACCAGGCAGTCACCTGATCATAGAAGGAGATCAGGTTGGTCAGGCAGGACCTGCCCTTCCTAAATCCATGCTGGCTGGACCTGATCCCTTGGTGTCGAGGGTTGAGGGGAAGGCCTCAAGCCTTCTCCCCACCCCCCCCATAAGTAACGGGAAGAAAAATTGAGAGGAAAAAAAAACCCACAGCCGGATTAGCAAAGGAATGTGCTATATTTACAAGCAGGGCTGCAGGATATATATATATATATGTATGTACACAATTTACAGTATCTACAATATATACAGAAATATACAACAAAGTGACACAGGAATGAGATTCCCTTCCCCCACCAGGAGGAAGGGTCTCCCCTGTACCCCCTTCTCTCCCCCTTTTCCCCAGAGAGGGTTAGAAAGAGAGAAAAAGGAATAATTTGTTAATTAAAAGCAGAATATGGTTAGAGCAAATGTGTTAGCAGAGGCCTTATCTGTCCAAGGTCAGTCTGGCCAAAAGCCCAGAAGCTGTGAGCTGCAGAAGGAGGGGGAGAAAGTGCAAGACTGAGTGAGACCAGTCTCACTGGGAATCAAAACCTAAGGCAGTGCTCTGCTTCTCCACCAATGAAATTAGTTTAGACCTGTCTTGTTTATAAAACATTCGGCCATGGTGTCCCTTTGTTAAAGGCACCACCTCAAACGGTCACACTTGGCCATTCTCTAAGTGCAGTGTGATTGCATTCAAGATGTCCTGTTCCACTGAGGTCAAGCTTACTGGTCTGTATATCCCTGGCTCCTCCTTTTGGCCCTTCTTTTGGATGGGCATCATGTTGGCCAGCTTCCAGTCCTCTGGGACCTCACCAGTGAGGCAGGACTGCTGAAAAATGATGGAGAGTATCTTGGCCAGCTCATCTGGCAGATCTCTCAGCACCCTAGGATGGATCCCATCCAGTCCCATGGACTTGTGGGCATCCAAGCGGTTGAGAAAGTCTCTAACTACTTCCTCCTGTATTACAGGTAGATGAATCTCTATGAACTGAGATATAGGAAAAACTCAGAGCTGTAAATTCCTTGCAAGGAAAGATTTTTTTTTCCCCCTACTACAATATGCAAAATGTTTGTGTGTCCTGAAGGGTCAAACAGTGAAATATGCCCTAGTCCAGACAATGGGCTAAGCACCTGCAAATTTGCAAACCTGGGCATTACTGGGGGTCCAGACAAACATGTAGCACATGTAATTAACTTTGTAACACAGCTGTGAACTGTGTGTGCCCCTGGCCGTGTTTGGATATGCCCCATCCCATAGGTCCAGTTATCAGGGTCCTGTGTTACCAAAGGTCATTAATTGTCTTGGAACAGTATTTAAAGCAGCCACAAAGTCAGGCAACTTGCCTTTTTCTCACACAGCAAGCAACTAGAGCCAAATCCTGCTGAAGTAGCAACTGAGGGCCTGCTTACCACAAAGAGAAAAGAGAAATGCTGCCTGAGCTGCAGCTGAAGAATCTGCTCTATCAGACAAACAACTTTGCCCAAGGACCAAGGCAGAAAGGGGAAAAGCTCTAAGGGAATTGAATCCCAGAAGAAGCTACAGCCCAGTGATGGAGCACACAAGCGAGAGTCCCCCTAGGCCTCTCCAAGCCAACGACTGCTCAGATTATAGCCACAGCATCTGGAAAGATACCAGACAGAGGAGCAAGGCATGAGCACCCAGCCAGTCTGCCACAGGATCCCATTTGTGGGAAAACCACAAATCACAGCACCTGTATTTCCAGTTTGAATTGCTGCATCAGCAATATTAGATCTGTGCTTAAATCATTTAACTGTCTTTATGTGTGCAGTGTAAAACCCACAACCAAATAACTGAACCAGTGTGTACATTTTGTAAATAAGTTATGGTGGTGTTTCAAGACCCCACTGCCAGGAAATATTAATTTTAAAATATATTAAAATATACATTTTTATTACACTGTGCATGTGTATTATTTTACAGGAATTATGTGGTTTCCATAGCCTATGTATGAGCAGGAAGAGGCAGAGGGTATAATATTTGTGAACATCAGCAGTGATTTAGAGGGCATTCTTCCTCCATGCAGATGTCTATCTCCACAAAACTTTCCAGATTTTAATAACTTCAAGGTTTCAGTCTCCTCTACCTACAACTTCTTCAAGGGAATTAAAAGGTAATATGAAGGGGATATCAAGCAGCACACCAGTGTGTGGAGTATCATAGTATCATAGTAGTATCATAGTATCAGTCAGGGTTGGAAGGGACCACAAGGATCATCTAGTTCCAACCCCCCTGCCATGGGCAGGGACACCCCACACTACATCAGGCTGGCCACAGCCTCATCCAGCCTGCTCTTAAACACCTCCAGGGATGGGCCCTCAACCACCTCCCTGGACAACCCATTCCAGGGCTTCACCACTCTCATGGGGAAGAACCTCCTCCTCACATCCAGCCTGAATCTCCCCACCTCCAGCTTCATTCCATTCCCCCTAGTCCTATCACTACCTGAGATCCTGAGAAGTCCTTCCCCAGCCTTCCTGTAGGCCCCCTTCAGATACTGGAAGGCCACAATTAGGTCACTTCAGAGCCTTCTCTTCTGCAGACTGAACAGCCCCAACTCCTTCAGTCTGTCCTCATAGGAGAGGTGCTCCAGCCCTCTGATCATCCTTGTGGCCCTTCTCTGGACACGTTCCAGCACCTCCACATCCCTCTTGTAATAGGGGCTCCAGAACTGGACACAGTACTCCAGGTGGGGTCTCACCAGAGCTGAGCAGAGGGAGGATCACCTCCCTCGACCTGCTAGCCACACTTCTCCTGATGCAGCCCAGGATCTGATTGACTTTAATAGAATAATAGAATAGAATAAACCAAACCAGGTTGGAAGAGACCTTCAAGATCATCGTGTCCAACCCATCAACCAATCCAACCCACCCAAACAGCTAACCCATGGCACTAAGCAACCCATCAAGTCTCCTCCTGAACACCTTCAATGACGGCCACTCCACCACCTCCCTGGGCAGCCCATTCCATAGCGCAATCACTCTTTCTGTATAGAACTTCTTCCTAACATCCAACCTGAACCTCCCTGGCACAGCCTGAGACTGTGTCCCCATGTTCTGGTACTGGGTGCCTGGGAGAAGAGACCATCATCCACCTGTCTACAACCTCCCTTCAGGTAGTTGTAGAGAGTGATAAGGTCACCCCTGAGTCTCCTCTTCTCCAGGCTGAGCAACCCCAGCTCCCTCAGTCTTTCCTCATAGGGCTTGTGTTCCAAACCCCTCACCAACTTTGTTGCTCTTCACTGGACTCATTCCAGCAAGTCAACATCCTTCCTAAACTGAGGGGCCCAGAACTGGACACAGGACTCGAGGTGCAGCCTAACCAGTGCAGTGTACAGGGGCAGAATGACCTCCCTGCTCCTGCCAGCCACACTGTTCCTGATGCAGGCCAGGATGCCATTGGCCCTCTTGGCTGCCTGGGCACACTGAAGGCTCATGTTCAGCCTACCGTCCACCAGTACCCCCAGGTCCCTCTCTGCCTGGCTGCTCTCCAGCCACTCTGACCCCAGCCTGTAGCACTGCATGGGGTTGTTGTGGCCAATGTGCAGAACCCGGCACTTGGATGTGTTAAATCTCATGCCGTTGAATTCTGCCCATCTTTCCAGCCTGTCGAGGTCCCTCTGCAGAGCCTCTCCTACCCTCCAGCAGATCAACTCTTGCCCCCAGCTTGGTGTCGTCAGCAAATTTACTGATGATGGACTCAATGCCCTCCTCCAGATCATCAATAAAGATGTTAAAGAGCACAGGGCCCAACACTGATCCTTGGGGCACACCACTAGTGACTGGCCGCCAGCTGGATGTGGCACCATTCACCACCACTCTCTGGGCTCGGCCATCCAGCCACTTCCTAACCCATCGCAGTGTGCTCCTGTCCAAGCCATGGGCTGACAGCTTGGCCAGAAGTTTGCTATGGGGGACGGTGTCAAAGGCCTTGCTGAGGTCCAGGTAGACTACATCAACAGGCCTCCCCACATCTACCAGGCGGGTCACCTGATCATAGAAGGAGATCAGGTTGGTCAGGCAGGACCTGCCCTTCCTAAATCCATGCTGGCTAGGCCTGATCCCTTGGCCATCCTCTAAGTGCTGTGTTAATGCACTCAGGATGACCTGTTCCATGATCTTGCCTGGTACTGAGGTCAGGCTGACAGGCCTGTAATTCCCTGGCTCATCCAACCGGCCCTTCTTATGGATGGGCACCACGCTGGCCAGCTTCCAGTCCTCTGGGACCTCACCAGTGAGCCAGGACTGCTGGAAAATTATGGAGAGTGGTTTGGCCAGCTCATCAGCCAGCTCTCTCAGCACCCTAGGATGGATCCCATCTGGTCCCATGGACTTGTGGGGATCCAAGCTGCTAAGGAGAGTTCCAACCACCTCCTCATGGAACATAGGGAAACTGTGCAGCTCCCTGGCTCCTTCTGCCAGCTCTGCAGGCCAGCTGTCAGGAAGACATTCTGTTCTTCTAGCAAAAATTGAGGCAAAGAAGGTGTTAAGTATCTCTGCCTTTTCTTCATCCTTTGTTACAATGTTCCCCTCCGTGTCCACCAAGGAGTGGAGGTTGTCCTTTCCCTTCCTCTTACTATTAATGTAATTAATGTAATTAATGTAATTAATGTAATTGCGGGCTGCAAGTGCACACTGAGAGCTCATGTTGAGCTTCTTGTCCACCAGCACCCCCAAGTCTCTCTCCTCAGGGCTGCTTTCCAGCCAGTCACTGCCCAGCCTGGATTTGTGCCTGGCATTGCCTCGACCCAGATGCAGGACCCTGTGCTTGGTCTTATTGAACCTCATGAGGTTGGCTTGTGCCCACCTCTCCAGCCTGTCAAGGTCCCTCTGGATGGCCTCCCTTCCCTCCAGCATGTCTGCTGCACCACACAGCTTGGTGTCATCAGCAAACTTAATGCCACTGTCCATGTCACCAACAAAGATGTTGAACAAGACAGGTCCCAGGACTGATCCCTGAGGGACTCTGCTTGTCCCTGGCCTCCACTGGGACATGGAGCCATTGACAGCCACTCTTTGGGTGTGGCCATCAAGCCAGTTCCTTATCCATCTAGTGGTCCACCCATCAAACCCACGTGTCACCAGTTTGGAGACCAGGATGTGGTGCGGGACAGTGTCGAAGGCTTTGCTCAGGTCCAGGTAAATGACATCAGTGTCTCGCCCCTCATCTATTAATTTTGTCACCTGCTCACAGAAGGCCACCAGGTTGGTCAGGCAGGATTTGCCCTTGGTGAAGCCATGCTGACTGTTCCCAATCACCTCTTCACTATTCTTTTGAGCCAATAGCACCTCCAGGAGGATCTGCTCCATGATCTTTCCAGGCACAGAGGTGAGACTGACTGGCCTGTAGTTCCCTGGTTCCTCCTTTTTACCCTTTTTGCAAATGGGGGCAATGTTTCCCCTTTTCCAGTCTGTGGGGACTTCCCCAGACTGCCATGACTTTTGAAATATAATAGAGAGGGGTTTAGCAACCTCCTCTGCCAGTTCTCTCAGTACCCGTGGGTGTAACCCATCGGGTCCCATGGACTTGAACACTTTCAGATTCTTCAGGTAATCATGAACCTGAGTACAATTGCATTAACCCTTCCATCCTTAAGAAGCCAGACCTTGGTGAAAAACACACACCCTCTTCTGTCTGCCTGACAGCCAGTTTGTGTGTGCTGCCTGGCTGCTGCCAGACCTGGATTATTTTATATCCTTGGTTGGCTTCATCTTTTCCTCCCTTTTCCTTTCCCATTTGTGGTGGGTAGCCTAAACCGGTCACTCCATTCCAAGAGTCACCTAAGACAGAAAATAGCAGTTATAAAGATTAAAAGGAAACAGAACAGAGACCTAAGTAACATGTACCTCATGAACAACTGATCCTCTGCACAACAAAGACCAATGGAAATCCTGAGAAAGTCAGCCTACAATGACCTGACTGCAACTTCAATTAGCTTCCCAAGGCCAGGAAGGACATGGGTTTAATTTGCAGCTCTCAGGCCAGCTCTGCAGTTACAGATGTTGCCTGGAACTGAAGAAGAAATTATGATATAGGACCATTTCCTTCAAGATGCTGTTCTGTCACCATGGAGGCAGACAGCACATTCTCAATGAGTTTATCTGCAAAGTAACACAAAAATTCCTCACAGCAGGAGAGATTTGACTAGCATGGCTTTATAAAAAGGTTTCTTCAAATGCTTCCAAATCCCATGCATCTTTTTCTTGCTTTATCATCCTTTTCAACATCCTTCTTTCTCTTGCTTTTCCTTTTTTTCTAATGCCTTCACAAGGCACATTTATCAACATCAAAGCACATTCTTATACAGCTCAGTCGTTTGTTTTTTGTTTGGTTTATTTTTTCCAAATCCACTCTTGGAAAGTCCAAACCTACTAGTACTCTCCACACCCAGCGACTTCACCAGAAGCAAAATTCACCTCTGTGTATGAATTTTCAAAGTTTGGGTGGTATCAATGTCCTAATGTAGGGACCAAGATCCTTTACACCTAGGTGATTTCCACTGAAACAAAATATTTGGGTTTGATACTCCTGCAGGCTCCACTATGCCTGTGATAATTTTTGATGGCCACACCTAGCCTACCCACATATCAAGTCACAGCTGAGTGCATGCAGAAGGTGTTGCAACCATGTTCTTCCTCCCTTTGAGGTACTCAGGTTTCTTTGGTTGACAATTACTCTAGGAACCTGTATCTACACAGCTGACATGAATGCAAACCTGGGCCTAAGGACATGTCTAAGCCTCTAGTCCCATGATTCATATTTGCCATTGAAATTACTTTTAATCTTCCTGATTTCTCCCATTTTAAGGAAGAGCTCAGGAATTCTCCATCAAGCTCCAGGAGAATGAATGTTTGGATGATATAGGTAGGAGTATTTTTGAAGCCCAGTGCTCATCCACAAATGTATTCCAGACAAAACTTCTTCATGAAAGTCTTCTTTCCTAGTGTGGTGTTGTCATTAAAAACTCCAAGGCAAAACCTATTGGACCTTTATACTATCTTTAAATCCCACACCTGAATCCCAGCTGGGTAGTGACAGAGCTTTCTTTTCTCCTCTGTCCTGCTTCCAGCAGATGACACTCCAATGTCTTCATCTTAGGTAAGCCATTCTTTCGTCCTGACATCCTCACCTACCAGAGCTTTACATCTCTATTCCCTGGCACTGACACTGCCATGGGGACAGGATGGGCACAGGAAGAGCTTCGATATACCTCCCTTCTCTACCTTCTGCAAATTACAGTATCACAGTATCACAGTATCACTTAGGTTGGAAAGGACCTCGGGGATCATCGAGTCCAACCTATCAACACAGACCCCATGACTAGACCATGGCACCAAGTGCCACGTCCAATCTCCCCTTGAACACCTCCAGGGTCGATGACTCAACCACCTCCCTGGGCAACCCGTTCCAATGCCGAATGACTCGCTCGGTGAAGAACTTCCTCCTCACCTCGAGTCTGAACCTCCCCTGGCGCAGCTTGAGACTGTGTCCCCTTGTTCTGGTGCTGGTTGCCTGGGAGAAGAGGCCAACCCCCTCCTGGCTACAACCACCCTTCAGGTAGTTGTAGAGGGCAATGAGGTCACCCCTGAGCCTCCTCTTCTCCAGGCTAAACAATCCCAGCTCCCTCAGCCTCTCCTCATAGGGCTTGTGCTCAAGGCCTCTCACCAGCCTTGTTGCCCTTCTCTGGACATGCTCAAGTGTTTCGATGTCCTTCTTAAACTGAGGGGCCCAGAACTGGACACAGTACAATTGACAATTGGCCACGGGAAAGATGGAAAATGAGCTAAAGGATATATATGCACTTTCTTCAGTGTGTAAAGGGCTATGTGTGTTGGGATGGCAATGGCAGGAAAGAAGGTGAAAGGGGAGTTGAAACTGAAAAGTTTGAAGGTGAAAAAAGTCTTTATATCTGGATTAGTGGAGTCCTGGGGCCTTCAAAAATAGTTAAAATTCCCTTTTTTGAGTAATGGAGAAGTAGTTTGCATTGATCTTAAGAATTTGCTTATAGTTTTCCCTGGAGTTCAATGTACTGGGGAGTGCAAAGCTGACACAGCTCAAAAGTTTTATGAACCTCAGGTAACAGCGTGAAAGGAAATTTTAATAAATATTACATTTATTTAAATTTAATTTTTTTTTCCTTGTTAATAATAAAAGCCAACCTTGGTCTTCTGGGCTTTTCTCATATGCCTGCTTGATACAGCAGCTAAATCATGGAATTATTTATATTTTAACTTCGTTTTCAGTAAATCGTCAATCATTCACCTTTCAAAAGCATTAAATTCAGAGATGAACAGCAGGGGAGAGAGAGTGTGAAAAATAAATATTGACTTTCAGGGGTTTGTTTTGTTATTTTTTAAAACACACACTTAGAAATAGAAGCTGTTGCGGGTGATGAGTAAAAGCACAAAAAAAAGGAAAAGTCATTTGTGCCTATAGATTTCTTCCCATCATAGACATGAAGGTATATGTCTGCTTCATCTGCAGGAAGCCACAGTAGTGGCTTTTGCTGACTTGGAGAAGCACTTGCCTGAAAATCTGAGGTTGAGTCATCTTTAGGTGAATGGTTCTTACTCACAGAGGACACCTGCTACTACCCATGAACACTCATATTGTAAGGAATAGCTGAGATCTTAAGGGAACGTTCAGCAATGGAGGCATGATAGTGTCGAGAAATCCATCAGGATTGCCACATAATGACCCTTATGCTATTCAAAGACTCCAAATGCTCTTCCTTTTAAGTTCAATAGCCCAACTGATGGCTAAAGATATTGACAGACTCTTGGTACCGATCTCTCTTGTACCCTGGGTCAGAAGGACTACAGCTCTCCAGATGTCTTGTTGGGTGCTCTAGAAGCCATCTACAGGGTTCTTGCCTTTCCGTGAATAAAGACACCTCTTCAATCCCCAAGGAACATCTAATATCCATCCTCCATACCAACCTCCCCTGTTTCTCCACCCTCTGACCTACCTGAAATTCTACCCCATGCAAACTGAAATGCATCAAGAGAAGCTACTCAGAGCCTATCAGCTACATAAGGGGCAGGCAAATGCCATACATCATGTGTTGTGCTCACAATCATTTCAGGGACCACTCTAATCAGAGCTGAAGACTACAATGAGAAAAGCCCAGTCTGTTATCTGGGCACCACAGGCCACAGCAAACATAGTGTGTCACCTGAGAAGCTGGGCTCACAGTGTTTCACAGTGTTAATTCAAAGGCATCATTGAAACCTGTACCAAGATTTCAGCAATTTGTTCCCAGAGATAATGACAGCTGCCTGGATTTCTGCTCATGTCTATTGTGCTCAGTTTGCAGGCACTGGTCTGTCTTGTGCCTTTCTTTCTCTTTTAGATTTAGATCCTTTTTAGCAGGTGCATGCACACAACAAGCTGCCACTTGAGCTTGTTGATGAGCTGAACAAATTACTCTCTTAGAAGCATTTTCTCCAGCCCAGATATTTGTGGCCTTCTGCATTCTCTCAGATTTCTTATTGTTCCTGACAAAGCACATGTCCATGAAACTGAAGTTTCTGTTATCTGATCCCTTGTGACTTACACTGAGCTAAAATTAGTTCTGTTCTTTCAGTGGTCTCTGTCAAGGTGGCATTAGCTGGTTTCACCACCATATCAAGAATACAAGCCCAGATGACTTCCCTTTAGGACCTCAGTCTTATTCAGAATAATTGCCTTCCAGTGGGATTACCACACACTACTGCACAGTGAGAGCTGGCCAACAGAAAAGCAACTTTTCACAGAAGTACCTGAGGGTCCTGGTGGACACTAATTTTCCCATGAACTGACAATGTGCACCTGCTATAAACAAGGCCAACAGCCTCCTGGACTACATTAGATAGATCATTGCTAGCAAGTAGAAGGGAGGAGATACTTCTCTGCTTAGAACTGCGGAGATACTTCTCTACTCAGCATTCATGAGATACATCTGAAATGTGTCCAGTGCTGGGCACCCCAGTACAAGATAGTACAAGACGTATTGGAGCAAGTCCAGCAAAAGGTCATGAAGAGAGTGAACTGTAGCATCTCATATGTAAGGAAAGACAGCGGTGAATGGCTAGCATGTAGAAGGGAAGGCTCAAAGGGATCTTATCAATATGTTTACATATGTGGCGGTGGCAAATAAAGAAGACAGATTCAGACTCTTCTCCATGGTGCCAGTGAAAGGACAAGAGGCTCAAAATGAAATAGAGGAAATTCCTTGTAAGTGTAAGAAAAAAAAATATTGTTGTGAGGGTGCTAAAGCACTGCAAGTTGTCCAGGGAGGCTTTGAAGTCTCTCTCTTTGGAAATATTCAAAGCACAACTGGGTATGATCCTGAGAAATCCACTCTGGCTGACTCTATTCTGAGCACAATGGGTTGGAGTAGATGATCACCAGAGATCATCTGGAGATCCAACACAGATGAAGTTCCAACTTTATCTGTTTTAAGATTTGCTGTTCACCACTCCATAGCTTCAAGATGTCTTCAGAGTTTTTCTTCTATCTCCCAATTTGATGCTTTAAAAATGTATGCACTACATGCTGGGATTATTGATGGACCCAGAGTCCTTCCCACACCTTCTCAAGAATTCTTCCAAACTTTAGCTTTCCATACATTTTAGCCAGGAGCACCATTTTTATTTATTTCAGGCCATTGATGAAAGCATTAAATCACAACTAACCTATGACTGCCTTCTCAGGAATGCCATAGAAAAGTGCTCATTAAACAGATTTCCTGCTCATAATTTCTGTCCAAGATCTGTCAGCTATCCATCGTTTAATCTATTAAATATTTACACATAACCCCCCCATAGATTTCCAGTCCATATAGTGTCTACATCTCTTTTGTATGCATTAATGTGGTAGTTTAAGGCTATGCCTTTGAAATTTGTTACAGGTTTCAAGCAGAAAAGTACAAAAATATAAATAATTCACTACTGGGTGTGGAAAGGAAAACTAAAGATAATTCTAAATTACTCCATTGGAGAAATATCTGATATAAGACTGCTTGTAATAAAACATTCTGGGGGCTTCTCTTCTCTGCTTTCCTCACTCAGGAGATATTAATCTGCTTCTGCTGACCTTAGCTGCATTATTTTTATTAAGTTTAACCACTACTTTCTCTCTACTCCTTTTTCCCGCTTGCACAGGGGGTGGGGAGCAGAGGGACAGTTTCCCTGGTCTCTGACCAGGGGGATTTTCATGCTGTTTGTTGATCATAACTAGAATAGAATAGAATAGAATAGAATAGAATAGAATAGAATAGAATAGAATAGAATAGAATAGAATAGAATAGAATAGAATAGAATAGAATAGAATAGAATAGAATAGAATAGAATAGAATAGAATAGGTTGGAAGAGACCTTCAAGATCATCATGGCCAACCTATCATCCAACACGGCCTAATCAACTAAACCATGCACCCAAGCACCCTGTCAAGTCTCCTCCTGAACACCTCCAATGATGGTGACTCTACCACCTTCTCGGGCAGCTCATTCCAATGGGCAATCACTCTCTCTGTGTAGAAATTCCTCCTAAACTCCAGCCTAAACCTCCCCTGGCACAGCCTGAGACTGTGTCCTCTTGTTCTGGTGCTGGTTGCCTGGGAGAAGAGACCAACCTCTGCCTGTCTACAACCTCCCTTAAGGTAGTTGTAGAAAGCAATAAGGTCATCCCTGAGTCTCCTCTTCTCCAGGCTAACAACTCCATCTCCCTCAGTCTCTCCTCATAGGGCTTGTGTTCCAAGCCCCTCACCAACTTTGTTGCCCTTAAAAATATCTGTAATGTATTGTAAACACTGTATATTTTGTACATATCCATTGCATTCTATTGTAGAGTGTAGTTTTGCTTGTAAATACAGCTGCCAGCTGAGCTGATCTGGCAAAGTTAATGTTGGGGGGGAAATTTCAACCCACCACAGTTAACAGCAACAAGCGCCTAGGAAATTACTGCAAGAACTGTGACACATCCCCACACACACATTCTCCCAGCTTCTGACAGCTGGAGACTTAGGAGCTCTTGTAGCAGTGGTGCATTCAAAGCACTGTCCTATGGTCGGCAGTGGACCTGAAAGTGTCTACTTGATTTTAACCTTCAGTTGTTCACTGTCATAGTGAATCCTCTAACAGGATTGTATGCCCTGAGGAAAACTACTTTCCATCTTTTGTTTTAAACTTTCATGGCATTTTTGTTGGATGTTCTCTATTCTCTGTGGTATGGGTAATGTGATCCTCTTGCCTTCTTCATACAGTCTCTACCACTCACAATTTCAAAGCCTTCCATTCAGACCACCTTCCTGAGACTTGTCACTCACTCTATGACAGTGTCATGGTTTAGGCCCAGCCAGCAGATGAGCCCCATACAGCTGCTCACCCAGTGAGCTGGCCCTGGACAACATTTCCCTTTTGTAGTGGGCATGAGGGCATATGGAACAGAATACTCAATTGGCTGGTTTGGCTACCTATCTTGGCAGTGGCCCCTCCCAGCTTCTTGCGAGGAAAAAAAAACTGCAAAATAACCTTCCAAAACCTTAACCCTGCCCTAGCTGAGGCCAGGACACACAGACTTGTTTGCAGGGAAACAATTTGTCCTTCCCACTGCTTCCTCAGAGCCAGAGTTATAGCTCTGCAGGTAGACAAGAAGGCCTTTGTCCTTTGCATCCAGGGATGCTATGCAACCCCACCACCTTTCCTGGGCTGAGAAAGCATCTCTGGGTTTCATCCAGTTTGGACAACTGATTTCCTTTGGAAGTAGGACAAGGAACCTCTCCAGTTCAAAGGGAAAGAGGGAGTGGAGCCCTTAGAAGCCTCTGCCTTTTGCAGAAAAGCACCCTCCTTCCCCACAGCCCTCCGCAGGCAGGCAGCAGCTCACCATGTAAGCAAGTAAGCTAAAGGAGAAACAAAAGTTAAACAGAGATTAAAGGCATAGGAGAAGACAAAAAGATGACCCCCTCAGGGTTTGGGGACAAGCAGCACAAAGAGAGTCCCTGGAAACCAGTCTGCTCATGTGCACTGCCCTTGCAGCCTTCCATGTCCCAAGAGGAAGCCTAATAAATATTACAAAAGAGTAAACAGCTGAAAAATGCTCATATTTGAAAATATATTGAGAGAATTTGCATGATGTTCCCTTTTGTGTGGGTATGGCATTTATACACCCTGTGTTTCAATAGCACCACATCTCAGAGCACTTTACACAGCAATTAATTACACACTGGTAGTAGAGTGACTGTCTACAGGCAACCTCATCAGCCATTATCCACTCAGCAACATCCAGCATGCAGCTGTGAACATTTGCATTAGCAGAAAGTTGCCTTCTCTGCCATTAGCAGGGTGTGGAGATGTCAGGGAGGATGTTAGGGGTTGGCTCACCCCCTGCTCCTTCCCAAAAAGCCTTTAACAGCTCCTGTCACAGCTTTTACAGTCACACTTGTGACCTTTCCCTCGTTTTACCCTGGTTTTAGATCAGGGAGATGTCACCAGCTTACAGCGCATTGCAGTCCAGATCCTGCACCATAATGCAAACTGTTCCTGTATCACAGGAAATACTGTGATGGGAGATTAATCAGACAGTACATGAAAATGCAAAACCCAAATCTGTACAAGGGACACCTTTATAGTGTGAACTCTGGCTATAGCCTGTACAAGTTTCTGTTTCACATTCTTGGTGTAGGTAGCCATAGTGCAGACCTTGTACCCCAGGATTATTTTCAACACTCCCCAGGTCTCTCCAAGAATCACCATTGAAAGATTGCACACCCGAGTGACCATCTTCTGACAACTTCCACTCTCAATGCTATTGTGAAGCGCATTGTAATGCCAGATTCTCTCCTGAAAAACTTTTTGCCCCTGCTTTGCCCATGTCATGGCAAAACAATACATGAGACTGCCATCAGGAGATTAGAAGCAGCCTGTTGGCAATGGACAATGAAAGAACTACAGCAATGCACTGACCTTCAGAGAGGGCCTGTGGATAAAAGACCAATTAGCAGTACTCACAAAGATCCTGGAGAAATTCTTGCTAAAGTCATAACGAACTGCTAGACTACATCTTTACCACCAGAATGAAGAGTTTAAAAAATATCTCTGGACATTGGAACTTGATCTTCCATATTTTAAGTTGTTAAAGCACTACCTGTCAGGTTTTTGGCACAATCTAACTAGCATTTTCCCAAATGATGCCTAGACATAGCCTGGGAATTATCACAGACTAGTGCCTACTCTCAGCAGACAGTTTGGATCCCTTTTTTTGGAGGGTGAGAGAATTTAATAGTACAGATGCAGGATATCGTGTGCCAGCTGGCCTCTGTGCAAGAGAAAGACCAAGCTACAGTTAATTTACAGGTATAGACACAGCTTCAGAATTCTGGACTACATCCAGCTGATGATTGCATCCTTCTCTTTGCAATTCCAACAACCTGAAATGCAAAACAAAGCCACAATACTCATGAAGTTGAATTGCTGCTGTGTACCGTTGAAATATTTCTGTCTTTTGATCCTGCATAAGGTGATCCTTGAATTTCTGCAAGTTAAGGAGTTTATGAAGTCTTTGGGGTTCCTTTGAAGAGCCACAGGAGATATGATTGTGGCACAAACCACTCGAGTCTTTTTTCTTTCTATCTTGTTTTCATTTTATCTGTGCTAAAATATTCAAAACAATACCTCATTTTGCAAGACTGGCATGTCATAGAATGCTTTAGGGTGGAAGGGATCATAAAGATTATCTAGTTCCATCCCCACTGCTATGAGCAGGGACATCTTCCACTAGACCAGGTTGCTCAAAGCTCCATACAGCCTGGCCTTTAACAGTACTGTGATACTGTGATACTTCCAGGGATGGGGCAATCTTTCTGGGCAACCTCATTACCCTCACAGTGAAAAACTTTTTCCTTATATATAATCTAAATCTACCCCTTTTCAGCTAAAAATCATTACCCCTTGTCTTATAGTACACACCTTTGTAATGAATCCCTCTCTTTCTTTCTTATAGACCCCCTTTAGGTACTGGAAGTATGCTGTAAGGTTTCCCCTGCATCTGCTCTTCTCTAGGCTGAACAACTCCAACTCTTTTAGTTTGTCCTCATTAGGGAGGTGCACCAGCCCTCAGATCATCTTTGTGGCTCTACTCTAGATTTGCTCCAACAGATCCATGTCCTTCCTGTGTTGCAGGCCCCAAAGATGAAAACAATAATCTAGGTGCAGTCTCATGAGAGTGTAGTGGAGGGATAGAATCACCTCTGTGACCTACTGACCATGCCTCTTTGGATGCAACTGAGGACGCAGTTGGCTGTCTGCCAGCAGACATCGCTGGGTCATTGAGCTTCTCACCAACCAGCACCACCAAGCCCTTCTCTTCAGGGCTTCTCTCAATCCATTCTCTGCCTATCCTGTATTTGCACTTGGGATTGCACTGACCCAGGTGCCCTTGGCCTTGTCGAACTTCATGAGATTTGCATGCATGTTACCTGTCAGGCCTGTCAAGGTCCTTCTGGATGGCATCACTTCCCTTCAACATGTGAACAATACCACTCAGCTTGTTATTTTTATCAAACTCCCTAAGGGTGCACTTAATCCCACTGTCCATGTTATCAACAGAGAGCAGATTATCCTGGCGGCAATAACTGCACACCTGAAGGATGGCCAAGGGCTCAGGTCCAGCCAACATGGATTCAGGAAGGGCAGATCCTGCCTGACCAACCTGATCTCTTTCTATGATCAGGTGACCCGCCTGGTGGATGTGGGGAGGCCTGTGGATGTGGTCTACCTGGACCTCAGCAAGGCCTTTGACACCGTCCCCCACAGCAAACTGCTGACTAAGCTGTCAGCCCGTGGATTGGACCATTACACTCTGTGCTGGGTTAGGAACTGGCTGGAGGGCCGGGCCCAGAGAGTGGTAGTGAACGGTGCCACATCCAGCTGGAGGCCAGTCACCAGTGGTGTCCCCCAGGGATCAGTGCTGGGCCCTGTCCTCTTCAACTTATTCGTTGATGATCTGGATGAAGGGGTAGAGTCAGTCATCAGCAAGTTTGCAGATGACACCAAGTTAGGGGCAGATGTTAGTCAGTTAGAGGGTGGAAAGGCTCTGCAGAGGGACCTCGACCGACTGGACAGATGGGCAGAGTCCAATGGGATGGCATTCAACAAGTCCAATTGCCAAGTGCTGCACTTTGGCTACGGCAATCCCATGCAGAGCTACAGGCTGGGGTCAGAGTGGCTGAAGAGCTGCCAAACAGAGAGGGACCTGGGGGTACTGATCGACAGCTGCCTGAACATGAGCCAGCAGTGTGCCCAGGTGGCCAGGAGGGCCAATGGCATCCTGGCCTGCATTAGGAATGGTGTGGCCAGCAGGAGCAGGGAGGTCATAGTGCCCCTGTACTCTGCTTTGGTTAGGCCGCACCTAGAGTCCTGTGTCCAGTTCTGGGCCCCTCAGTTTAAGAAGGACATCGAAACACTTGAGCGTGTCCAGAGAAGGGCAACAAGGCCTTGAACACAAGCCCTATGAGGAGAGGCTGAGGGAGCTGGGATTGTTTAGCCTGGAGAAGAGGAGGCTCAGGGGTGACCTCATTGCCCTCTACAACTACCTGAAGGGTGGTTGTAGCCAGGAGGGGGTTGGCCTCTTCTCCCAGGCAACCAGCACCAGAACATGGGGACACAGTCTCAAGCTGCGCCAGGGGAGGTTCAGACTCGAGGTGAGGAGGAAGTTCTTCACCGAGCGAGTCATTCGGCATTGGAACGGGTTGCCCAGGGAGGTGGTTGAGTCATCGACCCTGGAGGTGTTCAAGGGGAGATTGGACGTGGCACTTGGTGCCATGGTCTAGTCATGGGGTCTGTGTTGATTAGGTTGGACTCGATGATCCCCGAGGTCCTTTCCAACCTAAGTGATACTGTGATACTGTGATACTGTGATATTGTGATATTAAACAGCTCTGGTCCCAACAATAGCCTCTGAGAAGCACTCATCACTGGTTTCCACTCAAACATCAAGCCCTGGCCCACAACTCTTTGAGATCAACCATCCAGACAATTCTTTATCCACTAGCCTATGTTATATCCATGTCTCTCAAATTTAGAGACGCAGATCTTATGCGGGGCAGTGTCAAATGCTTTGCAAAAGTCCAGGTAGATAGCATCAGTTGCTCTTCTCCTATTCACCAACCCTGTAAGCCCATCACAGAAGGCCATGAGTTTGTCAGGCATGATTTGCCTGTAGTGAAGCCATACTAATTGTCTTCAGTAACCTTCTTATTTTCCATGTGCACTTATAATTTCCAGGAGGATCTGCTCCAGGATCTTGCTAGGCACATGTTGTGGGTTAAGCTTTCCAGGAGTTCAAAAGCCCAAATGGAACAGATTTAGGTTGCTTCCCCTCTCCCTTTTTCCTGGTAGGGCAAAGGCAAATTAGGTGGGAGAAAAGAGAGGTAAAATTATGAAAGAAAATAGTCTTGAATTTATTTGAGAATAAGAGGGTAATTTTAAGAAAATATAAACGGCATTTGAGTAAGAGGAAGGTTGCAAAGGTATAAGGGGGGGAAAAGGGTAAATAAAAGTGTATACAAACTCATGCACAGCTGGTAAATGATTCCCTGGTGCAATGTGCTTTCTCTTTAGCTGCAGTCCTTAGGAGTCTGAAGCATCATGGAAAAGGCCTTACCGCATGTTTGCAGCAACAGAAGGAGCAGCAGGGGCAGCATCAAGGGCAGGAGCAAGCACAAGGGAGACAAGAACTATCTCCCCTTAGAAAGGCTGTGGACAGGAAGTGGGAGTGGAATAGACTTTGACCCTGGGACCCCTGCTCCTGGGAGTGGGGATCAAGCCTCTCTGCCCATCTGGGTGAGGTTTCTTTGTCCACCTAGAGACTAGATTCTTTTCAGCCCACCCTCCTGGCCTGGGTGTAACCTGGCACAGCACAGACCTATGACTGTCTGGCCTGTCAATCCTCAGGTCTTCCTTTTTAAACTTTTCAAGAATTTGGGTTATGTTTCCCCATTTTCAGTCAGTGGCATTTTCATAAAACTGCTACAGCTTCTCAGACTCAATGGATGGTGGCTTAGCCACTTCATTCACCAGTTCTCTCACAAGTGGATGCATGTTGTCAGGTCCCATGGACTGGTGTACACTCAGGTTCCCTGGATATCTCAAACCTGATCTTCTCATGCAGTGGGCAGTTCTTCACTCTTCCAGTCCCTCCCTGAGATATCCACAGATATGTCTTAATGAGCTATTGGGAGACAGTGTGTTAATTCCACCTTTTAGGGAGGGCTGGACCCCATTCTGCGTTTGCCTGCTATTAAGTTTGTCTGTCTTTAATTGCTCACCGGTTTCTGGTGTGACTTCCCAAGTTCTACCCCTAAACACACACTAAAATCTAAACCCCTTCAAAATCCTGGAAATGCACAAGTTTCAGGGATGTGTCACTGTTCAAGGACTTCAATACAGGTAGTGAAACAAGTCAGGAAAATTAAAAGGTGAAGAAAAAGGAAGCAGTAAAGCCCATGGTCTACTTTCCTCAAAACAGGTAGAATAGAATAGAATAGAATAGAATAGAATAGAATAGAATAGAATAGAATAGAATAGAATAGAATAGAATAGAATAGAATAGAATAGAATAGAATAGAATAGAATAGAATAGAATAGAATAGGTTGGAAGAGACCTTCAAGATCATCGTGACCAACCTATCATCCAACACCACCTAATCAACTAAACCATGCACCCAAGCACCCTATCAAGTCTCCTCCTGAGCACCTCCAGTGATGCTGACTCCACCACCTCCTCGGGCAGCCCATTCCAAAGGGCAATCACTCCCTCTGTGTAGAACTTCCTCCTAACCTCCAGCCTAAACCTCCCCTGGTGCAGCCTGAGACTGTGTCCTCTTGTTCTGGTACTGGTTGCCTGGCAGAAGAGACCAACCTCTGCCTGCCTACAACCCCCCTTCAGGTAGTTGTAGAGAGCAATAAGGACACCCTTGAGTGTCCTCTTCTCCAGGCTAAAGAACCCCAGCTCCCTCAGTCTCTCTTCATAGGGCTTGTGATGTCCACACAGATTTTGAATGAGTGGAGCCTTGGCTGGCAGAACTCATCTTGGCTTGTGGGATTTGCTTACCATGGGGTCCTGGAAGAGTTTGTACAGATGAAGCCACATTTTTCACATTAAGACTACAGGAGTTTGTATTAGACTCATGTATTTTCTTGCAGAAGATTTATCTGAGAACAAACCTGGATCCCACAGCCGTAGAGAAGGATGACTGAACCCCTGGCCTTTACTCACTGGTGGTAACCCTCTCCACAGCTGCCTTACAGCCAGGAGAACTGAAACTACATTTTCTGTGATGCTCTAGGAACCAGAGCTGAAAACTACCTGGCAATCTCACAGCTTCCACTAGAGACCATTTCAGATAAGTCGCTAGGCTTGATAATGCTGATTTACATAGCAGTAAAGCCTTCCCCCAGTCATGGGAATTGCTGTGTGGCATTCTCTGGCCTTTGTGATGCTTGAGGTCAGGATGCTGATCAGAACAGTCCCATCTGGCCTGAAAATCTATAAATTCAGGTCTGGATGAAATTGGGCAATTTTGGATTTGGATAAGCATTCATGAATTTAAATGAATAAATAATAATATAATAAATGATTCATCTTGCTGTTTAGTGGGCAAGTCCCCTCAAAGACCTGCAGTTCAGATACAGCCAAAGTTTGACTACCTCTGCAATTAAAGTAAATGAATTTCAAATGACAGGGAGGAGGGGGGAGGGGGGAGAGGGGAAAGAGAAATTAAACATTTGGGTAGAACATTTATACAAAATTACTTCCCCATCCCTGCTGTCTATACAAGGACTGGATGCTAGCATACTAATTCCACTGCTCACTCAGGGTAGTGGCACCAGTGAAATCTTCCACGTCCCACTACATATACACAAGACAAGCAGGAATCATAAACCCAGCTAGTACTAGATCTGCCATGCAGAGAGAAAGCTTTCTGTCTTCACAGCTAGCTTCACTGGGCCAGATGTGAGCGTCCCTAATTCAAAACTGGGAAACAATCTTGAGCAAGTACATTTCCTCTTCATCAGTTATTGTCAAAAAGAGCTTTGGGTGGTGATTTATGGAGCTGCAAAAGCTGTAACAAAAGGCTTTCCTCATCAGGCTAAAGCAATGCTTTGCACCACGCAGATTCAGGCTCTTTCCCATGAGCCAGAGGTAAATTTATGGTACAGTTAAAACAATGGAACGGAGAGGAGACAACAAACTGGGCTATGCTTAACACAAGCAACCACTGCACCTGATCTCTCTCTACCATGAGTTTTCTCGTCAGATCCACTGATGAGCCTTCACCATCTGCTCACTGCAGTTCAAATGCCTGGCACTGTTTTATCCTCCCCCAGTGATTATATCCCCTCAAACCATCCCCAAATGAATTCTGTCCTGATTCTCCCTGGTGTGATCCTGCCTTCTCCAAACCTTTGTATTTTACCTTCTCTCTAAACTAGCTCTTTGCAGCTTTCCCCAGTTTAGCCTGCTCCAATCATTTTATTAACATGCTGTTTACTTCTTCTTGTAGATCATTAGCAACCATATTAAACAACTGGCAATTTGCCCAGGAGGCTGCTGTCTCTGGGGTTGATGTCTTGCTTCCCTCTCTGAAAGAGAAAGAAATGTGGCAAAGAGGGCTGGACATGGAAAGGCCTAAGCCATATTCGAAGATGAAAGAGGTGGCTTGTTTGCCTTTACTAGTAAATCTCCCACACTGCTTTGCACTCAGGTCCTCCCCTCCTGGACATGCTTTTGATAGCTTTGTAAACCTTTTGCTTGAAATAACCCCCTGATAAACCTTCAGCCAAATCCCTTGGTTGGGATCTAGGTCTGAATTTTAGGGCAATATCTTTCCAAGTTCCTTGTATCAGAAATCCTTTCTGCATTCCAATTGAAAGCCAAGCCAGCAAATTTACTGCCTAATTTCAGCCCCCCAACTAACCTCCTCAAGGATTTAAGTCCTTGCAGGAAAGCCCACCTCCATGATTCAGATCCTTGAGGTTTTCATAATCTTCTGTTAGGCAAATTCCCCAAACGATATTTGCATCACAGAGATGTAGGAAAAGTTTAGCTTCAACTCAGGTTCTTTTTAGCAACCCAAAGCAATTAGGAAATGAACCAACAGTGATCAGTGGAATGAGGATGAAGCTTAGGCAAGGGCAAGAGGGCTTGGCATTCCATAATGGCTCTTCTGTTGTGAACAGAGCAGATAACTGGCTGCAAATTTTCATTAAATATTCATCTTTTTTTCTTTTTAATATGATTATTTCTTCCTTTTTTTTTTTTTTTTCAATGGCCAGGAAAAGCTGTAAGGAAGGGTGAAAGGAAATTGACACATTTGAAATCTTCCAGTATCTGGCAAACATGTGAACAGAAATGTCATTGGAAAAAATTTAATTCAGAATCATACAATCATAGAATCATTTAGGTTGGAAAAGACCTGTAAAATCATTGGTTCAAAGATTATCTAACTCTACCAGGTCTGGTGCTAGACCATGTTCCTTACCACCACATGTATGCACCTTTTAAACACTTCCAGCAACAGGGAATTCAAACACCTCCTTGAGGAGCCTGTTCCAGTATTTGATGACCTTTTCAGTGAAGATGTTTCCTCTAAAAGCCAATCCAAACTTCCCCTGGTGCAACTTCAGGCCATTTCCTATCATCCTATGACCTGTTACTAGGGAGAAAAGGTCAACATCCCACTCAATACAATCTGCTTTTAGGGAGTTTTAGAAGCAATAAGGTCTTCCCTCAGTCTCCTTTTCTCCAGGCTGAATAACCCCAGATAGCACAGGCACTCCTCATAAGGCTTGTCCTCCAGACCCTTCACCAGCTTTATTGCCCTGCTTTGGCCTGCCTCCAGCAGCTCAGTATCTTTCTTGGAGTGAGGATTCCAAAACTTAACACAGAACTCAAGGTGTGGCCTCACCAATGCTGAGTACAGGGGGACAATCACTTTCCTGATCCTGCTGGCTACAATGATCCAGGCTAGGATGCTGTTGGCCTTCCCAGTCACCTGAGCACACTGATGCCTCATATTCAGCCTCCTGTTGAGTAACATCCCCAGACTTTTCTGCTGGACAATTTTCCATCCACTCTTCCCCCGGATGTTGCATGGATTGCATGGGTTGTGGTGTCCCAAGTGCAGGACGTGGCACTTGTTGAACTTCATACTGCTGGCTTCTAAACACTGAACCAGCCTGTTCAGATCATTCTGTAGAGTGTCCCTATATTAAAGGAGACCAACATGCCCATCTAACTTGCTGTTGTCAGTCTGTAAACTTACTGAGGGTTCGTTCACTCAATCCTGTCATCCAGGTAACTGATAAAGATATTAAAGAGAACAGGCCCCAGCATACCACTTGTGACTGTCTGATGGATTTAACTCAGTTCATCACAACTCTTTGTGTCTGGCCATCCAGACAATTTTTCATTCAGCAAAGCATATGACTGCCCAAGCCAAGAGTTAGCATCTCATCACAGAGCCTCTCATCCTTCACCAGATTCAGCAGAATTAAGAGCTATCACATACATGTTTCTTCAACTGCAGCACACCAAGGCAGAACCCCAGCCACCAGCCTCTGTGGAAAGTCACATCCCCTCCATCCCCCAGAGCCAGCTTTGATCTCCCAAGAGGCTGGCACGGCATGGGCAGAGACTGCTGCAGCAGTGGTGCTTTCACCAGAGGGAGAGAGCTACTGAGTCATGTGAGCTTATTCCTGAATTGTTCTCTAGTCAGATCATGTGGCCAGGGATAGGGATTGTGGTAAAGATCTGTGTCGACCCAGACTGAGGTCCAACTTAAGCAGGCAGGTGTCCAGGCAACTGGATGCAGAGAGTGCTGGAGCCTGACACCTGAAATGGAGGGCAATGGAGATAACACCTGCATTAGATGTGAGCAGCTCGATTATCTGCTTAATCTAGTGGCTGAACTGAAGGAAGAAGTTGCTAGACTTAGGGCTGGAAGGGAATGTGAATGGGAGTTGGATTTAAGGAACCAGGCTCTGCAGGCTCCCCTAGCAGAGGGAGGTGACCCAAGATGCAGCAGGAAATGGATGCAGGACTCTGTTAGGAGAAGCAAAGTAAAACCCTCATGGCTCTCCTCACCTTCCCAGCTGCCCTTGCAAAACAAACATGGAGCACTGGAAGTTGAGGCTGAAGTGAATGAGAAGACAGAAGACACACCATCTGAGGTGCTGACTAAAGCTTTGCAAACAGCCTGCCCTCCTTGTCAGGAGGGGAACAGAAGGCCCCTTATGTCAGCCAGATTCTTCCCACGGGAAGTCTGCTGCCTCCCTGGGCCCCGGGTCAGAGATGTTAACAGAAGGCTGCCTAGTCTGGTACAGTCCTCTGATTATTATCCCCTCATAGTTATGCAGGTAGGGAGTGATGAGGTTGAAACCAGAGGTCCAAAGGCAATCAAAAAGGACTTTAAGGCTCTGGGAGAACTGGTTGAGGGGTCAGGGGCACAGGTAATGTTTTCATCAATACCCTTAGTTGCAGGAAGGCATAATGAAAGGAACAGGACAGCAGGTGTCATTAACAAGTGGCTCAGAGGCTGGTGCCACCAACAGAATTTTGGGTTTTTTGATCTTGGGGAACTTTCTATGGCACCAGGGCCACTGGCAACAGATGGAGTACATCTGTCCCAGAGGGGGAGAAATATCCTAGCACATGAGAACAGCCTATCTCACAGAGGGAAAAGGGTTCTAGGAAGGGAGTTGGCAGATCTCATTGACCAGACTTTAAACTAGATTAGAAGGGGGAAGGGGCTGAAACCAGTTCCCCCAGACAGGAGCCTGAGGGTAGCAAGCTGGAGTCAGGGGTAAAACCAGCAGCCCAGCTGAAGTGCATGTACACTAATGCACAAAATATGGGTAACAAACAAGAGGAGCTGGAAGCCTTGTTTTAACGCATCTAAGTGCTGGGTTGTGCACATTGGTCACACCAACCCCATGTACTACAGTACTATAGGCTGGGGTTAGAGTGGTTGGAAAGTGGCCAGGCAGAAAGGGACCTGGGGGTACTGGTTGATGGTAAGTTGAACATGAGCCAGCAGTGTGCCCAGGTGGTTGAGAAGGCCAATGGCATCCTGGCCTCAATCAGGAATAGTGTGGCCAGCAGGAGCAGGGAAGTCATTCAGAGCCTGTACTCATTATGGGTTGGGCCACACCTTGAGTCCTGTGTCCCTCAGTTTAGGAAAGATGTTGAGTTGCTGGAGCGTGTCCAGAGAAGGGCAACAAAGTTGGTGACAGTTTTGGATCACAAGCCCTGTGAGGAGAGGCTGAGGGAGCTGGGGTTCCTTAGCCTGGAGAAGAGGAGTCTCAGAGGAGACTTTATTGCTGTCTACAACTACCTGAAGGGAGGTTGTAGCCAGGTGGGGGTTGGTCTCTTCTCCCAGGCAACCAGCACCAGAGCAAGAGGACACAGTCTCAAGATGTACCAGGGGAGGTATAGGCTGGATGTTAGGAAGATGTTCTTCACAGAAAGAGTGATTTGCCATTGGAGTGGGCTGCCCAGGGAAGTGTTTAAGAAGAGACTGGATGAGGCCCTTAGTGCCATGGTTTATTTGATTAGCTGGTGTTGGGTGATAGGTTGGACTAGATGCTCTCAAAAGTCTTTTCCAACCTGGGGTAGGATTTTTTTTGCGAGTATCCTGGTAGGTCCTGGGACCAAGTTAGGAGCTGACACCTGGACAGCCTGCTTGCTGATGGTAACTTCACTTATTCAGTGGCTTTTGGAGCCTTTCAGGCTTCAAGATTAGTCTGAATTGTCAGTGGAGCGTCTCAGAGCAATGATTTTGTTCAGCAGATCTGAGTATAGCAGAGGTTCCAGGCCAGAGTCCTTCCACACATGAGGAGTCATATTTCCACCAGCTATGCTGCTTCAGCGCAAAGAAGATGTTGGTCACCCTTCCAGAAAAGAACTCTCTTTGGGGGCTTTTAGAAATACAGATCTTACCTGCCTTTTACACTCTCTTAAAGAACGAGATGCAAAGTGATCTCTTCCCCAATGAATAAAATCACTGAATTGAGAAAAGAAACATACCAGGTGGCTCCCACTCATTCCCACCTTTAAAAAAAAAAAAAAAAAAAAAAAAAAGGCTTTGAGCTGTTCTTCAAAGGCTGTCTGATTTGCTTTGAATAATATAAAGTGATGATAGAGGGAAAAAAGAGAATATTAAACTCAAGGCTGTAAAAGCTCTGTGCTCAGCATCAGCCACTGAAAAAGATCCACGTACACTTTTCATAAAATAACCACAATGATCCCTTCTTTTCTCTGTAACAGCTAGGGGATCAGCAGCAGTGCAGAGCTGGGTCCAAACATGGCATGAATAACAAAACCCAGGGTGCTTCTTCCAAGAAGATGTTTCCTCTCCTGGTTACATCCAAGTGCCCCACACCTTGGTGTGGGTTTCTCAAACAGACTCCCCAGTGTGTTGAGGTCTCAGAGATGGGATGCCAGATGCAGAGAAGAAGGAAAAGAGAGAAATGTGGGAAGAAGGGGAAATGAACAAAAACGTATTTTCCTCTGAGCTCCCCTGAGAAAATTAGTGCAAAGCAGGAAGGAGCTGATTGCTGTCAAGGCCTGCCAAAGCCCAGTTAGCTGGCTGCAGTCCCCAGGCACAAATGTGATAACAGCCAACAAGCTAAAATCATTAACAGCAGCAATTGCCTCTGAAAAGACCCCCAACACCTAGGAGGGAAGAGTTGTAATTTCCTATGAGTATTTCTTCTCCCTTTATCTGCTGGTGGGAGAGCACAGGGAATGAGGGTGAGAAAAGACAGGGGATTATTCGCTGAAATTCACCATTACTTTTAGCTGTCTCTTACGAGTGCTGATTAAAAAGAGGGGTCTTCTGGTTCTTGGCTGGATAAGCCCAACCCACGTGATCAATATCTAGGTTGTCCCCATGTCTCATGGCATGTGGCAGAGAAGGAGGAAAAAAAATATTTTCTCCAGTAGGTGTCCAACATTGCTTTGGAGGACTTAGAGATGGCCCTACACAGTCCCAGATTTACCTGCCTGGAGACCAGAGGAGCCATGAGGCTTAGAGCGTCTCCCTTCATCAACACTGAGGTCCACTAGCCGGAGAGCAGTTGATATCATTGATGTTGGTATTCTTGGCTTCAAGACAGAACATACAGTCTGGATGGGTGAATAACAGACAGGTAAAAAGGCAGTTGAATGTCTGGCCTTAGATTGTCCTAGTGAATGGATCATAGTTTGTGTGGAAAAAAGTGATAAATGGAGTACAGCAGTGGTCTATTCTGGGACCTTTCCCATTTCAGCTCTTCAGCAATGACATGGAGGAAGCAGTAGACTTTGCACTTGATGCCAAATTGCAAGGATGACTAGTCTGAGCTAAACTGAGACTAGAAGTTTGGGGTAAATATAAGCAAAAACTGCTCAAGCACCAGAGAAGGATGTCCAGATAGCCTATCCATCCCCAAAACAATGTCATCTTCATCTGTGGAGGTTTGCAAGACCCAAATGGATAAAGGTCTGAGTAACCTAGTCCAACCTCATAGCTGATCTTGCATTTAGCAGGATGTTGGACCTCCTGTGTTCCCTCCCAGTCTGAGTTATCCTGTAATCCAGATCAGATGCCAATGCCTTTGATTTTGGGTAGCTCCCTGTGTTACACACTCAGCTTCATCAACACTTGCTCAGACACAGCATCTCTGTGTCCATTCCAACATCTTGATGCTTCTGGGAATGGCTCATTCCTGCTGAAGAATTCTTCTGTGACAACCAAAATTTTAAAGGAGGACGTAAGTAGTTTGTATGCTCCTCCTGATCTATGCCAAAATGAACCATCCTCAGAGTAGTCTTGTGTTCACATGGTCTCCTTAAATTTTTAGCAATTCATGTACCAACCTGCAAAAAATTGAAAATCTTTTTCATGCTTCTCAACTTTTCACCCTGTTCAGGACTTCTTTTTTTCATTTTTCTCTCACGCAAGCTCCATGTGAGCATCTTTTCGTCAGTCAGCTGGTTCTGCAAGGAAAACAACATTAGCTTTTAAAGCGAAAATAACAGACTTTGGCTCCAGTTTAATTTGTGAGAACATTTATCTGGCACTGAGGTATGGGATTTCATGCTTTATCTCAGTACAGTCCCATGTACCAAGCGGCTGTATCCCATCCAGGGGTAGATGTGCCTGCTGATGGGAAGAGAGAAAATTATGAGGCTGCTCCTAAACCATATGGTGCAGAGCACATTCTGCACAATGCAGTGCTGATATTAGAGGAAGGGGGAGTACATTTGCCCTAAAACTCCCCAGTATAATGCAAGGCTACATTTACTACACTCTTTTTGGATTCATTTGCCTTTCTGCAAACAACAGTTGCAAAGCCATGGCTGATATTCAGGAGAGGTCAACAAAGTGGAGCATCAGAACCTTTATTCACCAGCCAGTGAGCCTATTGCTAAGCTGCTTTGTGCAGAAGTTGTAAAAATCACATCCCATGCTGATGCTTACCTTCCTGGGGAGCTGGCGGGGATCACTGGCTTCACTTCCAAAGATTGTTAGGGCTCAGAAAAGCATTTAGCAAAGCCACACTGAACCTGTTTGGATGCAGTAAAATGGAGAGTCCTTCTTCCAAAATTAATTCCTGGGTTTGCATTTGCCAGATGTATAGAGTTTAATTTTCCAGCTCAGAAAACTCAGTGCTGTTCCTTTAGTGAAGGGAAAGGAAATGTGTCCATTCATGCTGCCCAGGACCAACAAAAATGCCAATTCACAGGCTGCTCCTGAGAGGTTTCCTCCTGAAGATTGTCTGCTCCTTGGAGCATCTCCAAGTGTCCTTCAGTCCCAGATTCAGTCTCATGTTAGGTCATATACCAGTAGCAGCAGTAATCACACACACAGAACCACAGAATCACAGAATCACCAAGGTTGGAAGAGACCTCAAAGATCATCAAGTCCAACCTGTCACCACAGACAGGCAAGTGCCACGTCCAATCCCCTCTTGAACAATGGCCAAGTGAGAGGCTGCATGATCAGGTAACAAGGAAAAAACAGGCAATGACCTGCAGGATTTGTTCTAGATGCTCCATGATCTACTAAATTATCTTTAGCACAGCACATTGGATGACATCTGTCCTTAGCACCCCCAGCCTCTCACAGAACTGATCAGTGCAGCACACCCCACTCAGGGCTTTCAGAGACCCTGCCAGCCCCCATAGTCTGCATGCTCACTAGTGGCCTTGTTCCCCACTTCAGTTGTCCTAGCTCTCTAAAGGACCACAAAGGCTAGCATAGACCTGCTCATGCCACCTTCCAGGGACCTCACAAGAGGGCAGCTCTCTGCAAGGCACCCCATCCGATGTCTTACACTGGTTTCTTCACAGGGAGACAAGAGAGTGCAATTTGGGGTGGTATGGTACTTTGTGAAATCTATCCTTACTTACCTGGACTTTTCATTGAGATGCTGAAGACCTATCAGCAGGTTCATGGCATAGATGGAGACAGAGCTCCAAGCCGCAGAAGGTTTTTTCAGCTGGCCCACGTGCATTCAAACTCATTAACTTAACAGTTTATTTGGATATGAGGAAAATCCTACATGGATTTTCATTGTCAGAATGCTTGAAGGAACAATCTCATGAGCTTCCCCTACTCTTACTGCATTCTGAAATCCTCTCCTTCAGAAAAGCTAGCTGGTCAGTTATCCTCTTAAATAGGTGTGTCCGTGGATACTTCACAGTTTGCCTCCAAGATGTTGAGAGTCAATCACCTGCCAAAAATCCCCATTTTGAAGAAAATGGAATGGGGTAAAGAAAAATATAAAAGTAAACAAAAAAATTTCTTACACCTTGAAATGGCATCCAAACAGTGGAGAAATCCAACACCAACAACTCCATTCAGAAATCTTGGCAAGATTTCAGACATCAGACTGAAATCTTGCCAAATAACTGATGGCAGAGATATGAATAAGAAACTGTCAGAAGGATTTGTAGTGCATGCAGTGTGTTGATACCTAGTTAGCTAAAGGAGTTGAGTCTTTATTCAAAAGTAAACTTTCCCAAATGGGCTGGGCAGTGACTGGCTGGAAAGTAGCCCTGAGGAGAGAGACTTGGGGGTGCTGGTGGACAAGAAGCTCAACAGGAGCTCTCAATGTGCACTTGCAGCCCGCAAAGCCAATCAGCTCCTGGGCTGCATCAGGAGAAGTGTGACTAGCAGGTCGAGGGAGGTGATCCTCCCCCTCTACTCAGCCCTGGTGAGACCCCACCTGGAGTACTGTGTCCAGTTCTGGAGCCCCTATTACAAGAGGGATGTGGAGGTGCTGGAACGTGTCCAGAGAAGGGCCACAAGGATGATCAGAGGGCTGGAGCACCTCTCCTATGAGGGCAGACTGAAGGAGTTGGGGCTGTTCAGTCTGCAGAAGAGAAGGCTCCCAGGTGACCTAATTGTGGCCTTTCAGTATCTGAAGGGGGCCTACAGGAAGGCTGGGGAAGGACTTCTCAGCATCTCAGGTAGTGATAGCACTAGGGGGAATGGAATGAAGCTGGAGGTGGGGAGATTCAGGCTAGATGTGAGGAGGAGGTTCTTCCCCATGAGAGTGGTGAAACCCTGGAATGGGTTGTCCAGGGAGGTGGTCGAGGCCCCGTCCCTGGGGGTGTTTAAGAGCAGGCTGGATGACGCTGTGGCCAGCCTGATCTAGTGTGGGGTGTCCCTGCCCATGGCAGGGGTGTTGGAACTAGATGATCCTTGTGGTCCCTTCCAACCCTGAATGAAACTATGAAACTCTGAAACATACCACAATAAATTGACTTACCTCTAACTTTAATGGGAAAAGTGCTTTGTATTCTATGCCTGATGGAATCAAACAGGCATCCCACCATTGCCCACACTTGGTCACCAAAGGTGGCCATGGGGCATTTTCATAGTTGAGGGACCTGATGTACACCAGGGGATGCTGCCTTCACCATCTCCCACTCCCACAGGTGCCACCACCAGCTTAAACAGGGACTGCTAGGGCCACGGCCAATCTGAAATTCAGCTGCATCATGCGCACAATGGGCAGAGAAGTAAGATGATCTGGCAGGTACCCAGAAATTCATGCTGACAAACCTGTTTTAATCAGCCCTGGCCAACAAAAATCTGACTTTTAGTAGCTCGCTTTTTTCCTATTCTCCAACACCTGCCTTCCTCCCACCCAGTGACTGTATCCACAATGCCTGCAATGACTGTAACAAGAAGAATCTATTTCTTTTCTGGTTTTGTTTTGCTTGGTTTGGTTTGGTTTGGTTTGGTTGGGTGGGTGAGTTTTGGTTTGGTTTGGATTGGGTTGGGTTGCTAGAAAGCAGGTTTGGGGTTTTGTTTTTTAAATTTCTCTCTGTACAAGATATGATGGGGGTTTGGCTGCCCTATAAGCATCTCTGTTCAGGGCTCCACTCATGGCAGCCAGCGAGCCTCAGCTGTAAGTAACATCAGGTGCTGGGTCATGTGCAGTCATGTTGCACAGAAATTGCCTAGAAGAATAGGCTATTGTTCTGCAAGACTGTCCATGTTTATTAAGTGAAATCACTGACTGTTTTTTGCAGCATTAAAAGTGAGCTGTAGTATAATATATTTGTTGATCACTACTAAACACATACTGGACCTTCCTCAAGCTCCCCCTCTCTTCTTTATTCAAGGTTCATCGTTTCAGCAGTAGTGGATTTCAGCCAACAGGGACTAGGGAAACAGAGTCCCAAAGCAGGAAAGGGAGAGATGGGACTGCTAGGCAGGCAGGACACATCTACTGGAACTGGCAAGGAAGAGGTAATGGTACTAGCCATGTTTGGATTAAAAGGAGAAGTGGAAATAAGAAGGAACTGGCACAGCAGAGGCACTCCTGGAGGTTTCTCCATAGATCTCCCTGGGCTGATTTTCTGGAGTAAGAGTAGGACCAGACTAATTCAGCAGTAGAAACAGATGCCAGAAAGGACACCCAGCATTGCACAGGGTGGAGGGTCCAGTGCAGAGAAGCCCAGGTCCAGGCACAGCTCATACAGCAGTGCTGTGTTACTGTTCCCTGACACCCTGGGGATCCACAGCAGAGAAATGAGACCCCGGATTTATCCCCCTTTTCCAATTAGCCTCATTCACCTGCCTCCTCTCCCTCCGCCTTTCTGGAATCAATCCTTGTCCTGGCATTTTAAAGGGCAATGTGCACGTTTTATGGCTGTCCTCTATAAAACCATTCTACATGATAACACATCCAGCCCTTTATTAGGGACGTTTGGCAAGTTTATTGGTCAGACATTTTTCTGCACTGACAGATGAGGTCCTGCCATCACTTCTGTGTGCACGTGGGGCCCTCTCCTGTCCTGCCCTCCCCTCTTCCAAGCCATCCAGTCTCATGGCAGCTCAGGTCATCCTATGCACACAACTAGCCACATCCCTGGGAAGGTGAAGTCCTGGGGGTGTCCTACTTCTCACATGCAGACAGGTGAGGGGCAGTGAAGCAGGGCCCCCCCTCCCCTGAAAAACAGCTGCATTTAATTACTCCCTGCTGCAGCCACATCCACCACAGACATGTTAACTCTTTAGAGCCAGGGAATTGCTCTTGTCTACATGCACAGACATCCTGGAGATAAGATTATCACATTATGGCAAGATAGTTCTGCACAACTCCTCCATTCTCTACAGCAGAGGAGGTGCAAGGCTATGCTGTTGGGAGAAGCAGCCACTCTCAATACATACTAGAAACCAACTGGACTTTGCCATTTTGGACACTGTGATATTTTACCCCACTGAACCCAAATCCCAAGACCACAAACATGAGCCCCAGTTCTTGCTGCTCCATGAGGAGACAAAGCAGGCAGGACAGAAGGCTTCCATTTTCCAAGAAAGCTACAAACATGCTGCTGAAGTGTATTTTTCTTACATTTCAGATGCTGGTACCACCAAGGCTGTCTCTGTGCCTAGCTTCTTCTCCACCCACCCATAAGCATCCCTGTGAAGTCAGAAGGACATGATGTAAAGCTAGATGTGAGTTTTATGCTCTTATGTTCACAGCCACCCACAAGCAAAACAGCAAGTCAAGGGCCAGCAGCAGTTTAATGAGGGGTCAAAGGTTAAAAACAGATTCCTACTTTATCTAAGTGCTTACCTGGCACCCTGTTGCTGCACATCAGGGGGTGCTGGCAGCCACTATGCATCTGCTCCACACACACCATCACAGTCAGGGTGGACAAGGTCCCTAGGAAAAGGCTCCAGCGAGTGCCCAAGGTCAGGAAGAAGAAGGGTGACCCTCAGCTGGGGAGAAAGCCTCTGGCTCAGGCTCTGTTCCACAGAGGCACTGGTTTGGCAGCCACCCTCCCAGTTCAGGGCAGACAGTCCATGTCACCCTTCAAGTGTTTTCATTGTGCATTGCGCAGGAAAAGAGAGATGAATATAGGGCTGTGTTGTGATTCCCACTTTGCAGGGAGTTTTCCACCCAACTGTTGGTTTTGCTCACAGATTATAGCTTGTTTAGCTCTTGGCCATGCCACAGGGAGTGATGGTGGGCTCCCTGCACCTGGCAGCCCCCTGCCCAGTGTTGGTTCACATGTCACATTCCCAGGCTGTGTTATTCTTAAGTACTGTAAATCTCTCACTATTATTCTCCCACTTGATATAGTGAGCTGTGTCACTTTGAAAGGAAATACATAACAGTATATTAAAGAAATCATGGATCTCCTCATTCATGTTTAAAACAAATTTATTACAATGTAAGAAACCCTGAATAGCATGAATTTATTATAATGATTTAAGGCTTCTGGCACTTGAGTTAAAAATGTCTCTCAATAAATAACTTTCCCTTGAAAACACAGCAAATTAATATAGTTTACCATTTCCAAAGTTATATAAATCCAAGATGCCTAAATCAACAGTACACTGAATAAGGTTATTGTTGCTCAGCCAAAGCCTGGTATCACAGCAGAGAAAAATGGATGGCTTTTTTTTTTTGGTCACCTTTCTCTCCCTTCCACCCCAGGCTATGTCTGTTCTCTGAAAGTCAGACTAATGTGAAATGGACGAATGCAGCTGTGGCCTTCACCATTCTGGTATTTCCCCAAAGTGCCTCTAACACATGGCCCCATTGCTTTCAGTAAGCAGTGTTTTAATTTGACTGCAAACCCAGGCATTGAGATGTCTCTGGCTTCACTGTCTCCAACTCTGTGGTGGTCTCTCAAGTCCAGAGCAAATCTGAGTATTTCTCCTCCACAGTGCTGGGGACTGTGTGAGCCAGTCATGGTTGCAGTCAAGGTTTTAAATAACCCTCAATGTAAAGCTGCAGTGCAATTATTCAGATGAGCTCCATTCCCTCTTTTCAGGGGTCCACTCAAAAGAACTCAAGAAAAGCAGAAAGCAATGACTGCTCTTGTGTGGTAGGATATGTGTAAAAATAAATGTGGAAAACTGGGGGAGCTACAAACACACACACAAATATTCATGAACAGCCATGCACATAGAGGTGCATAAATCCCCATGGGTAATGCAGCAAGTGGGGCCATGACAAGGAGACAGCACACCTGTCCCCCAGGACTGGATCTTGAAAAGTGAAACCCCATGCACGGCCATAGCCATCAGTAGGACTAGCAAGGTTTTACCTGGCACAGAACTTGCTCCAATAGCCATTCATGGAGCTCAACAGCTCACACCTGAAAGCCGTGGTTTTGCTTAGTTGGATGCAACCAGCATCTATCTTGCAAGGAAAAAGACTCACATTTGGTCCTTCTGCATAGTCCTAATCAACAGCTCAGTGTGTGGGCAGTGAGAATGACTCAGCACCACTAGATAGACCTTACCCAATCAGTCCTGCTCTCAACAGGACAGCCTTCGATGGCTTTTAATTTCATTAAGGTCTAATTTTTACCTTTACTGTCAAGGTGTCTATTTTTCTCCACAACATGACTGATGGCTATTTTTCTAAGTGAGGCACAGTACCAGTGACGTTTTGACAGTGTCAACACAGCCAGAGTACACTTGTCTGAGCTGTACAATACACAAGAAGTTAGGGCTGTTAACAGTCAGATTGACAGCTTTGGTAAATTTAAGTTCTCTGCACAGCAGATGACGAGAAGTTACTAGAAACAGACAAGGCTTTCAGGTCACCCAGTCCATCTCCTTCCTCACCTTTTAATTGTCTCTCACTCAAGCTATAAATATCTGACTCTTCTCATCTTGCTTCCTCATTATGTCAATTCTAGCAGTCCCTGATCATTTTTATTACTCCTCGCTGAAATCCCTCCAATCTGCCAGTAAACTCTCTGGTAATGAGATCCCTGTGCTGAAGGCACTAGTGCAAATAGAGGGGCACCAGACCCACTGACAAGGAGTTATTTCCTCTGTAATTTGGAGATATCATTGCCTCTTCACCTGCAGCTCAAAAGTGTCCTCCTCTGTTTTTGCTGCTATCAGGTATCATTACTTTGTGCCTTGCTCACTCATCCCCTTCTGAGGGTTTCTGCTGTCTGGGTTTCCCCCATCCCATCAAGCACGTGTCTTTCAGATTGTTTTCAAGGTGGCTGAGTTCACAGATGCTGCACTCTCAGATTTATGATCCATCTCAAATTGAATCCTGTGATCTTTTTTTCCCCGTTTGGTGTTTCCATTTCACATTATTTCTTCCTCCTCAACTCTTCCAAATTTAGCAGGGTTACCTGGTTTCTCACACAGAACTTCTGCTTCCAAGAAATAGAGCCATGATCTGAAGTGCAACAAGACTGGGTGCCCAGCCCAATACCTCCAAACAAGACCCCTGGAAGGTGTAAAAAGTGAAATTCTGTGCAGAATGAGACCGTGATGTCACTATTCACACAATGCAGTAGTACCTGGTGTTCTGCTGCAGCATAAACCCTTCAAGATGCATAAATGCTGGAGAAAGTTCATAAACAGGCCTCCAAACTCATCCAAGAGCAGGGAAACAGACATTAGGATGGAAAGACATAAAGGAACCCATCTCATCAGAGAGAAGCCTGAATCAAAGTTTATTGCTGTGTATTGGGAGACTTGCTGTCTGACGGCAGAGGAGTTTACAATCTGCTACCAAAGGCACAACTAGGTCCGGTAGCTAGAAATTAAGACAAACTCAGCCTCAAAAGAAGGGTTTTGTAGCAGTAATGACAATTAAACACTGTAAAATTTTGACAAGGTCCTTTTAAAATCTCAATGCAACTTCCTCATAGGCAGTTGCAACTTGAGAAGGAGCCAGTTTTTGTGTGCCTGAGTTCACTTGTCCTCTCCTTCCTTACCAGCTATAGCAGAGGAGTTCCCACTCCGTAGCACTCACACTTGGCACCATGTTTTAATCAAAGGCACATTTTAAGGCAGTTGCCAGTAAGCAGCCAGGAAATACAACGTTTTCCGGTTTAGCACTTTCCTCGTGTCTGCAAATAGGAGACCAGAAAGAATAAACTTAACACTCTGTAAGACTGGTTACCAAATGCTATGAGTGAATGAAATGGTCTTTTCTCATACTTAGAATTGTTCCAGAATTAAGGAAGCTAGGAATTTGTGGCTCTTGCTGCAGCTTGTGGATTGACATGTCTGTTGGGACTGCCTGGGCATGTCTCACCTCACCAGTCAGGTCCTCACCTGTCAGTGACATCTGAGTTTAGTTTCCCAATGCCTAAAGTGATCCTGAAATATATGAAGTCCACGAGCTTCAGTTTCTGTTGGATGGAAATGACTGGCTGATTTGCTTTTGCAGCTTACAGTTCACAAATAAATTGTTGGTGGACATGTTCAGTGCCTTCTGCTGTAAGCACTACTATCAAAGAATGGTTTGGGTTGGAACAGAACTCAAAGATCATTTAATTCCAACCCACATGCCATGGGAAGGGACAAACTTTCATTCAGGTTGCTCAAAACCCACATCCAACCTGGCCTTGTAAACTCCTAGGAATGGGGTATCCACAACTTCTCTGAGCAAACTGTTTCAGTGTCTCACCATCCTCACAGTGAAATTTTTTTTCCTTACATCTAATCCAAATTTACCCTCTTTCAGTTTAAAGCCATTACCCCCATATCCTCGTACTACATGCCCTTGTAAAAAGTCTCTAGATTTCTTGTAGGCCCCTTCCAGGTACTGGAAGTCTTTTAGGTCCCCTCAGAGTCTTCTCTAGGCTGAAAAACTCCAACCTTCTCAGCCTTTCTTTATAGGACAGGTATTCCAGCTCCCTGATAAACTTCATGGCTCTCCTCTGGACTCCCTCCAATACGTTCATGTCCTTCTTATGTCGCAGGTCTCAGAGCTGGATGCTGTACTCCAGGTGGGGTCTCAGGAGAGCGGAGTAGAGGAGCACAATAACCTCCATCAATTTGCTGGTCATGCTTCTTTTGATGCAGTCCAGCATATGGTTTGCCTTCTGAGCTGCAAGTGCATATTGCCAAGTCATATTGAGCTTCTCAACAGTCAGCGTATTCAAGTCCTTCTCCACAGGGCTGTTCTCAATCCACTCAGCCCCTCTGAGATATGGTAGTAGACACACTTCACTAGCAGAACCCAAACCACACTGCATGGAGGCAAAGTGGCTTCCCCTCATCTGAGAATCAAATCCAGTTCACTCAAGTTTTCACTCTTTGGAAAGGATCTTGTTGGGATGCAGTAGCATTCCCTGTGAACTGTTGTAGGAGCTGTCATGTACCAATACTGACCAAACATTAGTTTGGTTTCTTGAACATTTTTTGCTGACTTCTGGTTCCAAACAGCCTGTTCAAGGATCATAGTGAAAGCATTGGTGCAACCATACCTGAAATGCTCGAGGTAGCCTTTCCTCTCACACAAGACTGTTACAAACTTTCATAGAATCATAGCATTGCTTTGGCCAAAAAAGACCTCATGAGATCATTGAGTCCAACCATTGTTGGAGGTTGGACTAGGTGATTCTTTGAGGTCACTTCCAAGCCCTAAGTTCTGGGATTCCATTGTCATTGTGAGCAGAAAAACTCTTCAAGAGATGAAAGGAGCAGCTATGGATCCGAAGAGGCATTTTCCAGAGTAGTACCACCAAGTCAGAGCAGATTTCTCTGCTTCTGATGGTTTAAATAGCTTCATTCAAGAGTCTGTGTTGTGTTATGCAGCAGGCATTTATGTAAATTTACAAATCAGGCACTAATTGGCAAACAATTTCATAAATTTAGTAACAGTGAGGAAAAAAAAAAAAAGGCAGGTTTCTAACTAACCAGGCTGTACTCTCTCCCCCTCAGATGGTGCAAATCCAAATATTGCCTGGAGGTTGCATTTCAGGAAATCTCTGCTGCAACTTTTAGTTTAACCACAGGCTCATGAGTGCTTTCAAGTGATATCTTTTAGACATCTCAGGCTCAATCTCTCTCAAGCATAGCTAAGTCCTTTCCTCTCCTTCCATAACAACAGACGTCCACAGGTCATTGGATCACTGAAAATTTTGGTTCGCTTGTTTCTTTCCTATTCAGATTCTTACTATATCTAGTCTCTCACTCTTCTAAGTCCGCACCACCATGCTTTGCTAGTAAATTAAATTGAGTTTATGCCCAAGTTATACCTAGATTCTACTTCACTACCTTCCTTGTTCTCTGGCCTCCCTATTTAATTACTATGAAGGGGACCAGCCTTCTTCCTCTTTCTTTCTTCAGCCACTTTCTTCTTTCCCTCATTTGCAAAATAATCTTTGGAAGTAGCTCCTCAAATCCAGGAATATGCTCTAGAAAAGGACTGGGGAATCATAAGCCTCTTACACAAACCGGTTGTTGAAGACTCCAGGATATAAGTGCAAAATTCTCCTTCCAACAACATACTGTATTTAAACATCTTGTCTCTTCCATCTGGCTCAGCTTCACTCAACCTATACTTTCTGTTATCCTTTAGAACAGTTTTATGCCTTGCATCCCTGCCCTTTCTTGCCTTAATCTTCATCCTTTGTTCCTTACCATTTAATTCTATCTTTTTGTCCCAAAGCATGGCGGTGGTTCATTCCTTCTCTTTTCTTTTGTATTCTGAGACCTCCCCACCACTTCACTTCCAGAAGAATTCTCATTATTCCTCACAGCAAACCCCATGTTCTAGAGAGGAAGAGAAGCCTTAAAGAAAGTTTTTTGTCTATCTTAACAAACTCAAAATTCACAGTATATATAATATGATGATGAAGAAAGTAGAATATATTATTACTGGCAGAACTGGCACCTGAGCTGGACAAAACAAACCAGAAGTTAAGTTAAATAAAAGTCTGTATGAATAAATGAAATACCCAGATAATTTATTAGGTTAAGACTTCACACAACATATATAAATATACGCTCAGGATGAGATTCAACAGCAAAACTGTGACAAGCAGAAAGAGTGTGATCACAACAGGTCCACAGTGTGCAAGGTGCACAAAAGCAGTGATTACACAAACACTCAACATGAGCTAGTCAAGAAGAACACAGAGTGAAGGCATGGGTGGGAGACTTAGCAGAATTCATGTTATTCCACAGAACCTCATGTAAAACACAGCTTCACTTGTAGCTGAAGTATATTAACTGGGAACACTCTGGACAAACAGTCTATGGCTGGACTAACTCCCCAGTGGCAGCTTCCTAATACATGAACTTAAACTTAAAAGGACATTGTCAAGTGATTGCTTTTACTAGTTTAATTTTTGCATTTCCTCTATTGTATTAGCAGATGGAAAACAATTCCCCCCCCAGTTACAACTACTGATTTTGTCCTTTCCTATTTGACAATCATTGATTTTTTTTTTCTAGGGCTATAAATGTTTTAATAACTTCAACTTTGTAGTGCCTCATGGCAAAATATCTTTGCCTGCAGTGACTGCTAAACACTGTTCCTAATGTACTCCTGATAACTAGAGCCAGCATTATAAAAAATGATTTTTCACAGGGTCTACCAAATTAATAGCTTTTGTTTCTTCATCCACATCTCACAGGCAGTTAAAACATGCAGGTCTTCACCCATGAGAGATTTCAACCATCTTAATTCTAGAAGTCTTTTCTTCACAAATGTATACCTCCCCTGTAGCTTTGATAGCACCTTAAGCATAGAGCCCATAACCCTGACAATGTCCTTTTAAAAAAGACCTACATACAAAATATATATTCAAGTCAAAAGTCACCCTCAGAATCAGAATTGTTAATGGAGAAAATGGATCATAAGGAATTGTAAAGTAGTTAAATATTGGCACCCACAAAGAACCAAAGAACAGAATGCTCCCATGCAGTGTTCTCGACTGGGTGCACAAAGGCACCTTTCAAGAGATATACACGTATTTTTTGCTGTTTCAAAAGGTCATTTAGCACTTATTAGAAAAGGCAATTAAAGTTTCAGTCAAACTGGAAAAGAAAAGAGAAGCAATTGGGCTGAGATCAGAGAACTGTTTCTTCATAAATGTCAAACCTTAACAAAAAAATATCCCCAAACCAATAAAGCTAAAAATCACCGTAGAACAACTCAGAACGCTAAGATTTATGTAACGGTCATTTCTTCATGGATTTCCACAGTTTTCCTGCTGCTCTTTGTACATTTTTCTCTTGTTGCTCCTCCCTATCCCTGCCTTCTTAAAGAAGCAGACTACTCAGCCAGTAAGCATGAGAAAACCTCTTTCCCCACCTGCTACACTTGGGCCAGGGGACTGAATACACCTTTGGGGCTTCAGGCAGAAACGCATTTCTTCACAGGATCAGGGAGCAGAACAAGAGGCACATTCAACAGCAGATGGACACAGTCAGACTGTAATACTTCACTGACAGCAGGCCAGACCAATCAGGGCATTTCCACAGTAGTAATTTTGTCATTCAGTAATGCTGTTCTCCTCTAAACTCCTCCAAGCAGCTTTAAAATTCAGCTGGGATGAACAAAAAGGATATCACCTAATTTGTGATTAAGACAGGGCCTGAATGGAGCAGCTCAGGGTAACTTGAGGTTTATCTTCCCCTTCATTCTCCTTTTTTTGCATTGCTGTAAGAGCACAGTGCTGCCAGAGGCGGGTGTTAGATAACCTGCACTGATGGTCTCATCAGAGACATGCCATAGGCCTCATCACCAAACCCCACTGCTCCTTATGGAGCACCTCACGTTTCACAGGAATGAGTATGTGGGTGGCAGGCAGCAGTGATACCCCAGGGATTAGAACAGCAACTTGCTACTTATAAGATAAGTAGAGCTGCCTGAAGAGATTGTCAGAAGAGCTGTCCTGGCCCATGAGGCGGTGTGTGGGAGCAAATGGTCTAGAACCTGCCCACAGTGGCTGAATTTACCTTTCTCTTGCTGCAATTTTACTATGCAAAATGAGTATTTTAGCCTCATATTTCTAAGAACACATGCCAGTGGCTACTGTTACAATAAAATATGAATACTGCATTGTGGAGAAAATGACCATTAATCCTGTAATCTGCAGTCATTTTTACCAATTCGGCACATTTCTTTAAATAACAAACTACATGCAGTAGATGGAAGTGCATTTAAATAAACTGAAATAGATACTGCATGAATAATTAAAGCCAGCAGGGAAATGTGCATTGCGAGCTGCTAGTGGAAATAATTACTGATTTATCTTATTTACAATGGAGCCTGGATACAGGATCAAAATGGTGCAAGTTAATGAAAATGTCTTAAGACTGTTCTCATACTACCACTACTATGTATTTCATCTTGAAAAGTGTATCAAATAGGTCTTGGACCACTACAATGTCTGCCTGTGTTCTGCTATTTCAAGGTTAAGTTACCCAGCACAAACTGTCAAAGAGCACTGATTTAAAAAGGAATATATTTCATATGGATGCCTAGTAGATCAACTTGCAACACTGCCTATTAATATTATTAGACATCGTATGGCCCCTAAAACCCCAGCATGTTGATATCAGAATGCTGAAGGAAAATGCAGATCATAAAACCACTGAAAAAAGTACTAAAGTGCTTGTACCTCTACAGTACACCAGGCTTTAAACAGACTTTTTTAATTAGAAAATAATCTGCTTTGAACGTCGTGTTCTTGAATGTTGGGCAGTTATTGCAAACTGCTTTAGAGCTAAAAATCAACAATGAAATGTACTTCCAATATGAGCCTGGCAAAACTGTGACTTCAATCTGCCAGAAAACATTTTAAATTTAAAAAAAAAAAAAAAGCTATTTCAGAATGTTTAAAATGCTTCAGAAGATTTAAAGAAAGGTTAATGCTTTCTGATTAGTCTATCCCCCCCAAAAATGGAAACGGTTGATAATGAGCTGTATTTTAGAAGAGCAAAGACAAGCAGTTGTCACTCAGTTTTTAAATGGTGGTTTAACACAACCAAATAGCGATACAAAGGTTCTGAAAATTATACAGAAGGGCTGTGTCAAATGAAGAAAATCTCCTCAAGGAGCTGGCTCTCCTCTAGCTCATCTGCTCTGCTCATGGAGTTGTGAGGGGTCCGGTGACAAGACGATGGCTTGTGACTCACACGACGAGGCTGCGGCATTTTGTTCCTCTCATAAGAATGTCTGCAGAGGTGTCCTGGGGAGGATGTTAGACTCATAGTTTCAACCAGGTCAAGAAGACAGGCTTCATACCTATGGAAACACACAGAGAAAATGGAGCTCAATTATGCATCACATCATCATGCAGAAACTGAATCCAGTCTTCCTGCCTTCATAATTCAAATGAGACCTAGATTTTCCTGATGGCAGCCACCAGAGCACAGAGCAAATTTTGCTCTATGGGTTCCTAAGAGGAAAGTGTGGGTGCTCAGGTTATCTTAAACTGTTTCATCAGCTTTTCCATTTGAGGTATGTAATGTTTCAGCCATTCTCCAGAGACTGCGGTCTGACTTCAGAGATTTGACAGCCAAATACACCAAAGAGGTACATGAAAGACCCACACAGGTAACAATGACTTATATACATGCTGCACTTTTTTTGAATAAACCTCTATACTTAATTTAATTTCCCAGGGATTTGAAAACAGCAGGAGATTTTATTATTATTGCCACACTGTAAATGTGCTTCCTGTAAATCTCTATGCACTATATGGAATCTGTCTTGTGGAAGCACTGGAGGAATATAATCTAAGCAAGGCAATACAAAACCAACACTTGAGCACCAAGAGAAAAGGCCAAGATGCCAAACATTACTCAGGCTGTCCTTTATGTGGGGAAGGTTGCAAGCCAACATTAACTGGTAACATACACTGAATAATGGCAATTACTTCAGAATGAGACTTCCTATTAATATTCACACAAAGCAAGACCTGATCTAAATACCAGCACAGAACTGATCATTACAATATATTTTCTCAAACAATACCATTTCAACTGCTTCCCCAGGGACACTGTTCCCCAGCCTAAGAGATATCACTCAAGAGTTTTACCCAAAAGTCCCCTTTGTTCCATCCTGTTGTTAGCACCAATCTACTTAATGTTCCCAATGCTGAAATAACTCACGAGTTTAGTGACTTACATGCACAGAGTATTATTCACAGCACCCAACCTAAAGTATCATGGCTGGTTTCCATAGGGCCCTATTCTTCTAAATAGAAAGAGATCATCCAAAGTGTAAGAAAACAGCTCAAGCTCCAGCTGTTCCCTGCTTCATGAAGAGTCTTTTTCCTTTCAGGACAGTGGGAGCTTAGGAAAATTAAGCAACTGAGTCAGGTAGCTGGGGTAGGTTCCTCAACTCGGGATGAAAAATTTTTAAGTACAAATATTCACAACCATTTAATGATGTGCAAGATTAGCAGCGGCCAATGGGTCTCCTAGAGGCAGACTTAACACTTGTGCTGTCCATAGCATCACACAGCAGTGGCATCAGATAAAAAGACTTCCTTCCCTGAAGTAGCAACGCCATGCAAAATATTCTTCAGTAGCATCAGCAGTGAGTATTATGTTCCAACAATCATCAGAAAACTAACTGTGACAAGGTAACTCAAAATTATGTCTGAGACACTGAAATATTTCCTCAGCTCAAAGTAGTTTACTGTGGGTTAATACTAATGTTAATGGCAACCACTTGAGTTTTGCTATGATTGCTCAGAAAAGTCAACCCTTTCATTTCCTTCAATTTTTATTGTTCCTTCCAATCTGATAGTCACCATTATTCCTAACACAGTTTACCTTGACATTACTTCCTCACAAGGCTCTCTCTTCTATTTGACTATATATAGATTGCTTTATTTCCTTTTAGATGCACTAGCTCACATTTCACCCAGAAATCTGCTTTGCAAATTTGTTTTTCCACATTTGAGCTTATCTCTGTATCTTTTTACTACCTGTCTGTGTAAATCGCCCCTAATAATGAAGACTGAGTGACTCAGAGCAATGAAATACAGCTTAAGTTTTGTTACAACAGGATTGTGTAAGTGGCCAACCCCAGGCAACTGTGATGCCTTACAGTTACCCTAACTAAGAATCTCAAAAGGACAAAGGTTTTGGGTAGCTGAGCAAGACCATTTTAGAGGGGTCTGTTGTTTGTATTAGCATTCAGCCAGTACCCACTAAAAATTGAAACTTCTTAAATGTATCTCTAATACAGGATGGAAAAAGCCACAGATAGGGAGAACTTACCCACAGCTATATTAGACTTTCACACGGAGAAAGTTTTGAACTAGACTCTATAGATATACATAGATACTTTGAACTCTAAAGAAACCCAGTTAACACATACACTGGTTTCATTAGCCACACCTAAAACTTCTTTTTAGATTAATCTAGTCAAGCATACAAATGCTTATCTCCTCTGACTGTAGTGCTATCATAAAATTTCAATTTCTCCAGCAGCCACATTCAATCACAGATTAGGTAGAGGGAAACCAAACCAGCCAGTGCATTTATAGCAAACGTGCAGGCCCTAGATTTCAGCAGTACCTTCAAGTTCATTTCTTCTGAAAGTTTATCTAAGTTTTACAGCATTTCTGCTATCAGCAAGGCTAAATGATTTGGCAGATTACAAGCACAGCAAATAGCAAAGATTATGTAAAAGACCAGGTGTTGTAAATCAGTTTATTTGACACCACAGTTATATATGCAATAAAGTGAATGAACTCTGCTAACACAGTACTATCTGATAAAGAGAATGCTCCTTGCAGGTGTTTAGTGTTTAATCCCATGATAATGGTTTGCCCTGGTTTGTCTAGGCAACATCAGACAGCATCTGGCTGGAGGCAACAGAGTAGACCTAGAATGGTTTGCAGCTTGCAAAGATGATTTTCTCACCATTTACTTGTACCAGAAAATTTAAAGTGACACAGTCAGAATGTTCAAGTCCTGAAATGCAACTTTCTCTAAAACCAGTACATGTATTCCTTACACGATCTGAATAAATGCATAAGTGAAAACATGCTTCATTATTATTAATATTAATATGACACTTAATGGCTTCAGTGAAGTCAAAGCTGCAGGATCAGGCACCCAAGAGTCATAACATTTCAAACAGGAAAACTGATCTGGCAAACTTGGCTTGTGAATACTGAATGCTCATTTAATGCAAATTAACAGCCAAGGGTGCTATCATATTGCTTTATGCTTCCCAAGAAGAAAAACTCCCAAATGTTTTACAGAAGCACCAGCACTGCACAGTAAGCCACATACAGAAATTCTTTATGTATAGATGTTCAAATAAGTAACAAAATGTCCCAGCAGTGCTAGATGCTTACACCTATATATTTTGTTGGGTTTTGGCCTCTCAACAGTTGGGAAAAGGTGGGCAACTGCTTCTTTAAGAATGACAATAATTCAGTATGTTTTCACCTTTTGGCACATTTGACAGTATGCTGGAAAGTCAAAAAGCATTTCTGCAATAGTCTGGGAAATAATCTCTTCTCTAGGCCTGTTTTTGACACTTCCCTGATCTAATTTTCATGAGCTTGAAAGCCTGCACATTCCATCACAGGAGCAGAAAATGTATAAAGTCTACAAATTTGGATTACAAGCTTAACTATTTAGACAGGTAAAGTTTGGGGAAAGTAATCTCACCATAAAGACTCAAAACATTCCATCAGGAGAGCAAACACAAAGAACAGGTGTACAAAGCATGCAGAAGGCAGGGCCATGAGCAAGAGAACAGAGGTGGGAGACAACAAACCAAGGTAAGCTTTGAAGTTCTTCTTTCAATGAAGAAATCTGATCTTAGGTTTTAATGCAGAAAGTAAAAATGTCCATACTATCTGAGAGGTAGGTGCCACCAGGCTCAAGCTGCTAGAGCTGAGTCAGTGTAAAACTGTGACCCAGATGGATAAATCCATCCAGGAGAGGCTGTGATGGTATTCCCTGAACCTCCTCCATACACTTGTCACAGGTTGCTATGAAATCTGGCACCTGAGGCACACAAATGTTGTTGGAAATTCTATTCGAACTTTCCAGGATTAGCTTCATGTTAAACAAGTAACTAGAAAATGTATACTCTTAATATACAAGAATTTTTTAGTCCATCACTAGGGTAACATCATAAAACATTATGATTCTGTACATCTTATTAAAGGTTTGCATTTTAGAGAGGAAAATTTTGCAAAAGGAAGCTGGCACAGAGCCCAATTCTTCGTTTCCCAGTTACTTCTGTTTCACTGGCTGTGGAGCAAGAATACAACTCTCTGAACACCCTCAAGCGCATCATACTTTGCACTCTGTTTCAATATTGAATAGGAAGGAAGGCTCTCACATTTTTATGACAAATACAAATGTGGCTGTTATTCTGGGAACCATAAAACCACTTATTCCCAGGATGGTTGCTGAGAAATCACCTGGAACCACTTGGCTTTCTGTCTAATAAAACCTGCTGGGCAATCAGAGTTCAGACAGTCCTGTGATGTACAGTACCTAAAAAATGGTCAGATTATGCAAAAGTGATGCACAGAACTCATTACTGCACAGAATATTAGAGAAAATGGTGCTTTTGAAGGTAACCACAGAGCATCCTTGCATCAATTGGCTGAACAGCGATATTTATTTATTTATTTATTTATACATTTGGGATATCTCATTGAATTTTTAATGTTTATCTATTTCCCATTGCTGGTAAAATATATTATATTTCTTACAAACTGTTCAATTTTTAAACCACATTACTGTATTTTCATATCATGCAGCCTGATTTAACTAATAATATCGTTTGTTCCTTCCTGAAAAAACTGCACAATGCCAAACAAGTTTGATATTGGGAGAAGGAATTTCCCCATGAGGCGAAATAACTAAACTTATTGGAGTCATAAATACTCTGGCCGCCAGATCTATGTATATTTCTTTAAACAAGCAGTGTCAGATATTATTTGATCACCACGTTCAGAGATATCTTTTCATTTACAGTCCCTGAAAATTTATTCTTTGACCATAAATATGTACAAAACACAGAGAATGTCTCTTCCGCAAGGTGATGGCATTTCAACAAAGCATACTGGCAATACGGTTTTGGAGATTAGTAGCTGTATAGGCTTACTTTATTTAACTGTATATACCAGAGGAAATAAAAAGGTTTATTTTTATACTACTGCTTATATTTTCAACATAAAATTCAAAATGATTTACTAATGTTACACGAATTGCCTTTGAATTACGGTACAGAACTGTGTGTATGTACAAAGCCTAGTGCTATTTCCTATTCATAAAACACTGCCTGCCTCCCAGCACTTTACAAATGCTAAATACAGCTAAGAACACATTCAAGGGGTAAGGAACAGACCCATTCTCCAGAAAATGACACTGAGCTTATTATTATTATAAAGGAAATACCGAGCCTCTATTTGACTGGAACAGACAGGGAAAACAAAAGCAGGTAAGTGGCCTCAGCACTCAGCACTACCTCAAACTGGAAGAGACCACACTTAGTGATATAACCTGAGGTTATCTGTAAAAACAGTTGTGACGACTGAGCTGTGAAGACTGAGGTAACCTTGAAGTTAATCCAGATTCTATGGGCAAAAAGCAGATCTCTACCCAAGATGCCTGGAGGCGTTCAGGAGGAGACTGGATGTGGCACTTGGTGCCATGGTCTAGGCATGGGGTCTGTGTTGATAGGTTGGACTCGATGATCCCCGAGGTCCTTTCCAACCTAAGTTATACTGTGATACTGTGATACTGTAACAAATTAAAAGAGTCCTATCTACTTTCTGCTGTCTTTATTCTTGCATCCACAGTTGTTACATTGGAGATGCTAGCGGTCTCGCCATAGCTTGTCCTTTCAACATCCATGTACCAACTTGTTGTCCATAAATTTTCTGAATTCGCAGTATCAATCTATTTTTCAATTTGCTACTTCCACAATGTCCTGTGACAGAAAGCTTGGAGAGTCCATTGCTTTTGAAAGACATACTTTTGTTTTATGTTTTTATCTGATATCCTGCTAGTGCAATCAAATGTTTTGAGGACTGACTGTAGTCTCTCTGATGTTGTAGGATCTGGTGAAAAACAGTTCCCTGTTCAACTTATGTATAACCATCACAATTTCACAAACCTGATCACTTTATTATTCAGGCTTTTCTCTTTTCCAGAGTCAAAACTTTTTAGTCTCTCCTTATATGGCAGCTGCTTCATCCTTTTGATCACATTAATTGTCCCATGTACATTTTTAGCTTCCATGATCTTTCTTGAAAGGTGAAGACACACATCAAAATCAAAATGTGAGTATGCCAGTCCTAATATCTGCTCTGAGTCAGATCAGCAAGGAGATTTTGTTGTTCACTTCTGGTTGCAGGTCAGAGATGAAGAACTAGCCCAGTGTGTTCCTGAGGGATGCTATTGCTGACTCTTCCGCATCATGAAAAGTAAACATTAAGTGAAAGACATTTCCTCAGGTCCTGCAGAAATTTTAAGTCTTTAACAACCTTTGGTGTAGAACCTTGTCAAAGGCATTTTCGAAAATCCAAATGCATTATCTCCACCAGATCTTCTATGTGTCACTAGATTTCTGAGTTCAGAATCCATAGGCCTGAAATGATGCTTGATTCTTTCTTCTCCCCCTCTTTGATGTAGGAGTATAATCCAGGTTTTAACCAGCATGCCATTTGTCCCAGCAAGACTAAAAAGAACAAGCCAATGAACATTGGAGACTGGTTGGATTGGAAATGAAAGCTGAAGAAGAGAAGCTGACTTTGCAGTCAGTCCCTGAATGGCCATAAGTCAGAACAGGGGATCTTGCCTTTCATTTGTGAACTGCGTCTTCAGTGACCAAAACACATCCTCAAAGGATATTCCCATGTACCCAACTATCAAGAAGTCAAAACCAAAATAAAACCCAACAAAAGGGTAATTCTTGAGGCTGAAACAAGAGAATGAACAAAATTAAACTGAGAATCAGAGACAAAGGGCCTGTGCCAGCTGTCATGCAGGCTGACAGTGAGAGTAGATATCTGACTGTGGCATACAGGAGGAGGCAAATCCAACAGTGCTGTGTATGTATTTAAACCAAATCCAGGTTGGGACATGCTTCCTGTCTGTAACTGGTCTGTATTTTACAAAGCCATCTCAGTTTCTTAATTCTTAAAGAAAAAGATCAGAGTGCAGAATATTTCAAAGCAATTAAAAAAAGATCTGAGCCTGTTATTTAAAATACATCACACAATGTAAAACAGAATATATTTACACAGTGTCCTCAGAAAGGGCCTCCCAGAGTGCTGTAAAACCCACATCCACATAATAGAGAGCTTACAGTTCAGAGACTTGCAGAGAACTCTCTGAGGTGGTATTCATGGAATCATAACCTAGAGAAGGGAAAGACTTATTAGATCATCCAGCTATTTCCCTGCTGACGGAGAACCATTCCCTACAGCCTGATTCTTTACATTTGCTGTTAACAATGAGCCTCTTGCTATTTGCCTTGGGAAGCCATTCCACAGCCAAGTATACCTCACACTATCATTATCATTATTACTTATTTATAGGCTATGGTATAACATGAAAGGCCTTGATCAGGATCAGGGGAACCAACTCTACCATCACTTGTAAGAGCAATCCTCTCACTAAAAGAGTACACAGTCCAAGTAGTTAAGTCAAAGTCCAGTGGAGAAGACAACATACAATGAAGGAAAACACAATAGCATGGAAAGTGTTACAACTGTACCATGATTTTTTTTTCCCTCAGAGTCTGGTAGAGGAGAAAGGTCTGTGTCACAAACTAGAACACATTTCTGATAGTTAGCTAGAAGTAAACAAAGGATTTTCCTCCTCTCATCTTCATGCTATTAGTTATAACTGAAGATCTGACATGGTACTGAGAAATCTATCTCCTTTTTGGGTGCAAATCCTCCTTATGTATTTGAACAATATTACATTTCTACCTTCTGTTCCAGCCTCAGTCAACATTTATCTGAGACACACATTTTAATCTTCTCTCATAAATCAATACTTCTAGCATGGCAGCAGATTTTGCCTCTCCTTCAATCTTTGACAAGATCATTCTAGTAAATGATCACCCAGAAATGAGCCCCATATTCACTTGGTGGGGTTACAAAGAAACAGAGAGATCAGCTCCCCCCAGCACTCCTGTAATGCTTCTCATGCAGGCTCAGATGATAACAGCCTTTTTGCAGCCACTTCATTGCTCCCCAGGTACCTCCTCTTATGTATGTTTTGATACATCACACTGCAACATCTGTACACTGCAAGATCTAAAGCACCAATGAACTCAGTGCCTTGTTTCCTAGGGTTACCAACAATTATGACTAAATCCTGTGGAAAATGGCATCACAGATTACAGTCTTTATGCAGGAGAACTTGTAGAGAAGCAGGAAAACTGAGTAATAATATCACACCTAAATGAGCCATGCTTGGCAGTGTTATGGAATGATCTCCCCCCTGTCCCCAGTCTGATAAACAGAACTAAAGAATTAATGAGGACTTAGTCTTGAAAGGGGTTGAGCACTGCTAGTTTGCCCCTGGCCTTCTGCACACCAAGCACAGCCAGTACACTAAATCACACTGGATACATCAAGAGCATCTCAAGAACAAATGTGCCTTAAGGCAGAGCTGATAAGAGATTTTTCTTCCTCAGTTTTCACTGTGGCTTTACTTATGACAGCATCCAAACAGCTGTCATTACTGAAATAAGAGTTTACTGATGCTCTCGTTCCTCTTTGCTATACAAACAGACCATTTTCACTTACCCAGGAGTCAGAGACCAACACCTGCTTTCCTCACCTTTCCGCACTCCCATCTCAATGCTACCAATCCTCAGTTATCCTACCTCTTTGCTCCTGGTAACAGCCTTTTCTATTATTTCCTCATTGGACTTTCACTCAGACCCTGCTGCCATGTTACCAACCTGTCAAGTATAACTGAAAGGGCTTCTTCATTGTTTTTGCCTCTGTGTGTTTCTAATAGCTAAAGAACAACAGCAACAACAAAACCCAGATTGTCTCTTTTAAAAATGGCTGCAGGAAGCTAAACTGGCATAACTGAGGTTGTAATAATTCTGGAAGGGAGAATGAGAACAAAGACATGAATGCTGCAAAGTAAAGAAACCTTTTAAATTCGATCTATCAGTGACAGAAGAATAATTTAGAATGAAGTTTTAGTATAAAAGAAAGAAATTACAGAACCATAGAACTACCACAGAGTTTAACAACCACCTCAGCAATCACTGGTTGTATTGTCCTTCTTTCCACTCCCACACACCCATTTCTGTCTCATCAAGTCTGAAAGCTCTTCAGATCAGAAAATGAACCTCAGTATATGTACAGCACCTGGGGCCTTGATTCTACTGTGATATTACATAATTACTTTGCACTTCAGAGCATGCTTAGCTTTTATTCCCTTTAAGCACTCCATCCCCACAGCATATCTTCAGCAAACTCTTCACCCTTTATTTTTGTGGTCCAAAACCAAGATGTCATAATCTTTTCTGTCATAATTCATCCCCTTACTTCTTCTGCCTTAACAGCCTTTCTTCTTAATTTTTGCTCTTACAAATTTGTCCCCAAGCATCTTTCCCCTCAAGGCAAACTCTTAATTCAATGAAACATATCTAAAATTGTGTTTTTCTTTTATAATGTACTAAAGCCTTTCACAAAGGGTTGCATATGTAAGTCACAGTGTAATTCTGCAGCTCTTCCAATATGAGTGTTGCCCTTAGTTTTGACTTCTTTCTCTTCCACATTTCCTATTTATCTTAGGGTGCTTTAGGCAATACTGGGACTTCTTACACCCTGTACATTGACTGGAATTTTGTGGGTACTAAATAATTACACAACAATTTTAAGGGGCTTGGCTTAGGGGCAAAAAACCTCACCACATATAGCTTGCAATCACCATGTATGTAGACTGGCAATGTCAATTTGTCTTTTCTCGCAAGCTCAGTCCAAATCTCCCGCCTGTCAGATAACAGATCATCTTTTTTGCTTCAGTTGTACAACCACTGGGAGATCTACATAGCTTTAGGTCAAGCACTTATAACCATTTTATGATTCCAAAGTTTCTTACCTTGTCATTTAGTTACTGAACTGTGAGCTTTCATTGACTTTCTAACCACCATTGCAAGAACTCCTACTAGCTCTGCAAGATTTAAAACCTCATTGAGCAAAGGAGCAAAATTGGACTGCAGCAGTTTTAAGTACATAATGGGGTGGAATCATGACCCTATGGAAGCCTGTGGAAGTCTTCCACCGGGGCTGGGTTTCTTCCCTGACTACTACCATTTGTTGTCTTGGGGTGAATAAGTATTATAAGCTCTCTGTTTTACACTCTGGAAATGAGATGCCTCAATGAAAGCTTGTAAATAATTTCTTTTACCACCTTCTTTTGTTTCTGTCCTGGTGAAATCTTTTACAGAGAGCCAATTATTGCACCTAAACACCAACTCTTTCTGTGGCTTTGTACGATCCTTCCTCTCCTGGTTGTCAGCTACCTTTCCTCTGCTGTGGTACGGAATCTTTAATAGCAAGATCTAGCAGTCAGATTCTTGTGTTCCTTAATTGTCTCTGCCCTGTCAGCTGTATCAGTGAAAACAACTTACCATTAGACAACTCAGACACCAGTAAACACCAAGTGATAACACAGTCCTGTATTACTGTCATTACAGAAAAAAGTTGTTTCAGGGAGTCTCGGGGGGGGGGGGGGGCTGGAAATCAAATAAGCCCAGCACTTCTCAATGGCCAAAACCCTAAAGATATTTTAATTATTCTTCAATATCTTAATCATTCTGCAGAATCATGATCTTGTATAATGGACATTTTAAATTAAAGGTCTGCTGCTCTGCACAGTTGCCATTTCCTTCTAATTGTGAATTAAAGCATAATTTAGCATGGCTGTACACCAACATGACTAGAAAAAATTACAGGCACTAACTTGGGGTTGAAATAGCAGGGAAAAAACAGTTAGATTTCTTTATGTATTAGAAAACCACTCACCAAGTTATACTTTAAAAGGAAGCACTAGAGCTTTAAGCTGACAAACTGACTTGAATTAAACCACATAAAAAAGTGCTTGCACTGTAAATCTTACAGGGCAAAAGTGATGGTAGGTTATCATTCTATGTATGAGCATGCACTTTGGAGGGTTCAGGGTAAGTATGGATATGCATTCATTCCACTTTATGCCCCACATTACTGAAAACACATTCACCATAAATAATTCATAAATGTATTGTCTGAAATTTCAGATTCCAAAAATACAACACGGTTTTCAACTTTATGGTTGCTTAGTCTTCAAAACAGAATTAGACAATTGGATGGATAGACTTGGCAAACCTGTTAAGAACCTGTAAATCCAAATTATATTCCAAAAGTAAATGCAAACATCACTCAGCTCCTGATCCCTGGAACGGTGAGGCCAGGACAACAGCCCCTGTGCTTGTGCCTGCCATTCCTTGGTAAGGAGCAGGGAGAAAAAGAGAAAAGGAAGTAGTAACCAACTAGTGAGAATACAGCATTCAATCAGACATTTATTTTAAAAAGGACAAAACAATGCCTTGCTGTTCTCTCTTTATGAGCCTGGTGTGGAGCAGGACAGTTAGAAGAGAAAATTACATTTTACAGGACAGCGTGATGGGGAACTAATAGGTTGAACTTCTCTAGAAATTCTTAGGAAAAATAAAGAGAACAGGCATAGTATGTCTTGCAAAAAGCCCATTTTTCTGGCCATCTGACTGCAACAAAAACTTGAGCTCTGCTTGTTGCACTTAGCTTTTAAATAGTAACACTTCTTAATGCTAATGACATAGTAAAGGTATCATCTTTTAAGCCAGCTATGCTAGCATAAATGAACGGGATCTTGCAGTTCACCTAAAGTCTAATTTTTGCAGACAGCAGTGACCACAATACCCACTGAACAAACTGAAGTATGCTTCACAGGTGAGAGTGCTTAAGCTTTGTATCCCTTGTGATTTTCTTTCTTGCAGAAATTATATATGCAGTTATGCTTAGTTGCTTCATAATGTACTTGGAAGCTTCACATCAGATAGTAACTGCTTTTTGGACAGATTTGAATTCACTTGCTCTGTTCCACTCACCTACCAGCAACAAGCACACACAATTTTGGGTACCTTATCTATTGGAATCCTCGGTGCCCAGCCCTAACGGAACACCTCACAATTTCCTTACTCACCAGCCTTTTATTTGAACTCATCCACTCCAATTTGCATAAGAGCAAATGTTGCAACTGAGTTCAAATACTTGGCATCCCAACTTACTGACTGCTTGGATGCAGACCATACATGAAGAAACAAGTCCAGTACCCGACTGCTATAAAACTTCCAACTCAGCACTCAGTGTGGAAGGGTTGGAACTATCTCCCACTCCATTCATTTCCAGGTGCACTGAACTCTCTGGGGTAATCTTTAAATCAGCTGAGATTTCATACATCAAAGATGAGGATACATAATTCAAGAGAAGCCACCAAGATAAAACAGAAGCTGTGAAAAATACAGCATGTTGGTAGTGGCTGGTTTAGCATGTCAAACAGGGGTGACTGCTGGTGAGGAGATGCACACAGTCAGCACAAGAGCATGCCATGTGGCAAAGCAGGTAGAGCTGTTGTAAGCTTCACAGGGACACAGGCATTGAATAGTCTTAACAATGCACAAGTACCAAGTTAGAAGGCACCCTACAGAAAAAAAAACTGCAGTAAAGCATGGAGCATGAGATGCTCAGGCCTGGTGTCCCTCGGCTACAGTCATCACACGCTAACAACCTCTTTCAAGAACTTTACACGGATGGTAGGTGTCCCATTGAGATAAATTACCTTCTTTTGTTTGCTGAGCAGATGGGCAGGGAAGTGAAATTTTAGTTTGTTTATTCCCAGCAGTAACTAGCAATGATGATCTTGGGCTCTGCAGGATTACTTTTCGACAACCACACACATGTGGACAGTCCACATTTCTGTTAGAAACTGCATAAGGTCACTGATACCCTACAAAATTATGCAGGGCATTTAATAGCTCAAAAGACTGACTGACTGTCTCTCATTCCCATCTTTGTCTGAATAAATTCCCCATATTTTTTGCATACATTCTAGACTAGAAAATGTTCAAAGAGGGACCTCAATAGGCAAGAGAAATGGGCCCCCAAGAATCTTGCATCATTCAATAATAGGAAATGTGAACTTCTGCACTTGGGAAGGAATTAGCCCTAGATATCAGCACATGACAGTTTTGACTGACAGGAAAACAGCTTTGTAGAGAAGGACATGGACACTTGCTGTCCTGGCAGACAGAAGACCAGAACATAAGCTGGTAAAGGATAGCACTGCCAGCAGGTTGAGGGAAGTGATCCTTCCTCTAAATTCAACCCTGGTGGGACACAGCAGGAATCCTGTGTCCAGTGGTGGACTCTCCAACATGACAGAGACACCGACACACTCAAGTTAGTCCAATGAAGGGCAACAAAGATAAGCAAGGAATTGAAGTATTTGACATGAAAGAAAAATCTGAGAAAGCTGTGTCGTGGATATGCCCTCAGAAATGTGTGGCAGATCCATCAACGAAAATATAAGTTTATTTATATATGTACAAACTCTGTAACGGGGTATTTACAATCGCCCCTCACAGGTATCAATATTCGGTTAGTGGAACTATCTTTACAGAATGTTATGTATGGGCATTTAAATCAAAATAATTCACAGAATTTATAATCTAAACTGAGTCAGAGAGTGGCGGGGGAGGGGTTGGTCAGTGACCGGCAACCCTCCACCCGGAGCAATGTAAACACTATCCTAACTGAAGCTTTACAAAAGGGCTTGGCTTACTCACAAGCTGAGAACTTCGTGGAGTCTTTCTTCAATAATGTTTATAATCCAGACAACGTGGCACGGATGTGCCGTAATAAGGAGGCAGGAAATGGCGCCGGCCGCGTGGCCGCACCGCGTGGCCGCACCGCGTGGCTCTGCTGTTCTCTCCCAGGATACAAAAGTTTCCTCGCTCGGAGGGGGGCAGTGGCAGGTCAGCAACGCTGGTTCACACGGGCTACCAGGTTTTCTCCTACAATGGATCACGCAGCGGTTGATCCCACGGAGTGCTGTCCATGGCACCGCACACAGCTGGGTAACGGTCGCAAAAGGACCATGAGGCCTCCCGAAGCACTGGCTGGCACGCACACACACACAGGCTCCAACACCGAGGTGGGGGGCTCATTTGCCAAACGACCCCTATTTACCATTTGCCCCAGTGAATACTGGCCCAATAAGCACCTGTTGCCAACGCAAACATTAACCAATGAACTGACACCTACCAAATATGGCCTGAGTATATGCTATACTTGGGGAAACAAACATATAGCCTGCCTCTTGTACTACAGGGGTGAGACCACGCCGAGGTAGGCTGTTTACCTGGACTCAGTGGCACCAGGATCCCCCCTGCTGCCCCCAGAAAGAAGGGGGAACAAAAGAGGGTTAACACACAGAGAAAATATATCCTACACAAATGTTATGGGCACAATCTTGACCATAAGCATCCTTCACTACAAGTTGTAACTGCTCAGTGAGGAGCAAAGGCAGCTCAGAGAGATCTTATCACTGTGTATACATATTTGATTCCAATAAAAGGAGAAGAGGCAGCAATGGGTGCAAACTGAAATGCAAGAAATTCCATTCAAATACAATTAAAAAGTTTTCTCACTATGTAGGTGGTGTAACACTGGCACAGACTGCCCAGAGAGCTGGAGTGTCCATCCTGTGGTCTCTCTCCACCCTTGAAGTCATTCAAAACCTGACCCAACACTGTCCTGAGCAGCTTGCTTAAGCTGACCTTGCTCTGATCAGGGCTTTGAAGTAGATGATCTCCAGAGGTGCTTCCCAACTTCAGAAGTTCTGTGGCTTCATAGTGAGTATTTCTCTTCATAAACAAATTAAACCTCATGGACAGCATATGACAAAAGGGCAAGAACTGACTAGCAAAGACTGAACCCTGACTTGCCCATACAGTAGACACAGGACAACCAGGTCAGCTTAAAAGGCCAATGCCTGCAAACTAGGAAGCTCTATAAACAAACTCAAACACTAAGCAAGGGCTTCTGCTGAGAAAGGTTTACAGCTTATTAAAACCAGGATGCACGGGAAACTTGATGGCACATTTAAACAAGGATTTTCTCTCCATTCCCCCACATACTTTAGCAAATTGCTTGTATCTCTCCATATACAAATATATCACAGTGTAGCACACAATCCCATGAACATCTTTTTCTTTTTGAGCAAGATGGTCATAGCTACACTGTAAGAAAATTAGCAAAATCATTTTCAGTATCTTCACTTTAAGACAGCAAATATTTTTCTGGCAGAAATCCCCAGCCAACTTTACAGCATGATCTCTCAAAGCGAACGGAACTCTTACTTTAAAAAAAAGAAAGAAAGAAACAAAAAACCCCACACTACAAAATGAATGTGACCCAGGGACTTACCGTTCTATGCAACACGAGCAGAGTGCACAGAGACAGTGAAGTCCACAGGGCGTGAAATTAAAATTTTCACACAGATACAATGAAGTAATGATACAATGCTACAACCTTGGCACAAAAATCTTCTGGTTTGACTAAAGTCAATGTCATGTGATGTTACGGTTTGTGCACTGGTAGAAATGGTCTGCAGCTAAAAAGTTCGTAACAAAACTGAAGGAGCAAAAGCAAGAAAATTGTACTGATAATTACAACAGGTCTACATATTCTGGACATTCCTTAAGATGCACACAGCAGTGGTATCTAGCTGTCACTGATGGCTGATTTAAGAGAGCATACTTTTCTTACATGCTGAGAAATCTAGATGCCAAGATACCATTTGGAAATAGGAAATAAGAGACTATAAAGAGATCTGAACTTGGCAAAGGAGAAGGAGGGAAGGAACATCTCTGTTATTAGATCAGTTTGATGCCTACAAACAAGGTAGATATACCAGTTTCAAATTCCAAGCATATGGATAAAGAACAGGGATGCACAGACCAATTATGACAGCCAAGCTGAAGCTGGGAGGAGTATCAGCTGGAGCACTATGAAAGTCCTTTTAGGAATTCCTTCACCTGTTACAGTAAAAAGAAAAGGCAGTGTTGGAAGAACATAGGCCTCAGCAAGCACAAGGTCATTGGAACAAGAACAGAGCCTGAAAAATTTTAGGCAGATGCTCATGCCGGGACGTAGACACTGTTACAAGACCATGCCACATCAGATGTGAGACTTGCAAAGGGTACTTACAAACAGTACCCTTTATACTACGAATATACCTACACAATGCAACACTGAATTATCAGATAATCTGGAAGGAACAGAAAGCTTTTTATTTTTAAGAGTATGACAAAGGTTACAAACTCATAAATTATAAAGCTGCCTGTACATCATGATGTTTTACAGATACCTGGGTAGACTGACAGACGTGCATGCATTCTACAAAATATATTATTAGATGTGAACTATGAGGGAGAAAAAAGACATCTGAATTCAGTACTCCTACTCATCTCAAACCACAGTTTCATCATCACAGGCACAGAAGTTAACACACACAAAAACTATTGGCAACGTTTCTAGTAATCCTTCTGGAAGTGAAACAGAAAAGTCAGTCTAACAGTGCAAAGGTCGTTCCTCACAAGGCATGTTTCTCACCCTACTGATCCAAGACAGTACACATGGAGAAACATAAAGCCAAATGTGACTTAATAAAATCTTCAAGACTTCAGCTTATTAATTTTTTTAAGTTTTCCTCATTTCATTCCAGTGATTTCATTAGGTTAGACTTCTTCATCTTTATTAAAAAATAATCAGAATTGAAATGTTTCAATAAACCCAATTTCTGTTTTAAGTAGTAAAAGATGATTCAGTGCAGATGAAGCAAAAATGAAAGTTAAAAGTACAATGGCTTTAAAGGCTTTGAGAATCTGCTTTAAAAGATTTTAAATACATAAATTATGTATCAGTCTTTGGCTGTTTTTTACAGAAAAAAGGAACTTTAGAAGTAATTTTTTCATAGAGTCATAGAATAGTTTAGGTTGGAAAGGACCTTTAAAGGTCATCTGAACAGGTTCTGAACAGGAACATCTTCAACTAGGTTATTTTCACTATGTTCTCTTTTAAAACTTACAGGTGGGAAGAACTGAAGGATATAAAAAAACCACTTAAGGCAACACTATTAAAACAGACAGAATTAACTTCATACAGGGCAGAAGACAAATACATAACACTATTATCATAAAAAGGTTTAATTTTCCATCATATTTTCAAATTATTTCCCTCCCAACACATTCAGACTAAAGGAAGTAAGGCAGCTTTTCTTTCCCTCCCCTTGTTTTCTCAAGAGGGCCACAGATAAAGTAGTACCTCACAAACAACACAAAAAGAAGAATCACAATTATTACATGCAATCTCAAATTACCTGGGAGCTAGAAAGAAGTTTCACTGAAAGAATTAAATGCTAAATGTAGTAAGTATCTACTGATTAAATTCTGAAAAATACCTCAAGATACTGTTTTCCATTAATAAGATAACTTACTCTGGACACAGCCCATCACAAAGGCAAACTTAATATGCAATAGCATGTGTTTTTGAAAAAGATATCTGATCTATGAAGAGAAAAATGTCACAGCTACAGTAAAAATTGGTCCATCCAGTTCAAAGAAAGATCTGTAATCTGGTACCCCACCATCAATTTTTTGTTTTCTTCAAATATGTATGACAAAAAGAAAAGCTATGTTACATGGTTCAGAGTACCCAAAAATAATGCTGGAAAGCCTACAAAACAAAAATATACTGAATAGTTCAGTATTCTTTACATTGAAACACTGCCATGACTTTCTTAACTGTGATGTGGAAAATATCTTGGATTGTAATGTTGTATTGAACTAATACCAGATATGTAACATTGTCACACTGAGACTTAAAACCAGGCATTGGGCTTAAGATATCACAAATTTCTTAATAAGGATCTTAAGAGATGAACATGTATTTAAAAGTCATTATTACAGTCCATGTATTCATAGAATCACAGAATGCTAGGGAATGGAAGGGTCCTCTACAGATCACCTAGTTAAACCCCCTGCCAGAGCAGGATCACCTATACCAGATCACACAGGAATGCATCCAGGATGGTCTTGAATATCTCCAGAGAGGGAGACTCCACAATCCCCCTGGGCTGCCTTTTCCAGTGTTCCATCACTGTCACAGTTGTATTTTTTTTCCTCATATTTACATGGAACATCCTATGCCTCAACGTCCACCCATTGCCCCTTGTCCTGTCACTGGGCATCACCGAGAAAACCCTGACTCCATCCTCTTGGCACTCACCCTTTACATATTTATTAACATTAATGAGGTCACCCCTTAGTCTCCTCTCATCCAAGATAAAGAGACTCAACTCCCTCAGTCTCTCCTCACAATGAAGGTGTTCCAATCCTTTAAACATTTTTGTGTCTCTGTGATGGACTCTTTCAAGCATAGAATCATAGAATTGTTAGGGTTGGAAGGGACCTCAAGGATTATCCAGTTCCAATCCCCCTGCCACAGGCAGGGACACCTCACACTACATCAGGATGCTCAGAGCCACATCCAGCCTGGCCTTAAAAATCCAGAAATGGGGTTTCTACCAACTCCCTGGGCAACTTGTTCCAGTGTCTCACCACCCTCATGGTGAAGAATTTCTTCCTAACATCCAATCTGATTCTATTTTTGTTCCATTCCCCCTAGTCCTATCATTACCTGACACCCTAAAAAGTCCCTCACCAGCTTTCTTGTAGGCCTCGTTAAGATACTGGAAGGCCACAATAAAGTCTCCTCAGAGCCTTCTCTTCTCCAGACTGAACAGCCCCAACTCCCTCAGTCTGGGAGAGGTGCTCCAGCCCTCTGATCATCCTTGTGGCCCTTCTCTGGACATGCTCCAGCACTTCCAGATCCTTGTAATAGGGGCTCCAGAACTAGATGCAGTACTCCAGGTGGGGGTCTCACCAAAGCAGAGTAGAGTGGGAGAATCACCTCCCTCCACCTGCTGGCTGTGCTTCTCTTGATGCAGCCCAGGCTGTGATTGGCTTTCTGGGCTGCAAGTGCACAGCAGTTCCCCATCCTTGAACTGAGGGGCAAAGCTGTGAAAGTAAGAGAAAACTACAATGACACATCCTGGAATATGTGGAGTTAAGAATACCATAACAATAAGAAATCAGGATACAACACAGCTCGCTTTGTGTCTAAATGCTGCACACTTTGAATACACCATCTCACCATTCTCTCTGATAAACACCAGTTTCTCCAGCAAAGACAATAAAAAATTGCTCTGTACTCATTTTCTGTGTGTCACACTTGATTTTATTATTTTTTATAGTACTCTAAACTTAGCCAGCTCCTTTCCAGGATGAGGAGTACCAGTCTGTTTTGTTGTGCACTCCACAAAACCTCTCACACCTGGGAGCAATCCATTGCAGTGCTCAGATACAAGACCAAAGAGTAACAATGCACATTATAGTTCTCAGATTCAACATGTTTATGGAGAAAGAAATTTGCTATGTCAGTCTTTCACTTCAGAAGTGGAAACAATGTAAAAATAAGAAAGTTTATTTAAAAGAAATTAAAAGGGACAGTTAAAAGGCTAAAAATACTTGCAAATGGTGCACATTTATTTAAGAGTCATACTAGGACTCAAAAAAAAGGAAACACAACCTATAAAAAAAGAAACACAACCGATGGAGAAAGACTTCTGAAGGATGAAACAGTTATATCAGTTAAGTTGAATGTTAAAAGAGACCATTATGTCCATTCAGGCCAAGAAAAAAAAGAAGAAAAAGAAAACAGCAAAGTACAAACTGGTATTTCAAGAAAAAAATAATCCAAAACCAAACCAAAGCACAGTATTAACAACCCCAAAAAGAACCAACCAAACCCCAAGATAAATTACAGCAAATAATAAGAGTTATTCTAAAAGCATGAGGTCCAACTAATGTCACTTTAAGTATAAACAGCATAGGAAGTCTGAGTATCTGTTAAAGCCAAGAGGAGATAAAATTACAAAGGACCATGTAAGGATGATAATGTTACAGTAGAAAAGCTCAGTGAGCTGGCATACATACATGTCAGACAGGAGCTTAGGAAGTTTCTGAAGACACAAAGGACACAGTGGAAGATCTCTCTCAGACTGAAGTTCTATAAATATATTATAGAATAAATCAACAGGAGTGAACAATAATAAATTGCTGGGATCAACTGGTATTCACTAAAACTTCTGAAGGATCTCAGGTATGAAATACCTAAATATTAGCTGTATCACATAATTGTTTAAAACTACCCCAGTTCTGAGGCAAATGTAGGGTTTTCTTAAAGCAGTCTGAAATGATGCAGAAATCCACAAATTAAGGGGCTTTGAACAAGAAGATTGATAAAATTATAATAAAGAATCAATAAACTTGGCATATTGGCAGAGCCTTTATATTAAGTCTTAATTCTCTGGAGACCTCTACTAGATGTATTGAATTATTACACATCTCAAAAAGGAAATTACAGTTTATACAATCTATCCGGAGTTCAAAAAGCTTTCCAGACATCACCAAAGACCTAAAATTTGCCATAAACTAAGAGGAAAATCCATTAATGGATAGATAACTGGTTGGAAGACAGGAAAGAAAGAGAAAATATTACAATCAGTCTTCTGCAGAGTGGCCAGGGAGGTCATCAGTGGAGCCTCACAGAAATCTGCTAGGGCCTGAGCCCTTTCATGCATTCATAAGCAGCCCAGAGAAAGAACGATAATGAGATGACACTCACTGTGATACTGTGCTATTTGTGGTGGTAAAAACAAAAGCTGGAGATCTTTATTGAGGCAGCAAATTAGAACATCATGAAGAAAAAAGAAAAGTACATTAAAAACCAGAAATGCGACAAATGAAATAGTGTAACACACTGGTTAATGTCCTTAATTGAGAGAAAGACAAGAATTCCTTTTGTAAGTAGGAAACCCATCATCTTCAAAGAATTAAGAAGACAGAGCTGTGTCTGTCTGTCTGTTGTGTCGATCTCCTGATGCATAATACGTTTGACTAGTAGAGACATGACGTGCCTGGTACAAGACCCTGCACAGACCTCAGACACACTGCAGTTACCTATGCACTATGAACTGAATACAGAATCACCAAGGTTGGAAGAGATCTCAAAGATCAAGTCCAACCTGTCACCACAGACCTCATGACTAAACCATGGCACCAAGTGCCACATCCAAGCACCTCTTGAACACCTCCAAGAAGGTGACTCCACCACCTCCCTGGGCAGCCCGTTCCAAGTTATAGAGCATCATCACTTCATGCCACTTCTTAAAAGGTTTCTCCAAACTTCATTCAACACGATTTTTACCAAACACAGTACCATGTCACAAGCTTGTGCTCTCCTTAGGAAGATGCAGTATGTTCACAATCATACATATCCACTCCCTTTTCCAGAGCACTCAGTAACTAAGCACTTTCATTTATAAGAGCATTAAAATGGTGTTAATAATCTAGGCACTGACCATGCAGCATGTGGGTTAAGCCTGCATTTACCTCTACTCCACATACAAAATATGAATGACAAAAAAAACCCCTTATTTTCAGTTCCACACATTCAGCTATGAGGGGGACAAGGTGTCAAGTGTGTGCTACTTCAGGCTCATTTTGCAGCCCACTGGTATCACCAAAAGGTTATTTAGCTGATCCTAAAATAAGTCATTTACCATAAAAGGAGCTGCGGGTAACTAGCTCAGCTGTCTCAAGATAAGTAAGATGAATTCCACCCTAACTATACTAGCATCACAGTTAATCATCATTATTACATGGACCAGCCAAGCACAGGGATGTACTGTGCCAGGATCCTTCCCTGAGGAGATTACAGCCTGAGAAGTCCAGGCAGGTGAAGGTGACAGAAAAAGTGGGATGTATAAGCACATAAGCAACATGGGAAAGTATGACAGAGACATCTTTTGGGGGAATGACTTCTTGAAGTAAAATGCAATTATTTTATACATATTATTCAATTCTTCCCATATAAAATAAAAAAAAAAAATCAACCCCCCCAAACCAACAAACTAAACAAAAGCAAAACCAAGAGGAAACTCCTCAGAAAGAGAAAGAGCAGAAAAGTAGCTACAGTACCAGGGAGACAATCAAGTAGAATATCTCTTAAGAGAACCATGAAGAGATGAACTAAGACTAGTTTTCATTTGTCAAGCTCTGTAGAAACTGCCACCACAATAATTTCTATCGAAAGTTTAAAAGCTATCAATGGAGGAAGAAAAGACAGTCAAATGGGGCTTTTTGGCAAAACAAAAGTAAAGCAAAGCATAGAAAGAACTTGAAAATATTTAAAAAAAATATTTTGAGAATTAGTTTTCATTGCTTTGATTACAAATGCAATCAGGAGTCACATTCAATAATCCAACATTCACAGGACTTCACAGTTATTTGAGAATCAATAAAAGCACAGGTCAGGGGAAAATACAAAAAAAGTAATTAAGATAACAATGAAAATAAGGCTAAGAAGCAGATACAAAGAGTTAAGTCTGATTCATAATGTGATTTGTACTCTATTTACCTTTGCTTATTATTACTTTCAAACTATAATAAAGTTATTGTCATACTACTGAATGATAAAAACCTTTCCAATTACTTCAAAATTGACACATTTTCTGTTGCATTGAACATTCCTAGAAGACTTTTCCCCTTAGTTTAATACAAAATTCTGTCAGATCCATAGAGGTGACTAAAATATTGTGTAAAGGATATGTAGCTGTAAGAGACGTCCCCCAACTAGTCAGTTTGGTATGGAGATGATCAAAAAAGGCTCAAAGACCCAGTACTAGATTAATGCAGGTATCTGCCTGTTTGCAAGTGTACTTTTTGATTAAAATGGCATACATCAAGTACAATTAGAAAGGTTATTTATAACTAAGAAATACATAATTCTGCATCTTAATGAGGGTGACAATTACAGCCAACAGTTGCTAATTAACATTAATCCTTTTTCACTGTAAGTCAGAATTTCTAAATATGATTTTCATTGTCAGCAATGGACACACCAAAAGTCTTATGGCAAAGCAGCTATCAGGTACACTGCTTGGACACAAACAGAAAATGAAGCTAATAATGTGTTAAATTTGGTAATCCAGATGTAAATAAAAAATGCCAGTTCAAAATCTACTTGGTGCCTACAACACAAAATATAATGAAGGTTTACCAATTTCATGGCTGAACCAACTCCAAGCTTCCCAAGAGCAAGATCTCACAGGTGAAACCTGATTTCAACACAAGCTGGAAATCTTACATAGTTAAAATTGGTTTTGATCCCTGTTCTGAGTTCACATCTGCATTTCACTCCAAAGACTTCAAAGCTTTTAGTGTTTGTAACTGAACAACATACATAAGTAGTAGTGTTTGCCCAGTTTGTATCAGTTTCTGATGCAAAACTCTGGAACAAGGACTGAAGATAGCAATGATTCCTACAGATTGATTTTGTTACCATAGCACATTCTTAATGCAATTTTTTTCTTTATGTACCTTATCAATAAAATTTGGGTTCTCAAAACCTCTGCCATGTCTGTAACAATTTCTGACCTAATTAAACATTTCTATTTCTGACATCCATTATCCTCTGAGACAGATAATTTAGTTTTGCTGTACAAGTCTTTCCAAAACCAAAGTAATCTCTGTTTTAGCCTCTCAGCCATCGCTTTTCAGACAGAAGGAGTAGAAAACTAAGTCTCTTTTGATACTGACAAAGTGAGAAGAGAGATCTGGTCAAAACACCATCAGAGGCACAAGATCATAAGGCAGCCAGGAAATAAAGCCCCTAGAAGAGTGCTGAGGTGCTCACAATCTCAATCAGCCAATTGGAATGGAATCGATGTCAGATGTAAGTAAATGAGAAAGCAGAAAAGGAGAACTGTGAGCATTAAGCAAAGAAACCTATAATGCACTTCTTACAAAGTGCTGTAAAATTCACATTTATTTTGTAAGTATGAGACAGATGGTTTATTTCTACATACAGAGGTGCCCAACTAAAATCAAGATAAGTGATATTAATGTCTTATGGTCAGTATTATTGAACCTCGAAAGCAATAAAATATGAGTCAATAAATATTACATTTGCAACATAGTTAACATTCTTCTACTGTCTCTGGCACTTATTACACATTGTAACCGCAAGACTACAATACATTATTCATATTTGGGGTGTCACTGAGTGATGGATTGCTGTAAGAGAGGCTGTCCTTTAAATAAATCAACAAATAAAAATGCAAATGTTAACATTTTCAGACACAACTTTTTCCATCTCGAATGGGGAACGAAAATTTCACATTATATCGACAGCCAGCAGAGAGAACAATTAACAACCTACACTGTGAATAAGAGAGATTAATTTGCCAATGTCTTGTTTTATCACTTGCATATGGAACTATATTGGACTTTTTGCATTCTGGGTTTCACAGGGAGTAGGCAAAACTTCCATCTGCTACCTTGTTCAGCATCTAACTCACCATCCCACTCCAAACATACTTTTAATCCCTTTAAATTGGACTTGATGATCTTAAAGGTCTTTTCCAAAACAGTCAATTCTGTGAAATATTCCTAAGCTAGATCTGGAATTAAAGTCTTCTCATTTTCCTTTTGACTCTTGAATGGTGTCTGATCCTTAAGTGAAAATAAATACAATCTATTTCTTTGCAGTGCTTGCTTATAACTCTGCAGTAGAAGGAACTTCTCAGTGCTTTCTTAACAACAAAACCATATTTAAGCATCCAACATACACATATCTGAAAAGCAAGTACCTTTAAGCAAAAGCTTAAATTTCATCACTGTTGTATTTCATAACACTCAGCACAACAGATCTACTCTAGATTATTCCAGCGTGCATTATTAAGTATACAACTCTGCACATTATATTTTACATCAGATATTAATTTGCTTAAAAGTCCCTGAATACACATTCACCTGAGATGTGCTGGGCAATTGGATAAATAGTTTTGTGTTTAAAATGTCCCTAAACACAAATTTACACAATACAATCTGTTTATAAAATCTCCAACAGGCCACTGTAGCCTAACAGATAATAATACAGTTTGAATATAGTATTCATACTGCAGGAACTTCTAAATCACTTATTTTAATGGCTACAAGAAAGCTCACCCCAAGACAATGCCTTCAGCTAGCATTAAAGCATTAAAACTGCAATAAGAAAACATAAACTTTATGCTGAAATCCCAGACTATCACTCAATCCCTTAATTTACTTAACTGTTCTTAAACTCACTTCTTAGATAATTCAAGTGAAAAAATGTAAAAATGTTACAGGAGAATTATCTGTTTCCATGGTGAGTTAGAACAACCTTTGCCTATGTCTTTTTAAGTGCTTGATTATCTGTGATGTTACAGGACTTTCTATGTCAAACTTGACACTGCAACTGTTTCTGTGGGGGAAGAGCCTGACAATTGCACCAGGGCTGTAATCAAATTAAATGGTCTTTCACACTACACAATTTACAACATTAAAATAAAAAGCAGCAGCAGCAACAACAACAACAAAATAAACACAATAACAACAAAATAAACACAATAACAACAAAATAACACAAGCCAAACCAAAACACCACAACAAAAAACTTAATACTTTGATTTAGAGCAGTTTCATTTCTGTTTTGCAGCACACCACTTGTTTTACTGAAATCAATACTTGATTATACCTAAGGTAGGATGTATTTTATGCAAAAATTTCATTACTAAATGAAAGCATACAAATATCACTAGCTCCTCTTTCCAGTTCCCTTCCAGCCTACAGCCAAAACCAATAGTTATTTTTCCAGGCCAATGAAAGTTATGAAAAATAGGTCCCTGGTTACCAAAAAGGTAACATTTAAGATAATCAGAGAAACTAAACTTCAGGAGTAAGGAACAAACTCAGTCTCTCAAATTTGCCCAGCCTCAACCTTGCACTTGAATTTTTTTATTTTTTTTCAAACATACTTCCTCTGGTCTAGATAAATAAGTACATGGAGTAGAAAAGCTTTCCAGACCTGCTGTGAACATAATTTCAAAGGGCTCATGCAGCTGTAGGCACCTGGCTTAAGAATAGTTGGTAACCAAACATGCAGTGCCTGGCTAAATTACAAAAAGAAGCAACAGGCATGCATAATGGGCAAACAAATCCAGTATTAGCCCATCTCAGCATGGAAGATAAAGAAAAGCTATTTATTATCAAATAGACTAGACTAGACTAGAATAGAATAGAATTAACCATGTTGGAAAAGACCTTTGTGATCATCAAGTCCAACCTATCACCCAACACTATCTAATCAACTAAAACCATGGTACCATCCAGTCTCTTCCTAAACACTTCCAGTGATGGTGACTCTACCATCTCCCAGGGCAGCACATTAGATTCCAATAGCAAATCACTCTTCTTATGAAGAGCTTCTTCCAAATATCCAGCCTAAACCTCCCCTGGTGCAGCTTGAGACTGTGTCCTCTTGTTCTGGTGCTTCTTGCCTGGGAGAAGAGACCAACCCCACCTGGCTACAACCTCCTTTCAGCTAGTTGTAAAGAGCCTCCTCTTCTCCAGGCTAAGCAACCCCAGCTCCCTCAGCCTCTTCTCATAGGGCTTGTGTTCCAAAATCCTCACCAGTTTTGTTGTCCTTCTCGGAACACATTCCAGCAACTCAACATCTTTCCTAAACCGAGGGGCCCAGAACTGGACACTGGACTCAAGGTGTGGCCTAACCAGTGCTGAGTACAGGGGCAGAATGACCTCCCTGCTCCTGTTGGCCACACTGTTTTTGATCTAGGCCAGGATGCCATTGGCCTTCTTGGCCACCTGGGCACACTTCTGCCTCATGTTCAGCCTACTATCAACCAGTACCCCCAGGTCCCTCTTTCAAAGATTTCACTGAAACAAACTTCTGCACATCCATTCTGGAAGTGTGGTCCTTCTACAGGTCTAGCACTAAGGCTCTCAAAAACATACATTTTACCTTCTAGACACACTTCTTGTCTCAGACACGTTTCACTCTGAGAGAGAAGTAAGTAGGACTGTGACAACTCTTCCTCAAGCAGGAGGTAGCTGTAACACACTGAAGCCTCCGCTGAGCCCTGCCAAGACAGGCTATCAATCCAGCGCATCTTCTACCTGCCATGCCTGCTTATCCAGCCAGTTCTCTCCACAAGCTGTGCTAGCACCCTGATGCTTCATGCTGGCAGGGAGCTTCTGTCATTTTCCAACACCTTCTCCCTGGCAGGCAATCCATTGCTGCTAGTGCCGGGTGCCAGGGTTTGTACTAGTTAAAGCTGGCACAAATATGAGTTGAATCCAGTCCTATAAATTTAAATAGTCCAAAGTAATTAGGTTTACACATACTGACGATAAATACATTTGCTCTTAGGTTAGGGCTTAGTGCTGCAAATTTCAGCCCTGTGCCAACTGTTGTGGTTAAACTGTTAACCACATCCCCCACCCCCAGATCCCCCCCCAACCCACAGATTATAACAAACATGCTGACAAACCCTAACTTTAGTGGCACAAAAGCAGCAATAATTCTCAATATTGATTAATTTAGTTAGTTAAACCTGCAGTCTAAGCTTATAACCATTCAGTGATAAATTGAGACTGACCTGCTGCCCAAGCAGGTTTTTTGATGAAGGATAGAATCAGCTTTAGGTCTCCACAGAAATACTTGTCCATTTACCATTTTCAATTAGAGAAGGCCATGAGTGAGGGAAAGCACAACATGGTTGCTTAAATTGGTCAATTATATTTACAGCACCAATGGAGAAAAAGCAAACAAGGAAGGATGGGAAAGAGCATCTCAAAAATGCAGAATTTGTCATTGATGGTAAAATAAACTTTTAGAGATGACAGCTAATCAGACTCCTTTCACTGATCACTTTATCTGATATGATTTCTAACAGCATATTTCAACAAATATTTTACTCCCCTCTGTGGAAAAGAATAGACCATCAATTCTCTTGAACAGAATTCCTTTTTCTGTGCAGTTGTATGATGTGAATAATTGTATCTACTCCTCAGTGCTTCAATGGAATCTCAACTTATCATTACTAGACAGTATCAGGCAGTATCTTTGCCCACTTTTTATCTGATATTATTGGCTTGTAAAGCTAACTCTTGCTTTTAAGAGAAATGCTTAGGCAATCTTGTGGTTTCTGTTTGTTTAAACATGAAGTTATTTGTGGGAAACAGAGTCCAATCTATCTCAGTTCTTAAATCCTCCCAGAATTATCATCCCCTCCTTCAGAAGGAAAAAAAAAAAAAAGTGTTTTCATAGCAAGTAAGTACAAATTTGCCAATATTGATAGTGGTTTTTCACCTATTATAGATCGTAAGTTTTCTCAGAAGATAGAAATAAACTGCCAGCTGCTGCCAAGAATATGGGGATGATATCAAGCATACAGTTTCCTAGTCCACTGGGCCAACAGAAGATTGAATCTGACTCAAGCCCTTTCATTCTCCAAGAAACATTTAACTCTTCTTATGAGCAGTCATACATTCTTGTCATCCCACTGCACAAAGTCATCTAACTAGCAGTGTAAAATTCATACTTTAATCTGTGCTTACTTTGCTCCTAAACTGAAGATTTCACTGTGAGATAATGTAGGATATGATAAAGAAAAGCAAGGACTGTGTATTGTTCTTCTAGGCACTTATTGCTAGAAATGTAATCCTGTCTAAATAAGGCAAGTTGCTTTCAGACTTTTAACAACAATGCTGCTGTTTCCTCATTGTAACACAGACATGGTAATGCTGCTTCTCCAGTACATTTAGTGTAGATATATAGTGTATAATCAGGAACTGCTGACTTAATGTGATTTTGGCTTTGTCATTACACATAAAATAACTCTGGAACAAAACATTTATTTTTTTTAAAGGCAGTTGTTAAAATATGGGGCATGGGGGTGAATAAGGGGTATTAACATCTTCAAGTGGATTTAAAACCCAACCAAAAACCAACCTTGGTATTAACCAAGGGTTAATACCATCCATACGAAATATTTACAAATGCACTTACTGTGTCAGGACTAGAAACATAAAATACTTTCTGTTCAGAATCTAAGTAAAATTAAAATGTTAGAACTTGGCATATTCCTGCTTTTGGTATTCTAACAAGCAATTTAAGGCTTACTACAAATGTCAAAAGGATATGGCAGTTTTCATTTTATATTATCCAGCTCATACTAACACAAAATATCTTAGAAATTCAGCCACTTCCCTGCATCTATGATAATTTGATGGTTGTGTTTGCAGAATCTTAAACCAGAGATTATCTCATGGCTTACCGTGAAGTGTCATGCTGGATTGGTGATGTGGCTGTGGTTGCAAGCCTTTTCCTGCTGCCTATCAGCACAGAAGACATAGCTGCATCCTTCCTAGGTCCTGAAGTTATCCCTGTGAAATGAAGTGAAGACAAGCCAGACAACAGAAGCTAGTAAGTTTTGGAGAGATGCTTCATGATTCTGCATTATTACAGAACACTAGGACTAAAAGTTACAACTTTTTTTGGAGTGCCATATACACAGTGAAATGCCAATCAAAGAACTCATCAGTTTGCAATGACTGTGAATAGCATGCAATTCAGGATCACACAGAATCAGTTCTTCAGAATAAGTCACACTCCACAACCATCTTACTGCTCAAAGTCTGTCAGATTTGCAGTATTATGACTTCTTAAAGGGGTCCACAGGATTCAGCTTATTTCAGAGTTCTCATGACGTGATAGAAGATGTTAGTTTTCCAATTGTTAATATCACTGTAACTGTATTTTACTTTTAGTAAAACAGAACTATTAGTCTATTCCTTCTTCTCTGCTTCCAGTAACTCCTAACTTACAAAATAACCTAGGTTGAAGGGTGAAGCCCAGAGTACAGTCCTCAATTCAAAGCAGAACCAACATGATCAGGTTTAAGGCTCTTGTCCATTTAGTTTTTTAATGCATCCATTGATAGTGAGCCAGTTTCTCTGGTTCCAGCGTTTCATTATCCTCACAGTTTTCTGCGTAGCTAATCAGGATTTCCTGAGTTGCAACCTTTTCCCATTGTCTCTTGCTCTGTTTCTGATAACTTCCAAGAACAGTTTTATTCTCCCTTTTCTACAATTTCCCTTTAGGTAGTGGAAGGGAGAAGAAAGATCACAGAATCAGATAGAATCACAGAATGTTAGGGGTTGCAAGGGATCTCAAGAAAACATCTAGTCCAATCCCCTTGCCAGGGCAGGATCACCTAGAAGAGGTCACACAGGAACACATTCAGGCTGCTTTTGAATGTCTCCAGAGAAGGAGACTCCACAACCTCTCTGGACAGCCTGTTCTAGTGTTTTGATCTGTGCTGAATCACCTCTTCTTAAGGTTGAACACTCTCAGATTTCTCAGCCTCTCCCAGTACATTATTAAGTTCCAGCCCCTTGACTGTTTTGGTTGCCTCTACTAGACTTCCTACAGTTCGTCACTATTTTTGCCCTGTGGATCTCCAAACCAGCTATGCACTCTATAGATCCATTCTCATCACAGAAATGTCACACAAAATTGCTTTTATGGCCCAGTATGGGATTTAGTTACTCCATCAAACAGCCACACTTCTAATTCGTATTCAGCCTGCTCTTCAGCAGGACATTCTTCTCTTTTCTGGCAAAACCACTTTTCAGGTTTTCATCCCCCAGGTGGTCCTGTAACATGAGGCTAGTCCAACCCAATTGAAGGAACTGGCATTTCCTTTTGTTGAACCTAAACTGGTCACTGTCAGACCATTTTCCCAGCCTGAATACTGAATACTTAATACTTTCCCATACCATGAATACTGGGTGCTTCACTCCAGCTTATTGTCTACTTCCCCAGCTGGTGCTGTGTGCAAACTTGCTGAAGGTATACTCTCTCCTGTTGTCCAAGTTGTTAATATTAAGCAGATAACCAGTAGCAACCTGATGGACTTATGACAACCTTTTGAGACTTGTGGGCCAATCAACTCTTCTTCTATCTTCCACCTTGCACCCACCCACCTGAAAAGTGGTTTTGTAGACAGGATTTATTTAGACAACTTACATACCATTAGTCAGGGGTAAACAGAATAGGCAAATTAGGAGTAATCTCATACGTTACACAAAAGTCTGTGGGGTTTGTGCTTTTTTAATCTAGCCTAATTTGCTCTGTTCAATCAACATTGCTTAACTAAGCAGTAAGTACAGGGAAAACCACAAGTCTCAGCGAAATTTAAAGTAAAATCAGTATTTTGATCTTTAAGTAATTTTGTCATGTCTTGGTATTTCTCAGCTCTGTGAACAGTAACATTATCTACCATCCATGCTGAAACATGAAACATACAACAAAGTTGTAATTCCATTTTAGTGCAAAATTTACAGACATCCAATGAACTAAGATTATTCAAAATACTGCATTTATTTAAAATGTGTACAAATATACACAATGTAATAAAACTACTTGTTTTAAGGTGTATTCTAGGAAGGCTGACAAACAAAATGGTGTAGCAGGCACGCTGCCCTAAAAGAAACACAGAAGCCTGACCACACTTGACAAAGCACTGAGGCTTGCTAGAGGCTAAGAAAGACCAGCTTGAGCCTCTCAGACATTAACCAGCACCTTGCCCAGCCTACAAACAGAGTCCTGCTATCGAGCCATTTTGGGTTGGTCTTGTCAAACCAAGTGTCCTTACAGCTGGATCCTCTCTTCTTAGAATGGGATACCATCTAAGGATATTTCCACAGACGGGTGAAGTCCTCACCCCCTCCTTTGGTGAGTGTATATTTTGGGTACCCTTCAGTGGGAGTTTCCCCCTTGTGGGTGAGTGCACACATGCAGGATCACAGGATGTTATGGGCTGGAGGGGACCTCCAAAGATTATCTAGTCCAACACCCCTAGTGTCATAGAATCTAGCAGAGGTTGCACAGAAATGCATCCAGAAGGGTTTTGAAAGTCTAAAGAGAAAGAGACTCCACAACCTCACTGGGTAGCTGTCATGGTCCAGAGAGAGAAAGAGACTCAGTTCTTTTGAATATTTCTGTGTTCTGAAATTACAGGCACAAATGAGGCCAAAAGAGCAACACTGAGGCTATTTACTACACAAATAAAGTGAATGGATCAGAGGAAGAGAGAGAGAGAATAGAAAGTGAGAGGGAGAATAGGGAGAGAGAAAAGGAAAGGAATTTTATTACCACACCCCTCACCCCCCAAGACGGTTTGAGTCTTTATCCTTGTTGAATCTCATTAGGTTCCTCTCTGCTCAGCTCTCCAGTCTGCCCAAGGCTCACTGAATGGCTCACTGATACAGCCATCGGGTGTATCAGCCAAGCCTCCCAGTTTCCTACCATCAGCAAACTTGCTGAGCAGACACTCTGTCCCCTCATCAATGTAATTGATGAAGATATTGAACAGGACCAGATCCAGCACTGATCCCTGGGGGAATTCACTAGTTACAGCTCCCCAGCTGGACTTGGCATCATTGAGCACCATTCTTTGGACTCTATTGTGTAACCAGTTCTTAATCCATCTCACTGTCTGTTCTTCTTCAACAAAGTTGGTGAGGGTTTTGGAACACAAGCCCTATGGGGAGAGGCTGAGGGAGCTGGGGTTGCTTAGCCTGGAGAAGAGGCAGCTTAGGGGAGACCTTATTGCTGTCTACAACTGCATGAAGGGAGGTTGCAGACATGCAGGGGCTGGTCTCTTCTCCCAGGCACCCAGCACCAGAACAATGGAATGGAACGGAACGGAACAGAACAGAACGGAACAGAACAGAACAGAACAGAACAGAACAGAACAGAACAGAACAGAACAGAATAGAATAGAATAGAATAGAATAGAATAGAATAGAATAGAATAGAATAGAATAGAATAGAATAGAATAGAATAGAATAGAATAGAATAGAATAGAATAATAGGTTGGAAGAGACCAGTCTCAAGCTGTGCCAGGGGAGGTTTAGACTGGATGTTGGGAAGAAATTCTTCATAGAGAGTGATTGCCCATTGGAACGGGCTGCCTGGGGAGGTGGTGGAGTTGCCATCACTGGAGGTGTTTAGGAGGAGACTTGATGGAGTGCTTTGTGTCATGGTTTAGTTGATTAGATGATGTTGGATGATGGGTTGGACACGATGACCTTGAAGGTCTCTTCCAACCTGGTCTATTCTATTCTATTCTATTCTATTCTATTCTATTCTATTCTATTCTATTCTACTCTACTCTACTCTACTCTACTCTACTCTACTCTACTCTACTCTTCTGCCCCACACCTCCTGAGAATACTCACAAGGATGGTATGGGAGACAGTGTCAAAAGCCTTACTAAGGTCAGGGTAGACTACATCCACTGATCTCTCTACATCTACCTATTCAGTTACGACATCATAGAATGCTACCAATTAGTCAAGCATTTCCCCTTGGTAAATCCATGCTGACTCCTCCTGATCATCTTCTCTTCCAAGTGCCTAGAGATGACCTCCAAAATGAGCTGCTCCACCATTTTTCCAGGGATGGAGGTGAGGCTCTCTGGTCTGTAGTTTCCTGGAACCTCTTTCTTGCCCTTTTTGAAGACTGGACTGATACTGGCTTTCCTCCAGCCCTTAGGCACCTCATCTGTCTGCCACAAGTTTGCAAAAATGCTGCAGAGTGGTATAGCAACAACATCAGGCAGCTCTCTCAATACTCTTAGTTGCATCTCAACAGGCCCCATGGACTTAGTAATATTCAATTTAAGTAACTGATCCCTAACCCAGTCTTTTGGTCCATCTTTCTAGAAAGAACATTCCTTAAAACTTAAGCTTAAAGCTGGTTGTGTAGTAGTATACTCCTGACTGACATCCAAACTTGTCATTTCATTGTGTCAGAAGGAGTGATGGGTAATTTTGGTTACAATAGATCCATACTTTTTAGGGTAGCTACTGCTGTCTGTTTTGAGGGTGCCTCCATGAGAAATGAATTCTTACTGTGCTTCTGCACCATGTAGTGAGGAAAACATGCCTAACAAAGAGTTAATTGTGATGGATTTCTCAGAAATATCATGCTGATTGTGTGTCCCTGGTAGCTTGATAATGTGCCAATCCGTGATGAGAATAGTGGGTATTCATATAAAATCTGGAAGCCTCTAGCTTAGACTGTTGGCTTTATGATTGAATAAAAGATATTTAGAAATCTTACTGTGTGACAGTGGAATGAGGCAGCTGGATTTTAAGGAACTAATACTAAAGGAATAAAAACCTAGTGAGTATGAGAGAATATATTCAATTCTTAATATGAGAAAAGGTTGGCATACCGTCAGCATACTGACAGTCCATAGCCAAGTATTTCTCAAAAAAAGAAAATCTATGGACTTGGAAGAGGCCAATACAGCCTCAAGGGCACCGTTCACAGACCAAAGTTTGAAAATATTTCCAGGGCTAGAAATGGAAAACAAGAAAAGAATGTAAGTGGGAATATAGTGAGGCTCTCAGACTGCATAGACATAAAAAAGAGGTAGTAAGAAATCTTGAACAAGTACATATCTAAAAAAAAAAAAAAAAATTTAAAAAAAAAAGTTTAAAAATGCATCTTGAAAAATGCATGCCAGTTAATTGAGGGAAAAGAAATACCAAAGACCAAGCAGGTCTATGAACATATGAAGAAGATTAAATCAATAATGATCATAAAGTAGCCAAGCTACTAACAATTTTTAAATATAATATGAGAAAAAATAAATTGGCAAGTAGCAGATAATGAAGACTATGTTGACATATAATACCTGCCTATATAAAGCTGATGAAAAGAAATTATCGGGGGAAGAATGAGATACAAATTCTTTATTGTGAAGGATATATACTTCAGGGCTAAAGGGAATTAGTTAATGAATTTATGAAGTGACTGGTAATTATTTATGAAAAGTCATAGAGAACTGGGGTGATACAAATGACAGCAAATTAATTAGATTTGCAGGTGCTGGAAGATAGTATGAGACTGGAGACCTTGCAGATGATCTAGAGAAACAAGAAATATGGGAAAAGAACAGACACACTCATCCTTAGACAAAAAAGGAATAAGGTTCATAGTATGATAATCTAAATTCTGGCACCAACAAAGAGAACCTAGAGTAGCAAATAATAGCAAAAAACAAACTAGATGTAAGCTTGCAAGGCAAGCTATCACCAAAGCAATTATAGATGTCTTCTAAAAAGTAATGTCATGAATATTATTTTCAATTTAGTTAACTTGGTATAAGAATGATTTAAAATTGATTAAACACTCATCTGAGAAAATTTAAATAGGTGTATATTTCTCCTTAAGAAACAGACAACCAAAACATGAAGAAAGTGGGGAAATACCACAGTCTACCATATGAAAGTACAAACACTAAGAATTAAGTAATACAGCAGGGGCTGGTACAAGCAGTAATGGGATCAAAGTAAGCAAAGAGAAATCTAGGTTGATAATCATGAAAGAAATCTTTATGAACTGAATAATACTAATATTCATAATACTTAACATTTATATAGTACTTCAGATCTTCAAAGAGCTTCACTAATATTAACTAATTGCTCTGCTCAATTGTGGGGAAGAATCTTCCCTCGAGGGAAGAAGTTCCAGATCTTGAATCCCTAAGAAGCTACATTAGAAAATCTACAGAAAAACAAACACTATAACAGAAAAATCAGCTCCTTGAAAAGAACAGATTGTACGAGGTAAAATATTTTTCCTTCTCTGGGTTTTTTTTTATAGATGGAAATAAAAGCTATGCATGCTGGGAGATGCACCGCCGGGGGAGACAGCCGGCCTGCACAGGCAATGAGCTCATGAACAAATTAAGGGGAAAAAAAGGGGGTGTATCATCTTTGGAAGAAGGAGATGTAGCCCATGAAATGTTTAAGGATGTTGTTAGGTCATGTAGGAAAAAAATTAGAGAGGCAAAAGGCCATTTAGAGCTTAGACTGGCTACAGCTGTGAAGGACAACAAAAAATGCTTTTATAAATGGCACTGTGGAGGTTGTCCTCCACTCTGGGACATGGAGGGGAATATTTTAACTAAAGATGAGGAAAAGGCAGAGGTACTTAACTCCTTCTTTGCCTCAAGTTTTAATAGCAATGCAGGTTGTCTTCCAGACAACTGGCCTCCTGAGCTGGCAGATGGAGTCAGGGAGCAGTATAGTTCCCCTGTGATCCAGGAGGAAGTAGTTAGAGACCTGCTCAATGTACAAAGAGGAAGACTTTAAACAGAAATGTAAAGAAGTGACCAATAATGCTGAATGCAACTGACACAATCTAGTTTATTTTCTAAGCCAAAAAGTAAAATTTCACAAGGCAGAAAAGAAACATACATTTCTGTACTTCAGTGCTTTTTAACTAGACAAGTTGGTAGATTTTAGTACAAATTGACATAGCTGCTGGTGACATCAATAAAAACAATTTACTGCTGAAAAGATCTAAGGCTTGAGGATTAGTTCCTCTGCTTAAAGTTTTAGTGGTAAAACTAAAACAGTTTGGCTACAATACACAAAAACCTGCTAAAGCATGGAATAAAAAACAAGGAGCAAACAGAAAGAGGAGACAAAAAACAACGAGAGAATAAAAGCTGATTGCTTAAGCAGGTCCAGTAAATTCCCCTCTGAAAAGAGAGTAGAAGTGCCCCTTTCACTCGACAAGGTGATAGGACCTGGTCAATAGTGCTCTTCTCCCCATTATTAAATATCTGAAGGAAGAAAGAAAAAGTGAGTTTATTAGGAAATCACCCTTCCAAACTCACTGCACTCACAGTAAGTAAGTAGTCCTGTGAGCAGTAAACCTCACATCATTCCAGCACAGGAATCGCCTCTTGATTAATCTTATTATCTTCTCAAAAAAAATCCAACAACAACAAGAACAACGAAACACCCAAGAAAGACAATGGCAGGTGAATACAACAACACCAAAATCTGGTACCAAAGCCTATGCTGCTGTGGAGGGACCATCATCCACACGCACCCAGCATTCTTAGTGATACAGGGAGATTATATTGTGAGTCCAAAGGTCCACATCAGCACTGGCACTGCACTAAGGTACACTGGGAGACAGTTCCCATCTTGAAAAATGTACTATTTAAACAGAAAAGACAGATCAAAGTAAGAGAAAAACAAACCTCTGAGGCAATAGGTTAACATCTGACTGTCAAGAAGTTTTCAGTAGATATGTTTCTGTATGCAGTATTCAACATTTCTGTTTTCCTGTCCAAAAGGCCACCCCATTAAGCTATGTGTGTAAATAACATGAAGTTTCATGGATCAAGATGTTATCTTGTTGATGTCAGTCACCTTTCCCACACAGCATGACTTAGCTAGAGCTCCGGTATATGCACTGCAGTAGAGGGAGCAGTGTGAACTGACAGGCCAGGTTTGAGACAAACTCATGTTTGCTGACTCAGCATTCTTGTGCAGTAAGGCAAATACTGATTTTCTATTAATTTCACTATCTAAAAGAATGTTAGCACCTGTTGTTTTCTTTTTGTGAGATGCTACATAATTGCTTCCTAATAAAATATAAATTTCAAAGCAGAAATCCCAGGTCAACAACAGATGGGAAGACCCATCAGAAGCAAGGAGACAGATAGCTAAGTCCAAAGCTAATTAAAATTAAGAAAGTTGACTTTGTACTTTAGTGATCCCCAAAGATAGAAAAAGCACTTTATAAGTATGTGTGTATGCTTGTTAAGAGTCCAAACATATAACAGAAGGAAGCCAATTAAAAAGATACTAAATACAGAAGACTTCAACTTCAGTGATTAGTGCAAAGTAATTTGCCTTGTGATAAACAAGCCATTCAATTTTGTAATAGACCTGAGGTTGTTCCACAGCTTGAAAGTATTTCTCTGAATTTATTTGGTATCACAGCAAGTGTCAGCATTTGTAAGTTAAATTTTGCCATTCAGCTCTACATCTTCAAAGCTAGCAATCTCAGTAAATGTTTGTGAAAGATATCCACCATGTACAGAGAGGATGCTGACCACTATGATCACTAACTCAGCATAGGTGCAGCTCAGATGCTAAGTGCAATAGCCAGGAGTAGCTTGTAACTTCTAAGTATATCAAAATGAAATGAATGAATGAAGAAGAGACAGCACACCGAGGCAGGAATCAGGCACCATACTGTGTGGAGCGGCACATCCCCACCAAGGTAGTCTTTCCTCTCCCGAGAGGACAGCATGGCATGGGCAGAGACTGCTGCAGTGGTGGTGTTTTCACCAGAAGGAGGGAGGTGCTGAGTCATGTGAGCTCATTCCTGAATTGTTCTCCAGTCAGGTCACGTGGCCAGGGATAGGGATGGTGGTAACTCACCACAAACCGGTTTTCAAAAGATCTGTGTGACCCAGACTGAGGTCCAACTTAAGCAGCCAGGTGTCCAGGCAACTGGATGCAGACAGTGCTGGAGCCTGGCACCTGAAATGGAGGGCAATGGATAACACCTGCATTAGGTGTGAGCAGCTCGATTATCTGCTTAATCTAGTGGCTGAACTGAAGGAAGAAGTTGCTAGACTTAGGACTGGAAGGGAATGTGAAAGGGAGTTGGATTTAAGGAACCAGGCTCTGCAGGTGCCCCTAGCAGAGGGAGGTAGCCCAAGATGAAGCAGGAAATGCAAGGCAAAACCCTCACAGGTCCCCTCACCTTCCCAGCTGCCCTTGAAAAACAAATATGGGGCACTGGAAGTTGAGGGTGAGGTGAGAAGACAGAAGACACACCATCTGAGGTGTTGCCTAAAGCCAAACAGCCTGCCCCCTGCAGGACTTGTTCCCTCAAAAAAAAAGAGAAGGGTAATTATTATTGGTGATTCCTTCCTGAGGGGAACAGAGGGCCCCTTATGTCAGCCAGATTCTTCCCACAGGGAAGTCTGCTGCCTCCCTGGGCCCCGGGTCAGAGATGTTAACAGAAGGCTGCCTAGTCTGGTACAGCCCTCTGATTATTATCCCCTCATAGTTATGCAGGTGGGGAGTGATGAGGTTGAAACCAGAGGTCCAAAGGCAATCAGAAAGGACTTTAAGGCTCTGGGAGAACTGGTTGAGGGGTCAGGGGCACAGGTAATGTTTTCATCAATACCCTTAGTTGCAGGAAGGAATACTGAAAGGAACAGGACAGCAGGTGTCATTAACAAGTGGCTCAGAGGCTGGTGCCACCAACAGAATTTTGGGAACTTTCTATGGCACCAGGTCCACTGGCAACAGATGGAGTGCATCCTTCCCAGAGGGGGAGAAAGATCCCAGCACATGAGAATAGGCTATCCCCCAGAGGGAAAGGGGTTACAGGAAGGGAGGCGGTAGGCCTCCTTGAAAGAACTTTAAACTAGATTAGAAGAGGGAAGGGGCTGAAACCAGTTCCCCCAGACAGGAGTCTGAGGGTGGTAAGCTGGAGTCAGGGGTGAAACCAGTTCCCACAGAAGAAGTGTGTGTACACAAATGCACGGAGTATGGGTAACAAACAAGAGGAGCTGGAAGACTTGTTACATCACGAAAGTTATGATGTAGTTGCCATCACAGACATCTGGTGGGATAACTGACAGCACTGGAGCACCATCATTGAGGGCTACAGGCTCTTCAGACAGGCAAGGGAGAAAGGGTGGAGGGACAGCTGCGTACATCAGGGAGGCTCTAGATGCCATGGAACTAGTGATTAAGGATGACCAAGTTGAGTGCCTGAGGGTGTGAATTAGAGGGAAGGCCAACAAGGCTGACATCCTGGTTGGAGTCTGTTATAGACTAGACTAGACTAGACTAGACTAGACTAGAATAGTATCATAGCAGTATCATAGTATCAGTCAGGTTTGGAAGGGACCACAAGGATCATCTAGTTCCAACCCCCCTGCCATGGGCAGGGACACCCCACACTAGATCAGGCTGACCAGAACCTCATCCAGCCTGCTCTTAAACACCCCCAGGGACGGGGCCTCGACCACCTCCCTGGACAACCCATTCCAGGGTCTCACCACTCTCATGGGGAAGAACCTCCTCCTCACCTCCAGCCTGAATCTCCCCACCTCCAGCTTCATTCCATTCCCCCTAGTCCTATCACTACCTGACATCCTAAGAAGTCCCTCCCCAGCCTTCCTGTAGGACCCCTTCAGATACTGGAAGGCCACAATTAGGTCACCTCAGAGCCTTCTCTTCTCCAGACTGAACAGCCCCAACTCTTTCAGTCTGTCCTCATAGGAGAGGTGCTCCAGCCCTCTGATCATCCTCATGGCCCTTCTCTGGACATCTTCCAGCATGTCCAGATCCTTCTTGTAATAGGGGCTCCACAACTGGATGCAGTACTCCCGGTGGGGTCTCACCAGAGCTGAGTACAGGGAGAGAATCACCTCCCTTGACCTGCTGGCCACACTTCTCTTGATGCAACCCAGTGCAGTGGTCAGAACCATTTATGTAGCTGTATTGGAACAGGGCTACTGCTCTTTCTCTTGTTAGCCCAAATACAGAAATGCTCCCATTGCTGAAGGCTGGGTGAATTATTCCAGCACTCAGTCACTGGGATTATGAATTCAGTTTCATCCTAGGTTAGAATTTTTTTTCCCCAAAAAAACTATGGAAGATACATCATTTTGGGGACTATCCCTATACAAGGAACAAAACCTATCATCCAACTGTAAAAAATCTCAATTTCACCACTACAGTATTGGGAAGAAAGGGGAAGAAGGAAGAGGAAAAGAAAAGAAAAAAATAATGGTAGCTGAAAAAACATAAAAGAAAACCATCAGTGAAAATTGCCTGTGAAACTTTGCAGAATTGTAATGGCTTTCTCTTGCTTAAATTGATTGGTGTAGCAATGTTATAAAATGACTATTAGGATTCATTGTGCACAACAGAAAGTGTGAAATGTCAGCAGACTATACAGCAAAAGTAATGGGTCCTGAACCCCTGTTAGTCAAAAATGATTTTGTTTCAAATTAGAAATTGATTTTTTTGGACACAAGCCCTTTACAGGCTTCCAACTTTTGTAGCTGTGCCTTGGAAGAGATTAACCTCAGCCACTGTTTGGGTCCAGGCTGATGATACCCTTTTGAAAGTTTCTTCACAGGGACTGCTTTTTAATGTTGCTATGGTCTTAACCAATAACAGAAGTTATTTGTTCCTGTGAGAACTGAACCACATTTCTTCGCATTTTGCCATTTTCTTTATTTTTATGCTGACATATACGGCAAACTGGCTGACAAGTTAAAAAAAAAAGAAAAAAAAAGCTAGCTCATAATTGAACCAAGGATTATGCTCAAGGATCAGCAGTGCAACATCCAAGCTGCTTTTGTTCCCAACCTTTTCTCTTACTAAGAAACGCTGCTTCTTTGCATGTTAAGTGAAGGTACCAAGCTAAAAGCAGAATATATTCTAGCTGCACAGATATCCCTGTGTGGCAAAATATCAGGTTGTGATGGTATAGCCATTACTGGGGAGGAAAAGAATGTGAAAAATACTACATTTCAAGAGCAAGCCCCACTTGCACTTATTCTCTCTGCTTGCTGGGAAAGGCAAAAGAGTTGTTGAAGTAGCTTTTGGAGATTAAAGGGCTAGTTTTTCCTTCCATCAGGTACATCATCTAAGCAGATCACTTGTCACTTGTTATTTATAAGGTTTTTAATGTTTTTGATTATTTTAAGTGTAGTTACCCTCCCTTGGGTTGGTTAAAGCAACTTGCAGTCCCCTCTCTTTAATTGTGCATTTCACTGATATACTCTTGAAAACACATATACACACATAATTTCTATATGCCATCAGCACACTCATGGCCCTTCAATACAGTAAGCTTCCCCTTACCTTTCCTTGACTTAGTGTCTTCCCTCTCAGTTTGCATCAGAAGAGTTTGCCTGTCTTCCACATTTGCATCAAAACCAACTATTTTCTTCTCAAAATTGCTCTCACCATTGCTCCTGGGTGTTCTGGAGGTTTTTCTCACTGGTGGCTTCCTTGAAAAATAATCTTCACATTTCAGCACTGGCACACTGGAAGGAAAGAAAGATCACACTACTCCATGATGCATTCAACCCTTTTAACACTGCAGCCAGTCCCCTCCCACACTTTCACTTTCCAGAAGCATAACAGTCATGCTGCTTTTTGAAAGCAGGATGCCTAAGAATTGTTAAGGTAACAGCCTACTTCAGCTGGAGTCTTTGGTTATCAGCAGCTAGCAGCACTTTGTTAGTTTTATCCAGAGTTTTAAGGCATTTGGTGCATTCCCTAAAAGCATTAGGTCCTGGATTTCTTGAGTAGTTAGAACAGGACAAGTGAGAAAAAGACATAGAAGGTACTTCGTCCAGCACAGTGGACAAAGGTTGGAAGAAATTTAGAAATGCTCACTTTACTTGGATGAAAGGGAAAAGAGAAGATTATGTGATGAGAAAACTGGAGTTGTGGTTTGTGAAAGGGAAGCAGATGACTGGATCATAGAATTATTTAGGAGGGAAAAGCCCTTAACTAGATGATACTATTCTCACTTGTGCCCCCTCTTCTCACTTGTACTCATAGTTTCATAGTTTCATAGTTTCATTCAGGGTTGGAAGGGACCACAAGGATCATCTAGTTCCAACCGCCCTGCCATGGGCAGGGACACCCCACACTAGAGCAGGCTGGACAGAGCCTCATCCAGCTTGCTCTTAAACACCCCCAGGGACGGGGCCTCGACCACCTCCCTGGACAACCCATTCCAGGGTTTCACCACTCTCATGGGGAAGAACCTCCTCCTCACATCTAGCCTGAATCTCCCCACCTCCAGCTTCATTCCATTCCCCCTAGTCCTATCACTACCTGAGATCCTGAGAAATCCTTCCCCAGCCTTCCTGTAGGCCCCCTTCAGATACTGGAAGGCCACAATTAGGTCACCTCAGAGCCTTCTCTTCTCCAGACTGAACAGCCCCAACTCCTTCAGTCTGTCCTCATAGGAGAGGTGCTCCAGCCCTCTGATCATCCTCATGGCCCTTCTCTGGACACGTTCCAGCACCTCCACATCCCTCTTGTAATAGGGGCTCCAGAACTGGACACAGTACTCCAGGTGGGGTCTCACCAGGGCTGAGTAGAGGGGGAGGATCACCTCCCTCGACCTGCTGGCCACACTTCTCCTGATGCAGCCCAGGATCTGATTGGCTTTGCGGGCTGCAAGTGCACATTGAGAGCTCATGTTGAGCTTTTTGTCCACCAGCACCCCCAAGTCTCTCTCCTCAGGGCTACTTTCTAGCCAGTCACTGCCCTCCTCCTCGTTTGTTCCCTGTGATAGGACAGGAGGCAATGGATGTAAACTACAGTACAAGAAGTTCCACTTCAAGATGAGGAAGAACTTCACTGTAAGGGTTGCAGAGCACTGGAACAGGCTTCCCAGAGAGGTTGTGAAGTTTCCTTCTCTGGAGACTTCCAAGGCCCATCTGGATGCATTCCTGTGTGACCTGCACTGTGTCCTGCTCTGGCAAGGGGGTCGGACTTGATCTACAGAAGTCACTTCCAACCCCTAACATCCTGTGATCTTTCAGCTTTAAGGTCCTTTCCAACACAAACCATTCTATGATTCTATGATCATCAAGTCAAATTGTTAACATAACACCCATGATTCCACCACTAAACCATGTCCCTAAGTACCACATCTGCACATCTTTTAAATACTTCAGTGATGCTGTTACATTGAATCAAGAACAGGGATAACAGGAGATGAGACAAAAAGAGTTGATATGAATAAAACCAACAGGATAGAGAATGTATGTAGCAAACTGGTGGGAAAGTATCTGATGCAGCAAGCACTGCAGTGTGAGTAAGAAAAGAGAAAGCTAACAAGAACCATTATGCTTCAAGATGAACTTCAGCACAAGATCACAAACACTGCACACACAGAGTCAGGAGGCAAATTTGGTGTTGTGGAGCATGTATGACTTCAGCCTTTGCAGGCACAGGCAATCACAAAACATTAGTGGAAGGCAGGAATCCATTATGGAGACCATTCTTTCTCTCTATATAGGCAATCTACTGCTTTCAAATTCTGTTCTTTGGAAACAACTACTGCTTTAAATGAGGATTCCCAACATGAATATGTCATTAGTTCTGTCACTGTTATAAAAAGCAATTAAAAACATAAAATGCCCTTTGGATTATCTACCTGAATTCATACAATTCATCCCCAGATTATACTGTTCTGCTTGCAATCATGGGAGTGATACACAGTTTTCCTAGGTTAAAAAAAGGTTACACGAATCTATTTCCTATTTAAGCATCATTTGTATATGGGCAACCCGAAGACTGCCACTGAGTTTGTATTATTTGTGGGGTTGGATTCATGTGAATGAAACACAGAGAGCATGCACTACTGAAGTTACTGTGCGTCTGAGGGAAAAAGCAGGTATCTGATGTTCCCAACAGAAAATGAAAGCCACATATAAAGTTTCAAAATTATGTGTTATATAAGACATTTTTTAATAGGGCCCACTGTGCCTATTGCACAGTTAAATGTTACTCCTGTATTATTAATGCAGAACAGTATATAATGGTTGGTAAGCTGTAATAACTGGCTAAAGTGTTGGATGAAACTTCTCTGAGTAACCTTGATTTACTTTAGGGCTTCAAACTGTGTGGCCATTGATAGTTTTGGAACATGTTATTAAAATTTATGGTGGACTAAATTTGTATGTAATTTAAAATACATGAAATTATTAACCTACTAATTTCTGCAACCCAGAGTACTCTAAGAGGTGGGTTTGGACACTAATAACTGTTTAAAGAGGCTTAAAGGTGTAATACTTGACCAGATTTCCCTGATAATTCAGGCCTTGACGTTCCATTTGCCTGTACTTGGATGATTAACAGCATTTAAAAACACTGAGTTCATCATTATTTGGATGCTTTCTGAGATTTTAAAGTGTATTTAATTACAGCCTGTGATTGTCTGTGAAGATGATGACCCCTGGCTTGTAGATGAGGAGGCAATTACTTGACTGGTTCACTGTAATACCTTTTACATGATGTGGTTACTTCTAGAATACTGAGCTGTGGTTGAAACAATGCTATGGCAGAGGCAATTCAAACAGAAATAGACACCAAAAAGATGTTACATACCCTGATTTATGAGAAAATAAAAAAGAGCAAGTCTATTTGCATTTATAGCTCACTAAACAATTAATTAGAACCTGGTTCTTTAGTAGAAGAAAGCTTATGCTAAAGTATTGCTCAAGTAAGGATAGAGTCGAATCTTAAAATGACAAACACTTAATTTGAGAGGTGTGCAAACCAAGTAGGGAAAGGAATAATGCATATAGAAAATTTCAGTAATTAACAATGTACCAAAATTAAACAAAGAAAATATAAGGAAAGAAAAACCTGCCTGAGAACATAGTTACCTATTCACTGTTACTTAATAAAAAGAATAATGTGACTATTACAACCTGGAAAATTTAAAACAAATATATGGTCCAAAGACTTCAGTTATCTACAGGTAGAGAGATTAATCCACAAAACTGGACCTTCACTATTTTCAAATCAGCAAGCTGTAGTATCATTCAAATGCAGCTGAGTTAGTATGACCTCCTGCAGGGTGTCACGATAGCTGATGAATTTTCACGCTATTCCCTGAATCTACACAACAGAGAAGACTGTCTAAATAACGGTCTTATTAACCCATTTAACATACATACTAAGACAGGAGTTGTAGAGTAGCATCATCACAAAAGAAATGAGTCTCAGCACTCCTGTTTCCTTATGAATGTCAAAGTACATCACTAACAAAGGAAAACACACCTTGAACACTTTTTCCATTTCGTCTCTGCCTCATATCGCGATACCCCTGCTGAGTGTGAATGGCAAATTTTAAATGTCATTCAGGACCCATTGAATACTGCCAGTATTTGCATTCCTTAAAAAGTAGAAAAAAATTAACCTTTTGTTTTATTGAATTAAAATGCCATGGAAATGCTGATGTAGTCTTCAGAGACTCAAATACTTTTGCAAAGAAAAATAGCTGTCATTTATTAGACACAAAGAACAATTACTTGATAGGATGCTTTCTGACAAAAAGCAGATTGGTATTCTCATCATAGAAAAGGCATTGTAAAAAAACCCAGCACAGACCTCTGAGACTTGAATAATTTAAAGCTGCATTTGGTGCAATTTGAATTTTTCTTTAGGGAGGCAAAGTTAAATACCTTTAATTTGTTCTAATTATTTCAAATTTGCAAGTTAATTATGGCTGATCATTAAATAACAAAAAGGACTATCGTCTCCATAGAGTTTTACCTCCTACCCTCTGCATTACTTAAGCTAGATTTTAGTATGCATGAATTAACTTTCTAAATAATCACACGGTTTGAGTAAATGGCTCAGTAAAATGAGCTCTGATCCTCAGAATAAGCATTAATGGACATTAGAAAGGCTATTGGGACCCATGTTACTTACATTATAAGTATTTTTAATGGAGTCTTATTTAGTAATCTTTAGGTACTGTTCAAGTTGGGGCACCACATAGATACGTTATTCTGCTTTAAGAGATGAAAGTCAGTTCTTCAAGATACTAAAACAAATGTCCATTTAGAGTCAACTAAATTTGTTTTTAAATTAATGCAGGAAAACTCTGATAGAATTTAACTTGTTTTAGCTACTCATCCTGATGAATCAATCCAACATAATGGTAGCCTTGATATGCAAATGGTTTTACAGATTTATTGAATTGCTAAGCAACTAAAGCAGCTCAGACTCTTGCCACAGAGTAGCGTTTACTATCGGCATGTGTACACCCATGAGGTTTCATCTCTTCCCTGCTCTGTACCCTGTGCTCATCTGACCGGTTCACAGCCATCAATCCCAAATTTGGATGTTCACCTTTCAGAATACAGAATTAAACAGGCTGGAAAATACCTCCGAGACATTGAGTCCAACCTATCACCCAACAGCAGCTAATCAACTAATCCATAGCACCAAGTGCCTCATCCAGCCTCTTCTTAAACACTTCCAGTGATGGTGACTGCACTACCTCCCTGGGAAGCACATTCCAATGTGCTGTGAAGAATTTCTTCCTAACATCCAGCCTAAACCTCCCCTGGCACAGCTTCAGACTGTGTCCTTGTGGTGAAGGCATATTAGCCCAGAATTATGCCCCAGTTATTGAAACTTGTACCAGCATATGTAGGCACATCCCCCTCCTTTCCTGAGGGGAACAAAGGCCAAAGTGTCAGCCAGGCAGCATAAAAAATTGCACGCACCCTTCGCATGGGATGGTTGTGCCACTACCAAGTATGGGCATAATTCTAGTTTCATGCTTTCTATAGGCTAAAGCTGGTAGTTTATGAGACTGCCCATTGGCCAAATCCAGCCTTGAGAAACTTGTAAGTATTACCCCAACTTGTAAACAAGTTGCCTTCATTCTCTTCATCCTCTTTCTCTTTGCTTGAGCTACCAAGCTCTCTGCCTACATGCCATAGCCTTTGCTTAATTATTAAGCCATTGTTAGTAAGTCTTCTCTCTCCTATAAGCAAGAAAATTAGCAGCCTCTGCAGATGTTAGTCAGTTAGAGGGTAGAAAGACTCTGCAGAGGGACCTCAACCGACTGGACAGATGGGCAGAATCCAATGGGATGGCATTTAACAAGTCCAAGTGCCAGGTGATGCACTTTGGCCACGGCAACCCCATGCAGAGCTACAGGCTGGGGTCGGAGTGGCTGGAGAGCTCCCAAACAGAGAAGGACCTGGGGGTACTGATCGACAGCTGCCTGAACATGAGCCAGCAGTGTGCCCAGGTGGCCAATAGGGCCAATGGCATCCTGGCTTGCATGAGGAATAGTGTGGCCAGCAGGAGCAGGGAAGTCATTGTGCCCCTGTACTCTGCATTGGTTAGGCCACACCTTCAGTACTGTGCCCAGTTCCAGGCCTCTCAGTTTAAGAAGGACATCGAAACACTTGAACGTGTCCAGAGAAGGGCAACAAGGCTGGTGAGAGGCCTTGAACACAAGCCCTATGAGGAGAGGCTGAGGGAGCTGGGATTGTTTAGCCTGGAGAAGAGGAGGCTCAGGGGTGACCTCATTGCCCTCTACAACTACCTGAGGGGTGGTTGTAGCCAGGAAGGGGTTGGTCTCTTCTCCCAGGCAACCAGCACCAGGACAAGGGGACACAGTCTCAAGCTGCGCCAGGGGAGGTTCAGACTCGAGGTGAGGAGAAAGTTCTTCACCGAGCGAGTCATTCGTCATTGGAATGGGCTGCCCAGGGAGGTGGTGGAGTCACCGTCCCTGGAGGCATTCAAGAGGAGATTGGACGTGGCACTTGGTGCCATGGTCGAGTCATGAGGTCTGTGTTGATAGGTTGGACTCGATGATCCTCGATGATCCTCGAGATCTCTTTCAACCTTAGTTATAATGTGATACTGTGATACTGTGAAGATGAAGAGAATCCAGCATCCGAGCAGGCCCATCGAGCCTCAGTCCCGAGAGCATGTCCAGAGGAAGGACCGTTCCTGAGAGCCTGAGAATCTACAGCATTGTATTGCCAGCCTCACATGTCGGAATAGCCCACTGTGTCTTCAAGAGGACTGGACCCCCAAGGGTAAGATCTCCCAGTTGCTAGGGAAGGGACTCAGTTGAATCTGTCAGTCTAAGCGTCTGCCTCAGCCTTAAGCAGCACACTGATGAGCCACAGCTGTGTGTACCAGCTTGTATAAAGCAGGAGCCGCTCTTAGCCACATGCCTGCATGACCCTGATGTTGTGGGAGACAAGAGGAGCCCACACTCCCACCGCTCCATGCCCTGTGAACCCCAGGGAAATCCATAGCACCATTCGCGCCCTGTGCTCTACAGCCAGGACCACACCGGAAGGGTCCCGCCCGCTCCTTTGAGCCAAGCAAAGGGGAAGCTGCCACTCCGTGCAGCCGGGCCTCTTCCCCGGAGACGTCCTCACTGGACCTGAAGGCTGTTGCTGCGAGGGCCTACCCTATCCAGGGACCAGCACTACTGGCCCTGCCGGGCCGACCCTGCCGGATCGCTCCCTGCAATCCAGAGGGAGCCACCTGAATCCTGCGAAGGGAGCCTGCCTACCGACTAGCCTATGTTCTGCCCCCTCTCCACTGCCATGGGAGGGAGAAGGTTGCACCCACAGTCACTGTCTGGACCAGTCCAGGAGCTACTCCTGGCAACAGCAGCCTGCTGCAGCCTAACATCTAACCTTGCTACAAAGGACATAGCGTATCATTCACGTGCCCTGCACTCACTAACATTCAGTTCAAAGCACCCATGCCTAGAACCACAACATTTCAAGTTCAAGCCCCTGACACATTGTAATAAGCAGCCACTAGACTTCTGTCAAGTTGCCTCCTGGTGAACAAGTAGAGGAATTGCAGCCTTTGTGAAATTAATAGAAAGTAATTCTGTAAATATTCTAATAGGGTCAAAATCGTAAACAACTTATGGGAAGTATTTCACAATCGTGCACTAGAATATGTATAGAAAATAGTGATTTATGGGTTGTTGATATTTTTAATAATAACATTAATATGTACATAATTAATATTTCATATTAATAAATTGATAACCTCTTCATCATGGTCTTCTTGTTCTGTCACAGGATGTCTGAGAGAAGAGACCAACCCTCACCTGGCTACAACCTCCCTTCAGGCAGTTGTAGATGGCAATAAGGTCTCTCCTGAGACTCCTCCAGGCTAAGCAACCCCAGCTCCCGCAGCCTCTCCACACGGGGCTTGTGCTCCAAACTCCTCACCAGCTTTGCTGCCCTTCTCTGGACACCTTCCAGCATGTCAAAATCTTTCCTAAACTGAGGGACCCAGAACTGGACACTGGACTCAAGGTGTGGCCTAATCAGTGCTGAGTACAGGGGCAGAATGACCTCCCTGTTAGTGCTGGCCACTGTGTTCCTAATACAGGCCAGGATGCCATTGGCCTTCTTGGCCGCCTGGGCACACTTCTGGCTCATATTATACTCCATGTCCACCAAGGAGTGGAGGTTGTCCTTGCCCCTCCTCTTGCCATTAATGTATTTGCAGAAAGATTCTTTGTTGTCCTTCACAGCAGAGAACAGTCTAAGCTCTAAATGGGCTTTTGCCTCTCTAATTTCTTTTCTACATGACCTAGCAACATCCTTAAACATTTCGTGGGTAACCTCTCTTTTCTTCCAAAGATGATACATCTTCTTTTTTCCCCTTAATTCGCCCAGAAGCTCATTGCCCATCCAGGCTGGCTGTCTGCCCCGGCGGCTCATCTTCCAGCACATTGGCACAGCCTGTTCCTGCACCTTCAAGAGTTCTTTCTTGAAGTAGGTCCAGCTCTCCTGGACAACTTTGTTTTTAAGGGCTGTTTCCCAAGGTACCTTCTGAGTTAGTTCATTGAGTAACCTGAAGTCTGCCCTCCAGAAGTCCAGAGTGGAGGTTTTGTTGCTGTCTCTCTTAGCTTGACTGCATATTGAAAACTCAACTATTTCATGGTCACTGGACCCCAGGCAGCCTCCAACTACCGCATCTCCCACCAGCCCTTCTCTGCTTGTAAAAAGGTGGTCAAGCAAAGCCTTTCCCCTGGTAGGCTCACACAGCAGCTCTGAAAAGAAGCTATCTTCCATGGACTCCAAGAACCTTCTAGACTGCCTCCCTTCTGCTGAGTTCCCAGCAGATATCTGGCAGGTTAAAGCTGACCGTAAGTATAAGGTCTGGTGGTCATGAGACAGCCTCTAGCTGCTTATAAAATAATTCATCAACCTTTTCATCCTGGTTGGCTGGTCTATAACAGACTACAACCAGGACTCCAACCAGGTCTATAACAGACTCCAACCAACAGACCAGTAATAAGTCTTCCAGCTCCTCTTGTTTGTTATCCATATTGCGTGCATTAGTGTACATGCACTTCAGCTGGGCTAGGGATAGTAATCAGAGGACTGTACCAGACTAGGCAGCCTTCTGTTAACATCTCTGACCCAGGCCCCAGTGAGGCAGCAGACTTCCCTGTGGGCCCTCTGCTCCCCTCAGGAGGGAATCACCAATAATAATCCCCTCAGGAGGGAATCACCAATAATAATTATCCTCCTCTATTTTTGAGGGAACAAGCCCTGATGCAGGGGGCAGGCTGTTTGGCTTTAGACAACACCTCAGATGGTGTGTCTTCTGTCTTCTCATTCACCTCATTCTCAATTTCCAGTGCCCCACACTTGTTTTTCAAGGGCAGCTGGGAAGACGAGGGGAGCTGTGAGGGTTTTACCTTGCCTCTCTTAACAGGGACCTGTATTTCTTCAGTAGGATTTTCTTCAGTATTCCTAAGGTTGGAAGGGACCTCAAATATCATTGAGTCCAACCTGTCACCACAGACCTCATGACTAGAGTAGGGAGGACACTACTGCCCACTGCAGGCTTTGAACTCACGACCTTCCCATTAAGGGTCTGGTGCACTACCAACTGAGCAATCTTCATTCCCTTCTGTTTCTTGGGTCACCTCCCTCTGTTAGGGGAGCCTGCAGAGCCTGGATCCTCAAATCCAACTCCCTTTCACATTCCCTTACAGATTTATTGAATTGCTAACTCTGAATCTTTACATGCTTTTTTAAAGTGCAGATTGAAGGCATCCAAAGCACACAACTACATTATAACTAGCCAGAAACCCAAAAGGCAAGGCAATTCCTGCCTCCAGTATGTATGTTCAACAGATGGCTGCCTTAATGGTATCCTACTGCACCCTTGTTGAGGCAAGGGCTTGAGAGTTTAACCATTATCAAACAGACTGTCGTGGTAGGTTAGTTCCAAAAGCAAACATGTTGGAGCATAATATTCCTGTTCCTCAATTTCTGTTTTAAAAATAAAGTCATTAACAGTTCATGTGTGCAATCTGCTGCTATTGTATCAGGCCAAGAATGCATAACACTTAATGATGCAAAACTGGTGATAAATAGACAACGCAAGCAATACGTTTTTGTAGCTGGAAGCTGTATGGCCATTTCAGATGCAGTCTGACAAACTCTCCCACTTTGGCTGGGATCATTTTCAGAAAGATCAGCTTCCATATTCAGTTTGGTATAAAGCAGTAGTATCACAAGTGATGGAGCAAAGGGTAAGGTGACAATATTTGATGGGGTCTTCTTTCCAGAGGGGTCTGAATTTACATTTTATTTAGATTTAGATTTTATTAAACCACACTTCTGAAAAACAGCGGGACAGTTTGGGAAGTTGGTTGTCTGCATGGCAAATAAAAAAGAATGCAGGGAGAAAAGGAGGAGTGGAACTAAGAAACAGGAACAGTGGTATCATGAACAACCCCAACTTTTTCAGTCCTCTCAAGCATATTGTAAGCACCTAGGTCCAGAACTACCAAGTGCCTCAGATTTTTCAAATGCTATATTCTAGAAATTTGGACTCATTGACAAAAGGAGACACCTGAAATTATGCATACATCTTGTATGTCTGCTTAGAGCTAATCATATGGAAAACTTTGACAACAAAGTAGTTCTGGTGGAGCTGGGGAGAAACATGTCAAGATGTACAAGAGGCAAATCAGCACATGGGAAAGAGAATGGAGATGGGTCCACTCTCTGCTACTTGTGTAGGTTCTGTAAACCTACAAGATGGCATAGCTAACCTGAAAGGGAGGGAAGAGTGTGCAGGAGAGGAAGAGAAGCACAGAATGAATTTCAGGTCAATCTCTTATCCCCTTCTGTTCATCACCAAAAAATCAAACTGCTCACTGCGGCAGATCAACGATGTTAAAAACTCAGTGTTAAAAATCTATCAACTAGAAACAGTGCCTGAAAAAAAACCTGAGCTTAACATATTCCCCCTTCTTTAAAAATGAGGAAACATATCCTACCCCAACACAGACCTTGAAGTATATATTCAAGCCTAGAGTGAGATTTCAGGGCCCAATTATGAAACTTGGCATTTTGAGGCTGGTGTTAGATGCATCAGCACGTTAATGACACTGCTGGGATCAAGTGCATGTTAATAAGAAACAGCTGCTTTCCTTTCTAGAAAGCATCTTCCTTTATAGTTTTGAGATTATAAAATCATGGCTTGGGTTGGAAGAGACCTTTAAAGGTCATTTGGTCCATGCACCCTGCAGTGAGCAGGGCCACCTTTAACTACTAAGAGCCTCATCCAGTATGACCTTGGTGGTTTCCCCGGACTGGACACCTACCACCTCTCTGGGCAACATGTTCCAGTGTTTCACCACCCTCATGGTGAAAATGTCTTCCTTATATCTAGTTTAAAACCACTGAGTTTTAGTTTAAAACAATCAACCCTTGTCCAATCCCTACAGGTCCTAATGAAGTCTGTCCTCATCTTTCTTGTAAGCCCCCTTTAAGTACTGAAAGGTGTGGTGGGTTGAGGTAAGGTAGTCCTGCAGACTTCTCTTCTGATAACCTTCTTCTCTTCTGTGATCCTCCTCTGGACCCACTACAACAGATCCACGATCTCTGAGATAGTCTACCTCCTTTCCCATACATGTTTCTAGCAAAGGGCTGGAGGGCAGGGGAGTACTTCAGCAGCATGCAAGAGTTATGGAACTGAAATATAAATATTATAAAATCTGCTTGTTACAAAAAACATTTTTTGTTGTAGAAAACAGGTAGTGATTGCCTACAAGCTAAATGTTATTATGCACACAATGTATTGCTGGGGAGTGATGCAGAGCTTTCATCTCTTACAATCCTCTTCAGGCTCAGCGCCCCCAAATTCAGTAATGCCTGTGGCTATATCAGGTTTCTCTGTTGTGGGTTTCTGTTTTGCTTTGTTTTGTTTTTCATTTGTTGAACTGCCTCTCATGTATCTACTGCCTTTGTTTTACTTTTCTCTCATCTCAGAAGAGAAATACCAGTCACTATGATAAAAGCTTTCTCATATATCAAGCTGTACCATGGTACAATAATCCATAGGTTGGCTTCTCCAGACCATTCTTTCAGAGTCCAGTTCCTTCCCCATTCCCTCAGTGACCAGTGCTCAGATATTTAATTCCACCAGCAAGAACTGAGGCTACATATCTTAATTAGCAATGACCTGTTGGATCATTCCAGCCATAGGTAAAAACCTGGCCCCATTGAATCAATCAGAATATTGCCTTTATCTTCAATGAAGTCAGGACTGCACTTAATATAGACAGTTGGAGGTCCATTTGTATCAAGTACTAAACTAAATTCCACCTAAAAATTATATTCCTACCTTCCTTTTGAAGCTCTGTTCCTATTCTGCTTTAAGTTAGCTACATTTCAGTTCCTTACCAGCTCTGACTAATTTTCTCTCTTCTGAATCCAAAGAAAATTCCAAAATAAACGTTTGAAGACAGTTACAGAGAAATGGCCACAGAAAACAGACTGGCAAAGCTTCAGCAGGACAAAATGCTGTGATTCTGTGTTTGGCCTTTCTTACAGAACAGAGCAGAGCAGCTGTCGTTCCAGCAAGCAATGTTGTCAGCCTTCACAAAAGAAAGTCATGTAAATGTCAAGTCATAGGTATAAAAACAATCCTTCAAAACAGTGCCTGTATATCTGAAAAGCCTGCCTAGCTGTCAGCAGTGAAAGCACCGTAAGAAATGATGCAAAAGCCTGTTTAGGACAAACAAAGTTTCTGCAAAGTTTCTGTAAATCCAAACTTGTCCCATAGATCAAGTTACATCACTCTCTCCTCCAGGAGAATAACATGTTCTTCAGCAAAGTGAATGACTGCCTTAGTGCCTTACCAAACACTACTACTGCTTGGCTGAAAGGCAGCCCCATTCACAGGGTATCCATCAAAATGCCATATGCAAATTATCTCCTGAACTAACATCCCCCAAATTAGTTTTCAGTTGGGTTGCAATAAAGACATAGAAGGCAAACACATCATGCCTTCTCAACATGGCTTTACCCAGAACAAAACCTTCCACAGTAACAGGCGGTGGCTGAGCTGTTTCTGTAGAGATCTATTTGAGTGTGCAGGTAACCACTGCTTGGTGCTAGACTTCTTATGTTTTTCTTTCACTAAGACTACCAGAACATAGGCATTCCCAGAGAGGGTGATAGGTGTTCAAAACAGAAGATTTCAGTAAATGAGGAACAACTGAAAAAGTCTGTTTTTTATCATGGTCTTTACAGACCAATCATTTGCTAAATAAGTGACAATACAGAAGAGGAGAGACACAATATAAGATTAGGAAAGTAGGTACTCAAGGTTTCCAGTATGCCCTACTATCAAGGCATTTTGAAGAGATGCCTAATTAGAGCAACAGATATTTTAAGATTGTCTTTTGGCTGCAAGTATTATAAAGAGTTACATATGCACAGAAAAAAAGGAGTTTTGCAAGATTCCGTAGCGTCTACAAGTGGACAGAAGAATTATGAAGGACAGCTGTTTCTGTTCATTGACAAAGTTGCACTTGATAGATGCTAATTTGCAATACTCATCATACTGGACTGACAAATTACCATCCCTAATTTCTTGGTGAGGAAATGAAGGAATACAAAGTTAGAAACTTTTCCTACCGATAGCAGTGAAAACTGGTAAGCACTAACCTGGGCAAATACACATACCCCTAAAGATCCTGAGGTGGCCTTCCAGGTTATTTTACAACTCCCCTAATAATCAGGGAACATGTTACAAGGAAAGTCTTCCACAAATTTATCAAATTCCATAGAAAACACAATTAGAGGTTTTATCTTGACTGTTCTGAGCCTGCTGCCCTTGAGTTTGATTTCCCTAATGATCAGGAACCATTACTACTAAAACTAACATGGAAGCATCCTTACAGAATCCATCTTTTCCCATGAAAATTCTGTTCTCTCATTTTAACAATCTGCATTATATGATTACTGAATTAAGCATTTTGAGCACAGATTACTATTGGGTTTTAGGGTTATATAGTTAACTCTAAAGTCTTAGAAATCTTAGGTCTAGCAAGTCTGGAGCCTGCAATGTATTTCTTATTCCAAAATGCTGTCAAAGACTTAGTATGTTGACACATGCTCAGCTCAAGTATAATGCAAAGCTCTAACATTTTGCCAACATGTCTCCTAACAGCACACTGGCTCCCCAACCAAATACAAACGTGATGTGCCTTTTGATACTTGTTTTACAGAGATCAGAAAGAATGACATGTTAGAATAAAGCCAGGTCTGCAACTATGAACACTGCATCCTAAATGCTCTCATACTAGGGTCTTTTAAAATGGTGACATACATTATCCTATTTCTGTTGGAATCATCTTTCGAGATGCATCTTTACACCTCATCGGCCTTTTTTACATGATTAAATCACATCTGTGGGACATTGTCACTCTATGATTAAGGAGTATATTAATGATTTACTACTGCACTAGTACTCATCTATATTGTATTGCTTAGTAAAATGAAAACACTGAGATTGTTTATTGATTTGCTTTTTAAAGAAAAAAAAATCTTATAGCCCAAAAAGAATAAATAGAGAACTCAGACTTTGGACTTCACTCAGATTAGTGGATTATCATGCCCAACAGGTGTAGATTTGATAAGATAGCTCTTGGTAACGATTTAAACTATGACTTCTGGACACTTCGACTGTCTTGAATCCCTCAAAGTTGCATATTTCATAGAGTGTGTTTGATGGCTAATGACTGAAAAATCAGGTATTTACTGCAAGTGCACACTTAGATGCCTAACTGGTGGAATACAACTCTAAAAACCATTGCCTGATCTCTACAGAAAAATAACACACTAAAGAGTTATTTCCATTGCAAGGATTCTATGCGAACATTAATACATCACCAAAAACTGACTCAACTAGAATGCTTATGGAATGAATTTAACACAATTTTGTACTCATGTTCAGAAATAAAAAGACATAATGGAATTGAAAACACACAAGAGATGATCGCCTTGACAAGAGGTACATGTTAGACAGATACACATTGGCATTCTCACATGTCCAGTATTAAGGGAAGGAATAAAGGGAAGAGATCCTGGTATGAATCAGTGTGCAGTGTAGCCATGGGCTCTGCTCTTGGCTGGTGGGTCCTTGCTTCTAGAAACTGAATGTGACAAATACAGCACATATTTCTATTAGTCCAGATACAAGTGACTCCTGTCATCTTACAGCTATCACTCTTGATCTTAGATCTTGAAGCCCACTGTCACACAAGTTTATGGTATTATGTTTGGAAATGCCTGTCCAGAGCTGGTGCCTCCAGTGACAATCTGATGTGGGTTTAGAGGTTTGCATTGTTTGTGTTGCAAAACCACCTCAGCCCTACTGAGTCCACAGCCAGCATATAAATTTAGCCCACCTCTCAGAGACATGATTTCTTCAAAAAGGTTCCAAGATGGAGATTAAGAGAGCACAATGTTAAAAATAAAAAATTATTAACTACACATCAGTCAAGCAGAAGAACATGTAGCTACACAAGAGGTGAAGCTTGGCACTATTGGTAGAAGACTAAAGATACATGCATATTGTTTTATTTCAATGTGTTGTATGTGCTAGAAGCCACATGTAAAGTTTTCTACACAGAAGAGCTGATGATTTTTCACTGGAGTTGAGTTATAATATTTCTCTGCCCAGGTCACCAGTGATACCTTTCGAACATGATTTAGATTTTAGGTGGACTTACCAGGCAGTGACCCTCCTTGTGGGTTAGTGGAAGGAGACGCATTAGTTTAAAATTCATCAAATTAGCATTGAAGTTGGGGAGGAAAAAAAGAAAAACTCTGACAAAACTCAGGGGAAAAAAAGGGCTTGAAGAGGAAAGATGTGAAACAAGAAGTACACAGTGAGAACAGACAGAGCCAGAATTCACCATGACATGACTCAACAGTTACAAAAGCCATAAAGAATTAGGAAACAAGGTAGAAAAAAATTTATGCAACATTCAAGAAAACATTGAGTCCAGTGTAACTGAAAGAGTGAAAAGAAGATGATAGAGAAAAAGTAATTAACAGCTTTGTGACTTTCTGCAGAGCTTTACTGACTAGAAACTATTGGCAACCAGGCTTTGAATGAGGGTTATGAAGAAGCGACCATGACGAGATCTGAATAGGCATCCCAGACACTCATTTGGAAAACCTATTTTTGAAGGAGGAGAATGCACACTGAGAAGTCAAAGACTTTAACATAGTCAAGGTGCATGATGAAGGACTAGAGCAAGGGGTAGTTTTTTAATAGTTGACATACTGAAGGCATGTTTTTGCTGTAAAGAAAAAGGAAGCTGCAACAGCTGTCAGCAGCCAGGAGGCATATGGAGAAGGAGAGTGACCCTGAGGTTATGAATCTGAGTGACAGGGAGGATATGGCATTATCAAAATCAGAAGTGAAAAGAGATTTAGAAGAGAAAGTAGGGAGTTCTGTTTTGGCCAGATTAGGAATGATCTGAAGGCAAAACAACCAGGATTATGTGTCAGGGAGGCAGTCAGATATGCAAGACTAGACAGAACAGAGCAGAGGGTTTAAGAGTTATTGGCAGAGAGATAATAGCCAAATCCGTGTAACTGGATGTTGTCATCCAGGGACATGGGTACAGAAATCTCCAGGCAAATCAAGAACTGACTAAATCCCTTCTCTGCCACCTCACAGAGGTTCTTACCTAGTTCCAAAAGAAATTATCTAAAATAGCGCTGCAAAAACATGCATAAAACTCTGTCTCTCCATAAAATCTAAAGATCATACTATTCTAAAACTAGGGCAACCACTAAATGAAAGCTAACCTGAACAATAACTTTAGCTAAACTTCAGGTCACATGCATTTAATATAATGAGATGAAGAATATGAAAAGGCCATTCATAATGGAATTCATCGAGTTAAGAATGCCGTGCTTAGCTGCCTTATAACATATAATTAATGATCCTATAAAAATCCAGCAGTACAAACTCTCCTGGCTGCATGCAGAACTGTTCTTTATGCTGGGTAGGGCAAGCAAGCATCTGCTTCCACAAATACTGCCCTTTGAGAAGCTGAAAAGCTTTTTTCCCCTGCTCCATCAGGGACCACACTGCCATTTCCATGACATGCTGAGCTTTGAACCGTTACCCAAATCAGACTATAGCATTTGGCAACCCAGTACACATCTGTCATGATAGACTGATTATTGGTGAAACGTTAAAGAAAAAGTCATTAACTATTTTCTATAGCTTCTAATACCCCACCTTCCTCTAGATTATTTATAATCCTCACTAAACCTACCCTCTGTTTACAGCCTTTTAACACAACAGAGAAATACTATCTGGAGAGCTATCTTGCCTTATACCACTCCCAACCATTTGGTACAACAAAAGACATCCTCTCTCCATCAAAAGGCCTGATCCCTCCTGAAGCCTTGATGCTCAGATTCAAGGTTAAAGGATTAAGGCCTGAAACATTGAATACCAGAAAAAAGGAAGACAAATATCAAAAGAAACACAAAAATCAATCCTCTTCACGGCAGGAGCAGTGTGAAGAACAAATCAGATGGGCTGAATCTAAAATTTTCTCTGCATGGCTCTCAAAAATTAGCACTATTATAAATGTAATAGGTAGTTTGAAAAGCCTCAGCACCCATGCAAAGCCACAGAGTTCTCCTCAACACACCAGTATGGCCTAGAAAGTTTTATGTCAGAATAATTCAGCGGCAAATGCACAAAGGCTACTTCACTACTTCAGACAAAGTAAAAGCTGACAGGCGAGCAAGACTATGTTATCTTTATATGTAGTCTGTATATCTGCAAGTGGCAGAATCTAATATTTACTGGTGTTTGCCTTTTGCTTCAATTCTCTGTGTGCTGAAGTGCAGCCAAGGTCACAAGAGGTGTGGGTGAGTGGGTTTTGTCTTAGGGCAGCTGTGATCATGGCCAGAACAGCAGGGTACAGAGGATTTGTTACTTAACTTTTAATACCAATAGCTTTTGTTCTTAGTCCTGCCCCATCAGTTCTGATTAAGGCTTTTAAATGGTGTGAAAGTTCTGTGAGTGGTCTTAAAAATCCCCTAATTTAAAACTACCTTCCAGAACATACTTTGTTTTATAAGATTTTTCTTAACTTTTCCAACTCACAAATTTCTGGGACATATGAATATCTAGATTAAACATAATTTTGTCTTCATCCAAGATTACATATAAAAATAAAAAGTAACAAATGATATGTCTGAAAAAGCAATCCACTCCGATTTATAAAAATAGAACTCAGGTTTTAAAAATTCAATTCAGGCAGTAAACTAACAGCATCTACATTTTCCTGTAAAGGAGGCATCTGCAAATGACTTGCAAAAATGTCTCTCACTGTCTGCAAGTGTTGGCAAGGAACAACCTCCTACAGGAGTTGCATGAATTTTAAACATTTCAACCCTAAGTAAAAAAAAAAAAAAATCATCAAGCATTTTCAGTTCCAATATGTGATATTACAGAACTATATTCATGCAGAAGACCAGCAGGAAATGTAAGTTTTGTGAAAATATCAAAGCATTCAAGTTTTAGCAAGTTTGTTTTCACCGATAACCATCCTACGCTTAGCAGTGTCTCTAACACCAGAGTTCCTGTGCTTTTTGAAGACCTCACCTACAGGTTGGTTCCATCTGCCTATGGAAACTACTTACGGTATCTTCTATTTTTATCTTATCAGTCTATCAGTAGGCTTCCTGCTCAGGGTTACTTTGGACTGTAATAGAAATGATGTAATGCTACTGTGATGCGTACATGATCCTGAGAACAGAATAAGCCTAATCAGGTAAATTCATGGCAGGCAGCTCCAAAACCCTGTCACAGTTGAAAGTAAACCTGAAAATGAGATTAGTGAAGCAACCAGGTCAGCAGAAATGAACTCCTTCCTCCCTAGTCCCATAAGGATGTTACCTCAAAAAGTAATTTAAAAGAAATTAAAATGCATGCATAGATGTATGAAATGGCCAAACCCCTCCCTCCATTCAACAATCACCTTTGCCTTTTACTAACCACATCAGGACAAAAGACTTTACTGTATATGAGAAAACCTACTATCTTCAGAGTCTGCATGTGGTGCTAATAAAGCAAAATTGTGTATCTAACTGATTATACACTCCCATTACGTCACAACAGACTCCAGCAGCCATCTGTTGGAGGGATGTTGTGCCTATATATAGCCAGTCAACGCCATGTGAGAAAGAAAAACCTCATAACTGCTACTAATTCAGCATTTGCACTATTGGCAGATCTGCAAGCATGTCTTTTACTGGCCAAAAAAGTGTTCACTCCACAAATATCCTGTCTAAAAATGATACAAACTTCAATGCAAAATTATCTTGAACAAAAAAGTAACTTTGGTGTTAAAAAGAAGCACTAACGAGTGGGTAAGCAGCTTCCAGATACACAGTTTTATGGGCCATTTGCAAGCACAGTTGATTTCAGCCCAATATAATATGCAAGTGTGCCAAAACGGCAGATGAAAAAAAGATAATTCCAAAACATTCAATTCATTCCTAAAAGTTGGCCAAGTACTATATAGACACATCTCAAGAGAACAACTCATCAATGCATTGAGGCCTTGGACAAGCCAGTTGTGCCACTGGTGACAGTTCCTCCTCCACAGGCTCAAGAAAGCAGTAACAGGAGGTGACAGACACACACTGGCATGAAGAACTTACAAGAAACTCAAAATAAGAACCAAAACGAGTGGAACCAGTTACCAGTTTAAGTATGAGTTCCCTTCAAAAACAGGAGAAAGAAGGTCAGCGCCAGTCAGGTCAGAGGTAGTAGAGGCATGTGATCATGTGTGGGGTTTATTTCCTTTTAAAATTAGTTGGAGAGGGTCGATTGCATGAACAAAACTGGATATGCCTGGGACAGCAGGGGGAGCTGCGAGTCTGTGCTGCTCTGTGTGTCCATTTAATTGCGTTGAGTATTTGGTCAAAGATATGGAAGGATGCTTGCAAACCACTGCACAAAGATGCCTGCACGTCTAACAAGCTGCAAAGTAAATCAAGTTCATAGCAAAGCATTAAACAAGGAGCAAGTGATAACTGTCACATTCTTTCACAAGATAATAAGAATAGTTACATCCTAAATACAGCAATCTTTTAAAAGACCCCTGATAGCACTCCCTCCTGGAACTATTACCATAGCAATGAGCATCCATACAGGGGAAAAGTACTGCTGAATTCTGTATTTGATATTTTCAACTAACTAAAAATATAAACTGGAAGAAAATACATTCACATGACAGAGAGTGAAGTGCAGAAGCATAAAAAGCCTTCAACAAAATTAAAGGTGGCAAATTCCACCAGCAAATCTTTAATACTTCAGGAAAGAAATCCTTTCACCAGGTAGCAGAAGCTGAAAGAGTGTCTGCAGATAACTGTAAATCCATCTGATAGCTTCTATATCCAACCATTCCTACTTGCAACCTTTTGCACAGGTCCACACAGGGCAGCAATGGCACTATTGTGTGAAAACTGAAGAAAAGACGCATATTAGAGAAAAGGAAGTAGAAAGCTGTACTGGCAAAGCCAACTAGAAAACCTGCTGGAAAAGCGGAGTACCTTGTACATTAAGATTTAGGCACACAGCACAACTCTAGAGAGGGATGCTTGCAAAGTAATATCTTCTCTCATTGGTGCTAGTAAATAACTGTTATTTTCATGGCATTCAAATCCAATGTTAAGATCAAATAAAGGGGAGAAGAGTAGACTGTTTTAAAATTCCTCTCCTAGACGCAGACTTCAGGAACACACACAAAAGCAGGTGCCAAGTGTATTCATCCTAATCAATACACATGGAGTAGGTACTTGAGCATGTACCAAGCATCTGCGTCTGGGACATAGAAAGCACTTTGTAAAGGCTAGTTTATGCTAAATAAATGTACCAAGTTATGTTTTTATTTTGAATATTTTAAAGCATCTTGCACACTAGGGCAGACTTAAAAAGAAATTACACAGGAAACTTGTCAATAATTGTACAAGTCACAATCTCCGTAGCTGAAAGTTGGCTGTGGGCTCACTTAGGAGTACTCCAAACTATTGAATCCCCACCCTGCCCCCAGTAAAATCTGCTCTGACTGCTGAACCCTAGAGGACTGGAGATCCTCAATCCGAAGACTCTTCAGATCCCACATGCCACCCCAGTTGCCAGCCCACAGAGGATGAACACACTTCTTCCTAACAGTTTGTCAGCACACCAAGCAAGGAAGTGATGCATGTTCAATTTCAATGTCACAAATTTGTATCAGGACAATCCAATGAGGTTGAAACAGAAAAAGCTTACTGACATTGATAATGGAAAAACCATAACATCACATTTCGGAGAGAAAATGAAACAGTTAGAAATTAGAAGAATGCAAATGAAACTCAGAAAATTTGGCCAGAGTTTGTAATAGTCACTGAGATAAGAGTTTTCCTTTACACAGACAGAATATGACCAAAATCCCACTCCAGGAATCAAACTCCATACTGTATTTTCTCATGGAACCTTTGTTTCTTTTTTTTCAAGGAAGAAAAAAATTAATCCCTACAGGAGATGACAAAATGCCTTTTAAAGTACATATCTCATTTCTGACTACAATTACCTTTCAATAGCCTGGCACAGCTGCATGCTCCTATTTGCTTTTTGTTTTTCATTAATGACTCCTCTATTATTTGTATCCATCCTATAGCATTTAAGCCTGGCAGTGATGCACATTCCCTTGTGTATGATTCTTCTACAGATTGTAGAGAATAAATTGCAATTAGATTTTCATAATTGTAGATAATTAACTCAAAATGAGCTGTTAATTATAAAAACCTCTATGTTTTTCAGTTCTTGATGATATTATTTATTTTACTTCTAAACTTCAATATCTCACTTCAGCAAGTTTAGTGTTTTAAAGGACTTTCATAATTTCCTCTAGAATGCCAGCATATTCTTAAGATGGAACAGTTTTGCACAGTTGAAGACTTAAATCAAGTTCCATGCTGAGAGATTTACTAGAGGAGCTCTCATAATAACTGAAGTCAGAGAGAGTTGGTTTTCCATCAGGGATTTGATAGCATTTGCTGTAACAAGAACTGTTTGGCAGGTCAATTAAAAAAACAAATAAGAACAACAACAACAACAACAAAAAGGCCAAACCCTGAAAAAAACCAAACAAAAAGGAGACACTTTAAAAAATATGTGTATGCCTACCCCCTCATCCTCTTTTGTCAGATCTAGCCATTTTCACATTTGCACACTCCCTCTATACTGAAGAAAACATCACTTACGTATTCAAATGCGTAAAAGAGACAAATGGACTTGTCTTCCGTAGCCTCTTTCAGCCTTACATTAGAATAAATTATTTAGAGACCATTCATCTGGTAACCTTTCTGAAACTGAAAATGGCATATAGGAAGAAAAACTTTCAAGTGTTTTGCTGCCAAACTTTGTAACCAGCTGGCATGGCAACTTGAGACAGCATGAACACATATTAACTTTGAAAAATTACAGTAAATTAAGCCAGGAGAATGATGAGAGGGTGGGGAACCTTTTGAAATCTGGGACTCTCAGTTTGGTAACAGCACAGATTTTCCCCAGTTTCCCTGGTAGGCTATGTAGGCTTTCGCAGGTTTTGGAGAAACCAGTGGCAAGAAGCCCCACAGATGTTCTGGGTTACTTTTTGACTCCAAGGGGCTTAATGCTATAGCATCTTATGCATCATCGCTCTATCTTTTTTTGTCACAGTGATTGCGTTTTGATCACATCGGTCTGTGTGAAAATGATACAAAAGCATCAGAACATAATGAAGATATGTCAGTATCTCACAGCAGTCAAACACCTGGTTAAGCAGTGAAGTATTCCAAGGTAATTAACAACCATTGTTCTGGAGAGGTCTTATCACTTTGCCATGGCAAGAGGTCTCAAAAAAAAAAAAAAAGTAAAATAAAATCAGTATCACTTAATACTAAAACAAAAAAAAAAACTTTGGACCTTTAGTTCATAAATAAATTGCTTCTCCAGTATTGTCAGAGTGGAGAGAAAAGCTTATTTTTACCTATTCTCTTGTCACTAAAGAAGGTGCCATTCAAAGGACAGCTAGCTACTCATCTGGTCCACTACTCACTACTTGGTCGAAAAAATATCTATACTTCAAGCAGAGAACAAGGAGATAATAATTTTTGAGAAAGCAAGAAAAACCCTGTGAAACCAAGAGTTTTTAATTGTTGCTATTCTAATGAGCCTCAATCACCTTCCAGTATTAACAGGAAATGCAACAGAGTAAGAAGAAAGAAAACACAGTACTGTATTGATTAAAGTTTTACACAGCATGCAAAACTGAGATAAAGAGTTAAGTATTGGCTTAACTCTACTTCCATTTATTTCAGTGGTAGTTAACTGGAGGCACTGAAGCAGAAGTGCAACATAATACTGTTTATAAAAAACAAGTAACTGTCACCAATTGGAAAAGGTCATTCATATCTGAGAATTTTTACACTGGGTCCAAATCAAGACTAAAGAAATGTTCTGATCTTAATTGAAAAAAACCAAAACCAAAACCAAGCAGTACCTAGAGCAAAGAGCAAGAACTAAGATCTCCTGAAAACTCCACTTTGCACTAGACTAGGTAGGTGTCTTTAAGAGATGACACACAAAACCTAGGACCTCTAAATAAAGTCAATCCCTAAACCTTGAGTAATAACAGGTCAGCTTAACTATTGAGTCATAAAACTCAACAGCCAATGAATTTTACCTTTCCTTCAGAAAAAAGCTCTTAATCTGAAACAAACACATGAACAAGTACACTTGGCAGCCATCAGCACACTGTCAAGAAGATATATTGACACTGTGAAGTACTTAGAAGTAAAGAGAGAAATTACCTTAGCCCCATGCTGTTGCCATTCATCATTAGAGAAAGTTCTCCAGGTGCTTCATCAATGGGCACATCTTCTGAACCAGGTATGTGGCCTCTAAACCTGAAAAAAGCAGAGTTCGCCTTTTGCAGCTGGTCAAATCATCACACCAGGAACTTGCCAGAAAAAGGTGAGTTCTGTGTCAACAAATAGGACACTTAATCACTTAAATGCAGAAGCTTTCAGGGCTGTTTTTGCACTTTCAAATACATTTCTATATTGAAAGGCCAGTGCCTTTGCTTCTAAGGGTTAGCATTGGGAAAAAAATTAGAAACATTTAATTTACGCATTTCCAAGGACCAGCTCCCTTAAGAAAATAGTCAAAATATGTAATAACAAAGATCCCTGTTGGGTTCAGATTACTGCTTTAGCAGCACTGGAGTTCAAAGCCATCATGTACAAACTTGCACAAATGTGGAATTTGTCTGAGATGGTTGTCTCACCTGAAATGATGGGCCCATAGCTGATGCTCCATTTTTTAAAGACTACCCCACCTTTTCCTTTCTCTTCAATGAAGACAGAAAACTCAGCAAGAGAGACACTTCTCCCCATTTGAACAAAATTTCTAGTTCCACATTTTACTCATATTTGTCTACTCTGACACAGCTGGCATCAGGAGGAATCTCTGAACTGCCCCTTTCCCACACACACCCCATTTTTGACAGCTGAGTTACTATTTTACATATAGAGGAATTTTAGACTGCAAGCACTACACAGACTTGACACTACAGAGAGAAATGTGAAAATTAAAATGCAGTTATGATACATTGTGGGGAAAAAATAAATCAATACCTACTTTCACTAAAAAAGAATTAAAACCCAAATCTTACAAACAGTCAGACCTTTCACTTGTCATTCAATGACAATACTTTCAGCAGCTCAGAATGAACTTTAACCAGCACTCCACCCATGCAGAAAGACAGACAACAATAAACACTATCTAGAAATGAATTTTTGTTGTATTATTTTTTTGAACTGTCATGCTGTTAAGGGATGAACTAGGTTACAGCCTCCTGACAATGAAGCAAAGCTTAGCTAAAAAAAAATTCACTGTTTGTAGTATATAAAATTATCTATTACCAAGTGCAATATTTAATTATATACCTAGAACTCAAACAGAACAGTGCATGCCTGAGATTTACCTGCAAACATCACACATTTAATTCTAAAAGGACTAAATACGTTTTAAGAGCAAACACACTATATTCTAGTTGCTTTTCTTAGAGGGAATATAGCAATGGATGAGGTTCTGGCCAGCCTGATCTAATGTGGGGTGTCCCTGCCCATGGCAGCAGGGTTGGAACTAGATGATCCTTGTGGTCCCTTCCAACCCTGAATGATACTATGATACTATGATAAATATGCTTTCACATACACCTCTGAAAAGAGATCATAAATACTGAGTCCTCAGACTAATTATATATGATTTTAATTCACAGAACTATTTTTTGTAACTAATTAGCACATTGAAGTTTGGGTTTTTTGCAAAAGAAAAAAAAAAAAAAAGAAAAATAGTGGATAAAATAAGTATAATGGCATTAGCTATCACATCATTATAGATATATTTAAGGTTCTTTTTTTTTCTAGGCTTATGATACCTCGAATACTGGAAAGCATCCATTGGAAACAAAATCACAAAACACCTAAGTCTGTGTGTCCTTCATATTCCACTTGGTTTTCATTAGAGGGATGCAAGCATAGAATTAAGGTATTTGATGATTAAGAATCCATCTGATCCTATCCAGTTCTCACCTGAAGCTATAATACTTTGTGACCTCATCCATTTTCAACATGCACAACTGTGATTGCCTTTAAGACAGGTATTTTTAAAGGCACACAAACACATTATTTTCAATGGGAGCCAAAATCTAAGAGAAAGGGGAAAAAAACAACCTTAAACCACAATATTTTTTTCAGAGTTTGAAAAGTAACCAGGAGGCTGGCATTAAGATGAGGAAGTGATATATTCCTCCACGTTGGTTATAATACATGAATGTAAATGTGGGTCATGTAATGCAGACTCATGAGATGCTATCAGCAGTTACCATATTAAAACAGCATCAAAGTAAGCATCTTTCTGAAACCTTCCCACTGAATCTTCCTAAAGATGTAGTTTATTTCCCCATTGCTTTCCCTTCCTAATGCTGAAACACTAGTATTCAAGTGAGTTGTAATGACTAATTCAACTTGCTTTATCCTGCTCCCTGTCACTATTCCTCTCCACTCTAGCAACATGATACCAATAAGCTAGTTTCTCCCTCTTCCAGAGACTTCATTTATGTGGTCAGAAAGGTGTTATCTCACCTTCTGCAACAAGCTCAGAGGCCTTTCAAACTATATCCCATATTTCTACGGTTATTGCCTTCCCTTTCTTCCAGTTTTAAGGATGCATTGTGCTTCAGATTTGGCATCCTCACTCTCGTGAACATCACTCACATCACTCAAACAAAAATGTCCTTATTATACAGAGCTCTATTTTTTTTTTAATGTGTGTGTGTGTGTATATATATATGTATGTATGCATGTATATATGAAATGTATGTATATATGTATACATGTATTCCATATATATGTATGTATGAAATGATCTCCATCTTTTTTTGAAAAACACATTTATGCCAGTTCCTACCTAGGAAGGTGCAATACTTCAAAGTGACCTCTCCAAGGAAGGGGAAATGTCTCATCTGTCATCCATGCTCACAATGCTTTCTTGCCAAATGTCTGTATTCCTTCAAGTGCCTGCACCATGATCAATGTCTTGTTTTCTACTATTGTTCCTCTTTTCTTACCTAGTATTTTAGCACTGCTTCTCCTGTGCCTTTCTTTCTACCACATACTATTTTTCTCTGCTGCTTGTGACAGCTGTCATGATGTTTCCCAACAGTATATGCTAATACAGTAAAAAATTCTCCCCTCTAAATCACTGTTAGACAGAACAGGTCTTGCTTATCTTACCAGTTTCATTCTCCCATTGTAATTAACTATTGCCCACTTGTGCATTAGAAATTCTAGGATATGTTTTTAATTATAAATCTCAAAATCACCTGTTATAATCCACATGGGATTGGCACAGTTGATGTTGTTTTAGCATACTTGCTTCTTGCTTAGCCAATAAATGCTGGAGTCTTTCCTTTTCAATTTCCAGCTCCATCTTCTGCAGAAGCAGCTTCTGCCTTCTTTCTTCATACAACCTTTGAGCCTTTTCTGTTTCATTAGACCCCGAGTCCATGCTGTCATTCAGGACAGAAGCTTGAGAGCACCTAGAATAAGCACAGGTTTTGTGAACTGGCCCAGAGTGTCTTCTAAGCACCTGGCTGACGTGGTGGCTCTCTTCTGCAGTACCTGAGCTCCCTAGATGCCTGCAGGCACAATCATGTCTCACTTGCTGAGTGCATGAGCTCTGAACCTCATTAGCTTTCTGGTCCATCTCTTGAGCTGGTTTTACATAGTGAGCACTCCTCTGCTTGACTGGGGAAATCACGTTGTTACACTTTCTGTGCAGGCCATTTTGCACAGGACAGTCCTTCAGACTCTCCTGATGTTTGTAATGGATTTCAGTCCCGTAACCATGATTATTGCTGCAAGGCTGAGACAACGCAACACGGCCTGGGCTTCCAGCCCTTGGTGCTCTGCCGTTCTTGTAAGAATTTTGAAGTCCTCCAATACCCAAGTATGAACCATCCAGCTCCAAAGATGGTTGTTGGCACAAGCTCTTCTTACTGGACACCTGCAATAAAAGAAACACTTTCCTGTGAATTACCAAAGCTTATCTATGCTCATTAATTTTACTTGGTAAATGTGCTCTCTCAAAAGCAGACTTAGTGCATAATGCCAATGGACATAAAGCCAAACCCAAGAAAATGTTTACCAGAAAACAGACATGACTCTGCTATCAATTCTATGTTCATTTAATCTACACAAGTGTAATAAATGTAAAACTACTGCCTGCAGGATCCTCAGCATAAAATGAGTTCCTTCAGAGTATCAAGAATGGCAAAAAACATTAAATGTTAAGGTTTGAAAATGTTTAATTTTGAATACTGAGCCAAAAAAATCCACTCAGCCACTATAAACACTCTTTGATTGGCTATTACACAGCAGGAGATTTGATGTAAAACATTTCACCTTGTACTGAATGGGATATTACTTACCTCTGGAAATTTGATGAGAGTTTTTGAAATATCTTTACAGAAACACAGATAAAAACTAACTACTTTCTGTAAAAAAATGGTTGTACATCAAAAGCTGTCATTTAAATACAAAACATGTTTAAATTCAGCTATAAATGTAAGTGATTTTTTAATTAAGCTGGGCAAGTGATTATACTCTGATAAAACTCTGAAGAAAGAAAGCAACTGTCATTCTAATTTGTCAACCCAGTGCAAGCAAATTCTAGGGGTTTTGTTATAGTGGTGTGTATTATGTAACAGACATCAAAATTCTACGTACATCCTGGAGTATCCTTGCCTTATGGATCAGCTAGGCAGTTAAGTGTTTGAGATTTTACGCACATCAGAAGAGCAGTGATTGGGCACTTGCATTTCTTTTGCTAGACCTGTGCATTAATTTCAATAACATCCTGAATTTAAACCCCTCCAGCCTTTGGGACCTTTCACAAAGATCTAATCTTCTTAATTACAGAAGCCAGGTTTATTAACAATAACAAAACCACTGTAGTGCAAGTGGCTTAACAGAGAAATTTGCTATCCACTGATGGAAAGAAGAGCATTATTTGCATTCTGGCAATTCTTACAATAGATAGACATTGTTCACAGAGGGGTAGACATGGAGCAAGCCCCAAAACACTAAAACTTAGGAATGCAAGCAAGTGTCCAACACTGATTAGAAGACAGAGATAATTCAAGTCTATGCAGTGTGTCTATGTATAATTAAAATTCTTTTTTATAATAATCAAAACACCAAATATACTCTGCTGTCCTTCAAGTCAACCAATTACAAGTTTCTTATGGACTTCACAGAATGTAAATTAAAGTGAATTAGCACCTGAATACTGATATTTTATTATTTCCAGTTTTGTGGATGCAGCTATATACCCTCTGCCATGTGATTGAAAACCAAGGATGTCACGTTTTGCCCCAAAGTGCCTGGTGAGTTGGAGGCATTTGCATTAATGTCACAGCTAAATGTCTGAGGAAAGTCTGGTGCTTGGACTGGGTGAAAAGTGCAGGACATTAAAATATTTTAAAGTCAAAGGGGCTGGCAGGGCAACTGAGCAGAAATGCAACATGCTGCCAAAAAGACAGAGTTTTGTTATTTATTATATGTAGTGTGCCATCCTTGTCTGCAATATTTTCTAGACAAACAAAGCCCTTTTAATCTAAATTAGACCATATATAAAGGCATGACTAGCAACAGGAAGAAATATTACAGAAATAGAAAAGTAAGAGAATCCCGCGGTTATATGCTGCCTCTCATTTCCTACTTCACCTGTTTCTCCTAATAAAGCACTTAAGGCACCAACAGAAAGAGGTTTTCAGGGTGGCCAGTTTGCCAGCCTGATAAGGTCATCAGAAGGTATTCTTAGACCTGAAGGTATTCTTAGAAGGTCCTAACAAAGCTGGAAGCTTAGGGTAGTCTACAGAAAGCAAAGGCTGCTACCCTTCTGCAGCTTATAAACAGAATTAAACAGGATGGGGAAAAAATGCAAAGATTAAAAAAATGAGAATTTTCCTTATTTTAGCACTTTGCTTTCTTGTCTCTTCAAGAGACAAGAGTATGTTAAGAAATCTAAGCACATGAATGACAATGGCACAAAATAATCATCAGGAGCAGGTTTAAGAATAAAGGTCCACATCAGAAATTAACTTCATGGCTGAGACTCTATTAGGAGTCCCTGAAGGCCTGAAAAAGAGGTACCAGTTAGCATTTGTTGACCTTGGCCACCATTAAATCTGCCCTGATGGTCTCAGAATGGCATTGACATTTAAAGACTTCATAACAAGGCAGAGAAACTTTAATGTTATTTCACAGTTACAATATGTTTGCAGGGGGGGAAATTCTCATTAATGTCACTGAATGTGAGTGGGTTTTTTTTTCATTCCTTTAGAAGAAGGAGGTCATGCTAGGCAGAAGACTGACTTCCAACACTCGATGGCTACTCAGTACCTTGCAGGGTCTAACCCCTTAGAAAAATTAACTGTTTGACGTCGGAAGATAGGCACAAGAACTTCTTTCACTATTTGTGTATTTCTGTTAATGCTTTGAAACCTACAGCTGGATGGTAGAGGCTGCAGGGAAATGAACTGACGTCTGCACTTATGAGGGATCAGATGAGACTGCAGCATGCCATGACAGATCTGCTTGATGCAGGCCAGGTAAAAGGGAAAAAGGGGATAAAAAAAATATAAAAATTTCAAAGACTCACCTACATCTTGAGCCTAAAGATGCACAACCATAAGGAACTGGGTAATCATACAAGAGGAGTTTAAGAAAGATACTGCCTATAGGACACATGCAAACCATGATGAACCACGAAGGAACAACTGTGCTTTCTCCTCTGTGAAGCTCTTCCAGGCTTGCTGTATGGTATTTAAAGATACGACTTAAATAAAGAAGCAAACAAACTCAGGCTGCTCCTTGCAATGTATGGAGGTAGTAAGACTTGATCATGTGTTAAACTCTCACACAGAAACAGGAAGATATTAAAAAATTGTTTGAATAATCTTTAGAAGGATTTAAAGAAGAAGACATGTAGGGAGCTATACAAAATCTTTACTGCAGTTCCAGTAATTTTTGCTCAGGGATACAGACTAGAGCTTAAACAAACACACAGTCCTTAAAACTTCCTACAAACAAAAATAGGACACCACTTCTACACACACAGCACTATGATCTCTGCAAATTCTTCTTAAATGCAACTTGTGTGCTCTGCAGTGTTAATTCACAGCACTGTCAGAGCACACAGACATAGAGACTTGACTCCAGCACACAGGGCTCTGTATTGCAAGGGATGAACTAGTATCTGATCAGATCTTACAATCTCAACACAGGTAAGGTCCTGACAGATTTTGCTGGTAGCTCTGCATGTACAAAACATGTTTAAGAAACAGCCCCAAATCATGACTTTAATAAAGGAGAGAAAAAAAGGAAAAGAAAGGAAATATTTAACGCCAGGCTGGATGGGGCTCTGAGCAACCTGATCTAGTGTGAGGTGTCCTTGCCCATGGTAGGAAGGTTGGAATTAGGTGATCCTTGAGATCCCTTCCAACCCTGACAATTCTACAATTCTAAATTTGGAATTCTGAAGACAAAGGTAGGGTCCTAACAAAACATAGTGCTTTGAAGTTGAACAGCCAAATTCCAATAGAAGTTAACAGCTTTAGACTTTAACCCCTAGTGCCTGGTTTAACAGTTTGTAGCTGAAATATATCAATACAGAAAAAGAAACAATGAGCTAGAATTGTTTTCATTTGTATCTTAAGAACATTTCTCTGACCCAGATTTTCAGCTCTAGAGTTTCTTATGGTGGGGTAGAAACAAGAGGAAGGAACATGAAGGTTCAAGGCTAGTCCCATTTTGCTGATCTGATCAGGGACCCTAGAGAAAGACAACAATAATGGCAGGCAGCAGTAACCATAGGATAAATACAGAGATTTAAAGATGAATTAAAAAATTCAAAATGGACAAATAAGAGCCTACCATACACAGAGACACCTTAAAGAGCACTGAGGACATGTATTAGTGACCTACCTGACACAGTCACTATAGCATAAATCCTAAAACTAGAACTCAGTCACCATTATGCATTGTTTCTATATAGGTCTGATATGAACAGAGCCTGCCTTTGGGTTGGCTGGTCTATTGAGCACATGAGCACGTGGTCTTGTCAGCAGAACGAGGAGAATATATTATAAATAAGTTCAGATAGGATATCAGGGCAACAGAAATGCCATTTTGAAACAATTATTTCAAATGGCAGGACCGTTTGAAGTACATTACTAGTGATTAAGAAGCTATTCTTTTCAAGAGTCTGTAAGAATTTATCACGGAGAATGTGAAAAGGTGAAGATTTTAAAGTAAATTAGTAGGATCTAATGAAGTCTATTTTATTTTCTTTAAATCATATCACTCTTTATTAAAATCTCTACCATAGGCAATCTAGCATCAGCTATTAAAAAGTGCCCCCATAATAACAGTTCAGCAACTGTCTCTAAAATAAATACAGCAGATAATTTGAAAGATAAGCTGACCATTTTTCAAGCAAGAAATAAGCACCATTTTATGTAGAAATAATGGATAGCTATGATTGTCACATTCCACTGAAGAAAAAAGTGGTCTCAAAAAAAGAAACAATATGTGAATGACAGTCACAAGGCTATGTTTTTCCTATGAAAATCAACTGAACTCAATACACTGAACAGATGTAGCAGAATAAAAACAAATAAAAAATAGGATCACATCACAGCAAAAGTGACTCTATAGCTGCTAGCTGACAATAGAGGAGCACCTCTTATGTTTCTGTTACCTTCAATTTTTTTCTTCTTCTTTGTTAAGAGGGTTTGAGCTGGGATGCCAGGTGCACAAAAAACCTGCATTCAAAGTGGCACGTGAGCATTTGCTGGAACTCAGTTTTAAGCATACATTTTGCATTCATAAACATGTCACCCTTTTTTTCCAGCTACACAAATATTGTAGATAAACTTTAACAAATGCTTCCTTTTCAGATCAGCAAACTGGCTTTATGCTTGCTGATAAGACAGTTATTAATAATACTGTGCTCCAAGACAACTAAAGCAAGGTGCATGTGCATTGAGTCTTGGAAGTCACTGTGAGCAGAATGTCCATTAAGCCCAAACAGTACCTACACAATGGCAATGCAATACCTGATCACTAAAATTAAGCAAACGTTTACTTTCTGAAACAAAACTATATCGCTCCTGTTTGCTCTATAGAAAAATGCCACTATACTGATCTTGGCAGCACCAGGTCTAGCTATTAACATTCAATGGGCTGCCAACGTTATAAAAACAAACACCAAAAAAAAAAAAATCACAATCTTCTGACTTCAATTTTTTACTTCTGCCCTTTCTTTTACTGAAGAATCAGTAGTTCAAGACCTAGATAAATATTTCAAAAACTATACTATTTGTGAGCAGAACAGGTCACTACCATTTCCCAGTGCATTTGGAGTTCATGTGAAATAAGGGCAGAAGAGTGATGAGCTGCATTTTTAACATGGGCATACACAGAATAGTTGTCTAGCTGATAGAGAATGCGTAATGCAACATCTGCACAGTGAGCCTTGCCAAAGCCCATCCCAAATAAATGTAGTGCATTCTCCCTAGTGCAATTAACTCTCATACTCTGCCAGGTTTTGCTAGAAGATCATCAAGGTAGATTACCTTCCAGCATATGAACTAAATACTTACAGGTGTTATATCATCAGTTATTACTTACAAACTTCTGCATTTAACAAGACATCCAGGCAAATGAATGATCTAATTTATGAATTATTTATAAGAATTTCACAGCATGCTCCTGGCGTCATCCATGGCCTTTTCCAGGTCATATGACACCAATTAGAGCTGAATTTTAAATTATTCAATAACCTGAACTCTCTTGTCATTTAACATATAGATATCAATGCAGTAAACAAGTTAAGTCTAATGGGCCCTGGAGGTTTGCGTTCCTCCACCCACCAGCAGCAGAGGCTGTATGCCACCACTGGAATAGAAAATAATAGAATGCAGCAGTCAAAAACATTTGCAAGGTTTTAATAAGTTATTTTGGCTCCCTCAGGGATTGTAGTATAACTTACAAGCACTGAATCTAAAACATATTAAAGTCCTTAGCTATGTGCTTTTAAAACAAAATTAGGACATAGCAAAATAGTAAGTCTGACACTAACCCTAATTTAGGCCCTTAATTTGAAATGTAGTGGAAATTATGGAGTAAGCAAGATTTACTATGCACAACTCCTACAGTATAGCCAAAAATAGTCCCTCTCCTTGCATATATACTCCTGTCTGTAGAGATAAGGCTATGCACAGGGAAATGGAAATGTTAATTTAACAGCTACCAGTTGACAGGTGTATCTCACACTATTTTACAATTGGGAGGAGAAGGAACACCTACCATTCTTCTATCCTAGCAGTACTGAAGTACCAGTGCTCTAGAAACCCATTTAGATTTGGATATCATCTTCAAGATGTACCACTTCAGAGGAGAGGTTTAAGGACCTTTGTGGCACATTAAGGAAAATAGAAGCACGGATACAATAAAAGACATCTTTAAACCATTGTTTTCTAAGATGACTACAAGAACAAAAGACCTCAACAGCAAAGGTACCAGATATGAATCACACAGCAGTATATCTGACTCTGCCTCAGTATAAAGTCTGCAATAAACACAGAGCAAGCATACCACATCCTGGTTCTGAATCAGTTGCCTTCCAGTATCTCATGAACCTGTGAGCATGGCCTCACAATTGAAGTTGGGAGGGATACAGATGCCCTATCTACTGCCAATCTAGCTGTGGTAGTTTAGGCTGGGTGCCTCCTGCTGCAGCTACACAAGATATACCTCTGGTGTCCCGAGAGTCCAGTCCAGTAGGTGGACACAGGAAACAGCGTGTTTCATACCCATAATGTCCTGTGCCCTATAAATCCATCTGCAAAGTCATTCTCTTCCTCTTTCTTCCCTCTCTGCTCCCATGAGAGATGCTCCCTATTGGGTAACACTGGGGGAGTATCTCAATGCCTCTTAGGGCTGGCTAGGCCTAATGCCAGGAGGAGAAGGGTTGGGGCAGTCTCAGACCTGGCCAGTTGAGACTAGCCTAGCAGCAGGGGGGAAGAAAGAGCCCTAGGGGTTTCGGGTATACCCTCAGGTGTGGAGAAGGGAAGTGTTGGGAGGCTTCTGGGTATGCTGTGAGGGAACTCTGTATGCTTTGGGACCTCTTCTGTCACTACACTTGTAGTTTCTATAAAACACTTACTGCTTTTCCATTTAAACTTTCCATCACTTCTGCAATCTATTTGTGTGAGTGTCATTCTTTTGCCCCCTTTGCAGGCAACAGAGGATCTGCCTGGCCTCAAACCGGGACACTAGCTTAAGAAGTCCAACACATACACCTAAAAGTTTTGGGGGCTGGGTGCTCAGTACAAGCATAAACTGGACTGAGCACTAAGGGATTTATTCTTAAGAGTATCTGTGTCTCAACTTTCTGAATGATGCTGTAACAAACCTGAGACCCACTCCCAAGACGGTCACTTGCAGACCCCTAACTCAGTGGAACAAGCAACTCTACTTATGAACACATATTTCCTTCGCACTCCCACTGGTTTACAAGGATTAAAAGGTTTCATTAGCTCTATTCAACAACAAGAGGAAAAGATAGACATGGAGATACTTAGTTGATCACTTTTAACGCTAGCAAGAAGTTCTCTGGCTACTGCTGTCAAAAGGAATGCCAAAAAAAACCAATAATGCTGAGGAAACATCATGCCAAATAAGTAACAACACACCTATCCAAAATGTCTAGTCAGATTAGGAAGACCAAGGATTTAGGTGAGAGAACATATGGTAGGAGGGGGCTGCAAAGGAGGCGTGGTTTGGTCCATTTTTTTAAATTTTTAAGAAAAACAGCAGAAAGGAGAAAAAAAGACAAGTGCCTAATCTCAGAGCACACATTTTAAGAATAACTAAAATAGCTACAGGGATTTTATTTTGATTACTAGCCACATTTAGTTTCATTCCTATGCCAGGCATCATTTGATTATTCCAAGTTAAGGGTAGAAACATGAAGGATGGTAAGCGGGAAGTTCATGCTGGTTTTCACAAAAGAGTAGTATCTACCACATATTTGGTCCTTCAAGGTAACTTTTTCAAAGTTATTTTAAAAAGTACTTTCCTACTTGGAATCACAAGTTTAGCATATCAGTGGCTACACATGTTCCTAGCTAGTGCCAGTCTCTTTAGAATTCAATCTACATTCGCTCCAAAGTCATGCTTCCATGGTTCCAGACACAAGACAAAAGGGCAAATATAACGTGACCCTTCTAAACAGCCCTGATTACTGTGATCAAACAGAAGCCAGATACTTATGTGGATAAGAAAGTGCAGAGTTTGATGTGTGAAGATTACCACAGGAGCTGACATTGAATCAGCATTTGCCAGCATGTACCTGACCATGACAGCCAATATCACCTTTCCCCTGTATCTACGGACAACTGTGGTACCCATTGGCCAGCAATGAATTTTAAGTAACAACCACAGCTCACTCAGAGAGATTACCAGTAAGTCTTACTTCTTGCAGAAGATAAGTGCTCTCCTGCAGAGTCCCTGGAGTACAGACATAGGCTCTGAACTACCTTTTCTGCACAAAAAAAAATAAAACATAAGAAATGGACAATGTCTAAGAGTTAAAGGCCTATTCAGAAATAGGGGCTGTTGCAGAAAAACAACCAGAAAGTTATTTAAATAATACAGAAGTCCCACGAAAGCAAAAACAGGAAATCTTTTCCCTGTAAGAGTGGAAAGGCGTGTCCAAGCAAATGTGCTCTGTCAGGAGTGTCCTTGCACTAAGAGCCAGCCGGCACTTAAGATTCTGCTAATGATCCCATCTCTGGAAATAATTCATAAAAAGTAAACAGTAATTTTCATGTGCATGCCCTTTTGATCTTACATTTGTAGGGAGTATCCTGAGGCTAGCTGTGGGCGCCCCCATGGCTCTGGCTGATTGACCTCTCATCTGCCCCTCAAGTAACGATCATGCCGAGGAATGACAAGACTTGCAGATACTTCAATGCAATCCCATTAAAGACTGGCTGACTCATTTTATCTTGTCAAAGGAGAAGTTTCACATAAGAAATAAAAGCTTTTAAGCAGGATACTTTTATTTTGTAGTGATGCTATTCTTCAGAACAAAGACTGGAAGAAGACTAATGCACCAGTATGTAGCTTTACAGTAAGTGGCCAAATGCTACTGCAAGACAGAACAGGCAGCCCAGATAATATGTTTTAAATAGTCTTGGTAGCAGAAAATCCTCTAGAACAATCAAGTCAGAACCATGGTACGTGGCCTCCTCACAGTTCAAAAAAACCCGAACATTTATGCCATCTATTAGAAAGAAGTTTTCTAAAGGCTTGGGTATCACCTGCTTTTGCACTTACCAGCTTTGAGATCACAGCTTGCATGCTTTTACCACATGTAACTCACAGTAAACACAAGATAGTGTATATATGGAGTAACTTATGTCTCTGTCAGTGGGAGTAAAGCTGAAATAAAATGGGTAGAGCAGAGCAGCGGACATGCCAAAACGTTCTTTCATGTCAAGGTGACTAAATTACCAGGAACACCACCTTTAACCTGGTAGAGTACATAGAAATGGGAGCACAGACCTTCTGTTTTACAGTAATACTGAGAAAACGTGTATAAAGTCTAAAACATATCTAAAGGAAGTGAGGACAATGAAGGGTACAATGCAACATACAGACTAATGAATAACACTGGAGTTGCTACCAAGGCACTTAAAACTGCATCTTCTCTGAATGGTGGCAGAACTCCATCATGAGAAGATACTACATATATATCATATTTCCAGTTCCTGCTTCAGTCTTTCTGGAGTTAGTTTATCTACCTGTTTCATGAGACTTTTGGCAGATTCTCTTGCATTGGTAAATACTCTATTTCTAATCACAAGTCAGTATCTTAAAGTTACATAGGAAGTCTAGAAAAGGGCAGATGGCACTCTACAAATGGAAATGATGTGAACATTTTTGACTAAGAACACATGCAGCTGAAAGTTTTGTGCAAAAACAACAACCCCTGGAGAAATTCTACCTAAGCAGATTCACAACATGCTATTTTATAATCTGTTACCTAATCCGACAGTCTCTGCATTTGACAGGTGTCACCTGAAACCTCTGAGCAACACAGTCACACTACCTCACTCAAGTCTGGAAGGCTCTGGTCCCTGAACATAAAAATTCAAGGTCCTCTTGGCATACAGGCTGTGATTTCAGTGAGAAATTAAATGTTTTCTATTTGGCAGACTTGCAATATCTCAAACAGGTACATAACTTATGAAAGACGGCAGGAAAAGTTGAGTCAAGGAATAGGAGCAGGCATGGAGCAAATAGCTGCCTCTCATTCCCTGGGGGTAAGCAGCTGTTACTTTTGAAGCTCACTATGAAGATGCTGACTTCACAATATTCTTGCCACACTTGAAATGCCACTGAGAATGTCCCAACAGACCTTCTTAGTCTATGGCTGAAATTCCTCAAGAGCTGAGGTCATTCTGCAGTGGGTTTAGTACTGCTGAAGGTAGCAACAGCTGACAGAGGCAAATGACCTCTGATAAATCAAGCTGAAAAGATCAACTTCCTCTTGACCCATGGAAATGATCTTTTACAGTCCTGCTTGACACTATAAAGTATAGCAACGTTATCACAGCTATTATTTGCATAAAACGGTTCTAGATGTGGTGCAGAGCAGTTTCACAGTCCTTCTTGGTAGGTCTCAGCTGCAGGACATTGATATAAAGGCTCTTCTACAGTAACCATAGGCCATTAGGTTGTCTGAATGGACATCCATCACTACCAGCTTATGTGAAGGAGAACATTAAGTTAAAAGGGCATGACCAAACATAAATTGAAAGGCCTTCCACTACTCCAGGGCAGCAGTGACCTTGTGAGGCAATCGCCTTCACCCTGAGGCATTGCAGACTGGACAGACAGACTAAGTAAAACTCACCCATAGGATTATTAAAGCAAGTTTAGTTTAGAAAAATTCACAAGTGTAAGTGTTTGCAACAGTCTGAATTAAAATCTTTGCAGAAAGCTAGGCCTTGGACATAAGCACCTACAAATTACACAAAATAATATGTGCTTATAGCCTGACATGAATAATTAGACAAACACTGTGCTCTGCTTACCAGTTGAAGGATAAAGGACACAGAGGCACAGTTTCTAGGAACTCTGACAGAACAGTCTCCCCAAGTTAGAATAGAGATGCAAACCTTCCTTTCAATAGAGAGCCATTAATTTATTGTGTTGTGCCAGTTTAAGAGCACTGGCTCTATAGCTATGAGCAAGCATTACAAACCTCTTTTGTGCACTTTCTAATCAGTACCCTAAGAGCTGTGCATTTGAAAAATGAATAAATAATCTGTTCCTCACTTAACAGCAATTAATGTAGCAGGTATGTGACATCAAAAATTTGACATTAATTATTCTCAAGCAGGGAACCAATTTTTGAATGGATTTTTTTTTTCCCAAAGAAAATTGTGTATGTTTGTACTTTCACATTTCACTTTTGCTCTGGCTTGTCATTTTAGAGTTTGTAAACTCCATCTGTATGATGTGTGCACAAATACAGAAAGCAGAAGCCACACGCAATGCAGAAAGCAGAGACAAGCCATGGTGCCAAAAGGTATGAATTTTTGCACTTCTCACAAAATTCCAACACAGAGTGGAAGGTTCCCAGGTCACTTCTTTGCATTCTTAATAAATGTTTTCTGAGTAACAGACTCAAGACTTCCTTACTCCAACTGAAAAAGCTGTACTTCAGCTCTCCTTCATAAACTCTGGACGCAACAAAGAATACTAATGCTTTGAAAATGAAAAATCACTAAAACTACTCAGGGCCATCTTTAATGGGAACAGAATTAGGCCAACAGTAAAATTCATTCCCTTCAGGAACAGAGTTGAATCATTCAGTTGAGCACTGAAGAAATTCTTACTACATGTTTCTGTATCTTTACAGTTCCTTGGGATTTGTAAATAGTAAAATAACAACAATAATAATAAAAAGTATTTCCAAATATTGTTGTAGAGAAGAAAGCTCTATCCTACTGGAAAAGCAAAAATGAGATTGAGCCTACCTCACAGTTACACGTTAAATAAGAGCATCTTTTCAAGAGCCACAGACTTAAAGGAAGAGAAAATATGAAGCGGCAAATATTCAGAGTCACGGAGTGAAAAAAAGGAAGAAGGGCCAAGAGTTTAAAAAAAAAAAAAAAAAAAGAAGAAGAAGAAAGCCAAATCACATCAGTTCAGTCAGGTATTTAGAATGGTTTTTCTTTAATTAGCTGAACTGCAATACAAATTAAAATTGAATTTCTTGTTCACAATATATTCATTGGAGGGGAGGGGATGCAGCTGGCTATTTCCAGCACAGTTCAAGCTAAAACAGACTTAGTTCTGCAGGACTGAACAAGAGCCAGTTTCCATCCTTCTCAAAAGACCCAAAAGCAACCTGACAGCAGAGAGTGTGACTGCAAGCTCCATTTCAGAAATACTTATGAAGCACAACAAACCTGTAGCAATTGTGACTGAACTCATTAAAATCACTACAGATTATTTAAAGCCCCCATGCCTGACATTCAGGTCTTTTATTATACTTTAAATGCCTAGGAAAAGAAGCTGTAGACATAGGGCAGAACCACAGCTCACTGCTCAGCGACCAATGAAAGGATTCTGCTGCCACACGGTAACTTTGGCATGAAATGTTAAATGGGATTGACTGTTGAGTTTCACTTTGGTTTTGAAATCTTCTGTTTTCTGATGACAGAACTGTTGATGACACAAATGCCCAAGACCAGCTTTCGGTGTAGATAATGACCAGAAGCAAAGTAATCACATCTTTTGCATCAGTGTCCGTTTCATGATCTGAGATAAGATTAATAGTTTCATGCTGATTTGCCATTTCCTAGAGTGGTGTTAAATTACAAATTTACGGTGGGGTGGGGGAGATGTGTACTGCATGAAACTCTTAGAAAAGGGCAAAACCAAAGCACAGTTATCATAAGATAAAAACATAAAACAATCACAGCCCTTGGGGGGTCAGAAGCTCTGTGCAGCCTCTCATGTGTCAGATCATCACAGGGTGCCTGGTTATTTCATGATAAGATTATCTAATATTAATCTCACCACTAGAATTGCCTGTAATAAAAATGTTACCAACTTTCTAATTTTAATTACTGGGTTCCTGAAGATAACTACTTCAATTCTGTTTAAAAAAAACAACTCCCCATGGTTTCTCTGAAGCTAGATGTACTTCAAATATTAAACTTATGGATTAGATGACTTTCAATGTCTTTAATTCTGTGATTATTAACTCCTCTCTTCCCTCCTGTTTTCATGCAGTCATCCTGACACAAGGCAGTATTAAACCCATGCACTATAATACGCCTTCCATTTCATTTCACAATTACATACACACAAAAAGCCAAATACCTCAAAAGAAATTCATAATGCATCTATAAATAGGCATTTTTTAAATAATACTGAACAGGCAAATTTAATTCCTAACCCAAAATTGTCAATATAATGACTTTATGATTTACCAGCAAAAGTGGAAACAATCACTGCAACAATTCCAACAGCAGAAGTCTACAAGCTGATGCTGTGGATGAGGTTTCTGTTGAGCAATCTCCTCAGAAACCATCACTAATTTACCAAAGAGATAATCTCAATTGTTACACCAGCTCATGCTATGACACACACCCACACAAACACCATTTATGTTCTAAAGCATCAAACATACATAAATCTATGGGACCTGATGAGATGCATTCCCAGAGTCCTGAGTGAATTGGCTGATATAGCTGCCAAGCTACTCTCCATAATACCTGAAAAGTCCTGGCAATCAGATGAAATCCCTAGAGACTGGAAGAAGGAAAAGGTGTACTCATTTTTCAAAAGGATAAAAAAGCGGACTGTGGAAACTACCAAACTGTCAGCCTCACCTCTGTGCCTGGGAATATCATGAAATAGATCATCTTAGAAGGTATGCTAAAGCACATGGAGGATAGGAGCTGATTTGAGACAGCCAGCATGTCTTCAACAAGGGCAAGTCCTGCCTGACCAACCTAGTGGCTTTTTACAATGAAGTGACTACATATGGTGGGTTGAAAATTCCCCCCAATAAAAAATTGCCAGACCAGCTCAGCTGGAAGCAAATGAATCTGTATATACAAGCAAAACTACAATCTAAAATTAAATGCAATCAATATGTACAAAATATGCAATATTTACAATATTTACAGGTATATACAATTTACAAACAGCATAAGAACCCCCCCCTGGACAAACCAGTGGGGGCTACTAATAGTTTCCTCTTCCCTGCTCCCTACACCCTGTACATGCTAGAGGACAGAGAAGAGCAGAGAGTTGCTTGTTAGATACTCAGCCACAACAAAGCAATGCAGCCAAGGTCAGCAAAGCCAACAGAAGCACTAGCCAGAGCAGAGGAAGCAAAAAGCAAGAGAAAATTAGTTTACCTATCTAAGTTTTATGGCAGATATCTGTCCAATGGGATTATTTAGAACTTATCATTATGTTCCTTTTTCCATCCAACAGTAATTTATTTATATTCTACTACTTTCTGTTCAAGATCTGTGGAAAATTTTCCAGGCACAGCCTGAAACTACCACACTATGTAAGTGGAAAGAGAAGACCAACACATATTGTCTACCCAGACTTCTGTAAAACCTTTGACACAGTCCCCCACAACATCCTTCCTTCTAAGCTGGAGAGATATGAATTTGGTGGGTGGACTGTCCAGTGGATAAGGAATTGGTTGGATGATGGCATCCAAAGGGTAGTGGTCAATGGCTCAATGTCCAGATGAAAATGGGTGACAAGTGGTGATGTCCCTCAGGCATCAGTACTGGGACCACTGCTGTTCCAATATCATCATCAAAGATATATAGGCAGATTGAGTGCACCCTCAGCAAGTCTGCAGATGATACCAAGCCAAGTATTGTGATTCATAAGACTGAAGGACAGGATACCATCCAGAGAGACTTGGACAGTGGGTTAAGAAGAACCTCATGAGGTTCAACAAGGAAAAGCGAAAGGTCCTGCACCTGCGTTGGGGCAATCCTAGATATCAGTACAGGCTGGGGAATGATGAGATTGAGAGCAGCCTTGTAGAGAGTAGCTTAAGAATGCTGGGGGACAAAAAGCTGGGCATGAGCCATCAATGTGCATTTGCAGCCAGAAGGCATCCTGGGCTGCATTACAAGAAGTGTGGCCAGTAGATTGAGAGAATGATTCTGCCATTCTGCTCTGGTGAGAACTCACCTTCAGTTCTGTGTCCAGTTCTGGGGCCCCCAACACAAGAGAGGCATAGGACTTAATTAGGTGTGTCCAGAAGAGGGCCACAAAGATGATCAGTGGGCTAAAGCACCTCCGTGAAGACAGGCTGAGAGAGTTGGTACTGCTCTGCCAGGAGAAAGCACCAGGCAGACTTTTTAGCTACATCTCAATATCTGAAGAGGACCTACAGGAAGGCTGGGGAAGGACTGTTTAGAAGGGTTTGCAGCAATACAGTGAGGGGCAATGGTTTTAAATTGGAGCAGGGTAGACTTAGGTTAGACATAAGGAAGATGTAGTGAAATACTCAAACAGGTTGCCCAGAGATGTGGTAGGCACCTCATCCCTGGAGACATTCAAGGTCAAAATTGACAGGGCGCTGATCTACTTGGAGATGTCTCTGGTCACTGCAAGGTCGTTGGACAGGATGACCTTTGAGGGTCCCTTCCAACCTGATACCTTCTGTGATTCTGTGATTCTCCACTATTAATGCAATAGTAGCAAATTACTACAGTGCCATTCAAGTTATTTATTGTCATAGGATTCCAACAGCAGACAAATACCAATAGGAGACATTGTGCAAACAATCCTTTAGGGAAACAGATTTCAGAAGTAGTAGGAATTGGGGTTTCCTCATGAGCAAAAAAAAAGTGCAACACTAAATAGGAGTGGGGAAGAAAAGAAAGAAAAAGAAACAAGCAGGAGAATTCAGACACTTGCAAGGACCCCCTGTTTTATCACAAATCAGTGTTATCTGGTCCAAAGCCACCCTCTCATCAGGGAACCCAGTCAACTAATTCGTAGTCCACAGTTTGGGTCTGACTCTTTTTTTAATTAAACCTTATAATCAAACAAAGGACATCATAGTACAATACAGGAATATAAAATACTTCTCTTACAAGAGTTGTAACACGGTAAAGTCAAATAACTATGTTCTAATCACACTGTCATTGGTTAGCATCCTACTATCATGATTTTCTGCTGATGAAAATACAAAATAAGAACAGCCGAAGAAAATCTAAAGAATAGATTTACCAAGTTACTCAGTAGTATGATAGCTTCCTTATACATTCAGTTATTTTATATATGCATATGTAATCTATTGTCTGCACTTCTTTTTGTGCTTTTAGCATAAAGAAGGTTATAGAAAAATCTGGATGTGTATTTCTCCTAAGTTCACTAGTTCCTGCTGTTTGTTTCTCACCTGAAGTCATAATCTTGTCTTTGACATCATAATCATTTGCACAGCCACCAGTTGAGATGTCACAAATGGAGGATTATGGCCAGGTGGGGAATAAACAGTAGGAGCAGATGAACTCTTAAGAAACAAAAATTTTCTTTTCATGCAAATGTCCTTCATAATAGAGAACAAAAGAACAAAGGAAGAAAAAATACAGAGAGAAAATACTAGAAGCCAGATTGTTTCTAAATACATGATCTCCCTGAAGTTTCCTCTGAGGAGTTAGCTTCCGATTAACAACTGCATAAATCATTAAAAGAAAGAAAACAAAACTTGGCATCTGACAATTGAACCCCACTGCCACCACACATACACAGTTTTCTACTTAACATGAAATAAGCAGAACATTTTGTATTACCTTCTCTTTGCCTATTTTTCAGAGGTATTTATGTATGTTATGCTGGAATATTCCTGGGAGGAACTAAGCACTGTTATCCTCGTTTTGCAGACAAATACAGTGAGGTCAAAGAATACATAGGACCTGTCTGAATCATAGTCACGATCAGATTGCTCAAGACAATAGAGAGATTAAAAAATTCAAAGCTGAAATGGCCCATATTTTGGAAGAACAGAAAACCCACAATTTGGGCTATAGTCCTAAAGGAGACTGACACAGAAGGGCTACTGTGAGTTAGCAGCATAAAGAGTTAAGAGATTCATGAACAATTTTTACACTTCAAAAAAAGCATGATCTGTCTGAAACTGAATCTAGTTTTCAATCTGAATGCCAATATGCAGCCAGGGTGGGGGGGAATCCCACAAAACAAAAACACTGCAATCCAGATCTAAAACAATAGAATCTTTACATATAAAGAAAAAGTCAATATGTTACACTGATATCGCTCACACTATGTTGCAGGCTTCTGGTTCCATTTCTAGTCTTTCCTTTTATTCAGGTTTGGGTAAGCAGTGCTAAATTGAAAGTTGGTAAAATTAGTCATGTTCTTGGCACTGCTGCTACACCCATATCAGCAAATGGGTGTTTCTGCATCAGCCTAATTAATAAATATAATAATATTAATAAATTCACTTATGGAAAGAGTAAAAGAATGTAGTGTTTCATGTAACTGTGTTCTATGTCACTATTGCCTGTGATGACGCTAAGCATACACCTTTAAATGTGATAGCATGCAACTCAAAGAATTCCATCATCTTCTTGTGCTCTAGTTCCCATACAGTCACCTGGACATACTCTGTCCAGATCTTGCCACAGCACAGCTGATGTGGCATCTCATTTCCTCTGCAGCAGAGGAGGAACCTTAGCATGAAAATCATGCCTTCTGTCCTGTTATTGCCCCTTTTCCAATTTAAGTTCACTTGAATTGTCCAAATAGTGTCTCTGTAAATGAATGTGCAGGAGTTAATTCAGTACAACAAACTTCCTGGTTTTGCCAATAATCACCTTGTATGGCGGAAGCAACACACGCTTTCCTCCAAACTGAAAGTAAATACAGTCACAATTATAAACAGCATTCTAGCTTCTAAGCACTAACAGGCATGACAGCAGACTGCTAGCAAGACAAAATAGTCTGGCTAGCAGTACAACACAGTCACAATTTTAAAAAGTCTAAGTACTATGTATAACTTTTCTTCATGACTTCAAGTAAATGAGTTGCTGAACAACTCGAGGTTAATCTAGGATGTTACACTTGATGGACAAACATCCAAATATCCTAACTGGATATTAACCAAATTGTAATTGCTTTCAAATTGCATTTATCTTTGAAATATGCTGCGTCCATTAAAGACCTCAAACAGAGTTTGGCTGCCCAGAACCTTATTAATTTTAGAATAGAATAGAATAGAATAGAATAGAATAGACCAGGTTGAAAGAGACCTTTGAGATCATCAAGTCCAACATCATCTAACACCATCTAATCAATTGAACCATGGCACCAAGCACCCCATCAAGTCTCTTCCTAAACACCTCCAGGGATGGTGACTCCACCACCTCCCTGGGCAGCCCATTCCAAAGGCCAATCACTCTTTCTATGAAGAATTTCTTCCTAACCTCCAGCCTAACCCTCCCCTGGTGCAGCTTGAGACTGTGTCCTCTTGTTCTGGTGCTGGTTGCCTGGGAGAAGAGACCAGCCCCCATCTGGCTACAGCCTCCCTTCAGGTAGTTGTAGACAGCAATAAGGTCTCCACTGAGCCTCCTCTTCTGCAGGCCAAATAATCCCAGCTCCCTCAGCCTCTCCTCACAGGGCTTGTGCCCAAGGTCTCTCACCAGCTTCATTGCCTTTCAAGTGTCTCAATGTCCTTCTTAAACTGAGGGACCCAGAATGGGACACAGTACTCAAGGTATGGCACAATGACTTCCCTGCTTCTGATGGCCACACTATTCTTGATGCAGGCCAGGATGCCATTTGCCTTCTTAGCCACCTGGGCACACTGCTGGCTCATGTTTAGGCAGTTGTCAATCAGCACCCCCAGGTCCCTTTCTGTTTGGCAGCTCTCCAGTCACTCTGATCCCAGCCTGTAGCTATGCATGGGGTTGAAGGGCTGTTCAACTATGTTCATGTGTCTTACTGGCGACAGTGACCACGCTTGCAAAACTGTTTCTCTTCATACCAGAAGTGATGGACATATAAGAACATGGTCAAGTTATGAGCAGGTAGCAAGCAATGTGGAAGTCACAGTTTTATCTTATCTGTGCTAAAGTTTCTCATCTACTGGGAAAAAACTGGTATGTCTAAATTTTACTTTTCTAACAATTCACAAACCTGTACTGAAAGCGGAAGTTCTATCATTCAAAAGAGTGACACTGTATTCATATTGAATCTTTCGTTTAAGGTGGAGGTAACACAAGGTATATTCAATTTTACACTACATAAACACCCAGAATCTGTATTTCCTTAAGTCCTTTTTAAGATGCTGAGAATTACCCACTGAGAATTCCAAGACACAGCCTCTAGATAACATACTGCAACAATGGGTAATGGATATTCTAGGAAAAGACTTATTGAAAAATGTCAGTTGAAATATTTCAACACCAAGGAGAGAGTAAACCTTTCAGAATGAAAAAAAAAAATCTCCTGTCATGTATAAGCGACTAACCACACTGTGCTTTGTTCAGGGGATGCAAAACCGTACTTGTAAAACCAAAAACAGAAGGCCACACAAACCACATGTACACAAAGCCTGAAATATCCGCATTTCACTTCTAGAGGCCATTAGTGGCTCTTGTTAAATGGAAAAAACAGTCTGCTACATAACACTACAACTGATGTGACTCCCTGCCAAAAATCCTTACTATTATAAAACTGATTGCTAAGCAAAGCTTTAAATAAATTTTGGAAGTGAAATGCTCTCAAATGTTAGCCATGATTTCTGAAATTAGAGGTCAACTCTATTACCCCTTGATGCTTGACTTCTGAAATTCCTTAGAACATGGCACTTGCTTGCCATATTCAGGAACACACCTCATGCAGTCAAGCATATGGAATCAATAAAGGTGTCTCTTCATTTGCCATCTGAAGCTTTATTTTGCTCACTTACAAAATATAACTGGTTTTAGCAATAGAAATTCCTGCACACATCTGAAATGCACTTCCATTTTCCATGTTGCAGAGCTATACAGCTTAGTAAATACATGCAATTTAAGTTCAGAACCATAGCTCCAGGCACTACATAGTGGGAATTTTATATTACTGAAAATTAATGCCTTTTTTGCATATGCTTGAGCAATAAATTAAAAAGGCATATCTTATATGTATCAGCTGGGATTTTCTCAGCCTTCATTTTAAAAAAGAATCATGCATACAGAGTTGCATGTCTGTTTTGTTGGTGTTTTGTTTGTTTGGGTTTTTTTCCTGGGCTTTTAATAAGAGAATATGAATTTATTTCACTTCATCAAAAGCCACTAACTAGAACTCTAGGAGTCTTGTATTCTGTACTGAAATTTGTATGTGTTGAACTGCATCAATATCAACTTCTGAATACAATTTTCCCACTGGAAAAAAAATGCCACCTGCATCTACTGTATTCATGGCAGTACCCAAGTAGAATAATTAAAGTAATAGCCATAATTTCTTCTAGCACAGAAGACTACAGTCCCCATATCAGAGCTGGGTGGAAAATAAATGAGGTTATAATTGCCGGAAGGGGAGCACAAGGGCTAAATAAAGTTTTGAAGCTGTTCTCTCTTGCAGAGCTCTATTTCATCCCCAAATCTCCATTCTCTATTCTCCCGTGTGCATGGAATGGAAATATTTTTCTCCTGGTGCTGCTTGCTTAAGGAAGCATGAGGCTAAGGAGGTATGCAGGGTTTCCTTATGCCACATGTAGAGGGAACTCAGGGCAGATAACTGCAATTGAACTTTTCCTTCAAAGTTTAGCTTTCATGTCCCTTGATTGCCTTGATCTATCCCCAGAACCACCCCTTCAGTTACTTCTACCATATCATAGAATTATAAAATGGTCTGAGTTGGAAAGGACCTCCAAAGGTCACCTAATCCAAGGCTCTCTGCAGTAAGCAGGGGAATCCTCAACCAGATCAGGTTGCCCAGAGCCCTGTCAATCCTCACCTTGAATACTTCCAGGGAAACTACCTCCCTGGGCAACCTGTTCCAGTGTTCCACTACCCTCATGTTAAAGACATTGTTCCTTACCTGAGATAAGCAGTAAAAAAGCATAAAATGGCTATGTTTTGTCTAACTTTGAACCATAGGGCCTGTTTAGCAGCTAGATTTTAGCATTTCCTCACCTTGGCTTATATCTAGTGATGTTCTGACAGACTATGCTACATATTTACTGTTTGGCTACCCACAGCAATGCACATGCACCTTTATTGATTCCCTAATCTTTCACAATCCTGTCACAATCTGAAGCTATTCCACCTTGCAAGTGACATTTGTTCTAGGCACCTTGTGTATATTTCACAATTAATCCTGCCTGACTTTGCTGAACAAAAGGCCTTTTCCAGTAGCCTTTCAGTATCACCCAGTACTACTCAACATTATTGTCCCTGTTTAAAAGCCCCCAAAGTACCTTAGTTTTTCTACAGTTACTATATCTAACATCACCTATATCCATACTACCACCAATTTCTTCAAACAACAGCAGATCTGTAGCAATTTGTAACCTGAACATTTGGACAAACTACAGATAGAACAGAGTAGAGTAGAGTAGAGTAGAGTAGAGTAGAGTAGAGAGAGTAGAGTAGAGTAGAGTAGAGTAGAGTAGAGTAGAGTAGAGTAGAGTAGCATAGCATAGAATAGAATAGACTAGACCAGACCAGACCAGGTTGGAAGAGAACTTCAACCTAGGGGCGTCCAACCCATCATGCAACACCACCTAATCAACTAAACCATGCAACCAAGCACCCCATCAAGTCTCCTCCTAAACACTTCCAATGACGGTAACTCCACCACCTCCACAGGAAATCTGGCTCAATCTGGTAAGGAATATAAAGCTGCCACACTGGATCAGAGCACGCAACAGGTGACTAGCTCATCTCTGGCTTGCTGTCTTTTAGTAGCTCAAATGATGACAAGACAGAGAAACTGATGTAGAGATGCCACCATCCAGGGGACTGCTCAATTTTCACATGCTATCCAACAGGTTTTTTACTTTCAAGTAGAGACAGAAGAAGTGATTCGATAAGCCAGTGGCAAGGGGGACCTATTAGCTTATTTTCCTGTGAATTTTAGGAGTTCACATGCATTATTAAGAATTTCATTCCTAATTACCAAGAGATTTCAGGGAATTCCACTAATTGTAAATTGTCTTATTTCATAAAAGCTATAAAACAGGAGGAATTTAAGTGTCACCCTCTACTTTGTAAGGGCAATGAGCGAGCCAGGCTGCCTGTTTATAGCAGACAAAGTTATAAATATTTTTCGAAAGAAAACTTTAATCCACTAATGTTTGAAAGGTGCACATTCCAAGTTGTATGCAAGTCAAGTTCAAAGTAAAGTTTTTGACTTGGGTTTTGTTTAGTTTTTGTTGGTTAGTTGGTTTCTGGTGTGAGTTTGGGTTTTGTTTTTTGTTTGTTTGTTTGTTTGTTTGTTTTTAAAGCCTTCAGACTACAAAATCCATGGAGATGTATTTTTTCTTTTACCAGCAGTGGAATTTCCCTGGAACTGCAGAAGAGCCAAAGCCCCCCATTTCCATACAGCTTGATCTCAGCAATGGAAACCTTCCTACAGTCATTTTATGAAGGTAACTTTCAAAGTCTTTCCTATATTACAGATACACTAAACACACCAAAATATCATTTTCTCTAAATAAATGGCATTCATCAAATCTTCAACCAATTATCCTACACTCTCTTTTCAAACAGGCATGTCAATAAAACAGCATCATCAATCAATCTAATAGATTTTGAGTGTATCCACAATGAATCTACCCTGCAATAATTTGTCTTCAGTCATTTAAGAGCTACTATCTTAATGTTAGGAAAAGAAAAATTATTATTTTGATGTATTCTTCCTCTCCTTAAAGCACCTTGGGCAAAGGCTAAGCATTAAAAAGGAAAGTAACCGATAGCTGTATTACAGCAATGAAGCCTGAATAAAAATGACAGATCAATCTAAATAAGAAAATACGAAAGACATTACTCCATATAAAACACAGACAGATTCACAGATTGCATTGGGGTTGGAAGAGACCCTTCACAGGTTATCTTGTCCAATCCTCCTGCAGTGAGTAGAGACAGCTCCAAGTAAAATAACTTGCCCAGGGCCACATCAAGTCTGATTTTGAGTGTCTCCAGGGACAGGGCCTCAACCACATCCTTGGGCAACCTGTTCTGGTATTTCATCCCTCTCATAGTAAAGAAGTTCCTCCTCATGTCCAACCTAAATCTACCCTGCTCCAGTTTAAAACCACTGCCCTCGTGCTATCACTATACGCCATTCTAAACAGTCCTTACCTAAAGACTTTTCTTTGTCCTTCCACACAAAGATTTTTAACTCCAGAAGTTTTCAGCTGTATCAAATGTATTATAGCAATTAAACAAGCAGACAGGGTGCCAAAACAGTAGATAGGGAGAATAATTACATTCTCTGCCTTCTCAATCTTTCTCTCTAGATTACCAAAGCACTTAAAATGGTATCCTTTTACAAGAGCTGTTCTACCAAGGAATTTAGTAAGAAAACTATTGGAAATGATGACCTAGAAACTGGTACATGGATTTCCCTGCTACTATCCACAGCAGTGACCATAAGAAGAGTTCCCAGGACTCTCTCCTCAGTCCCTGTGTTAGGCAGGAATTTGCAATTCCTTTCCAGAAACTATGTCCATTATATTTCCTCCTCAAAACATGTTGCATTACTTCTCTTGGATGAATCCCAGCTATGTTGTACTGCAACTCAGACACTTAGCAGCTCATTTTAAAAGCCTGTTTTCTTTCATGAAGTGCTTGTGCCTGAAATACATTTGACACTTAAAAATATCATAAATCAATATAATTTGATCAAATGGCACTGAGCAACTGCCTAGCTCAAATTATAAAGAAAGAAGGTTTACCAACATACAGTTTCTACTGGCTGTATAAAATACATGTCTGACATAAAGCAACTTAGTACCTTTGTACAGCTGAGTGCTCTCAGCTTTCACCAATTTCAAAGAGTGAAGGACCTATCATCAGCAATATTAGCTCAAAACCATATGAAGTACTTTTATCTGAAAATATATTTAAACGTGTAAAATAAGCTACAAATATTATTGAAAAGAGCTATGTGCATAGAACAGAATTAGATGATCAGTTTCACAAGGCACACTGCACAGAAATAGTAAATCACTTTTCCAAAGGCCAACCAAATAGTCTGTAAGAAGAATCTCAAGCCAGTATTCCCTTACAATCAAGGTGCACAGCCTCTGCTTCTAACTCTCCAGATGCTGTAAGATCGCCCTAAGAAGTTTCGCCAAAGTAAATTTTAGTTACAGCTATCACTCTTTCCAAATCAGTCCTCTTCGATGCATTGTAATGAGGAACACTCGATGAGATATGGCAGGCATCAATGACAGCACCATGAAAACTGAAAAATTACGTCTAAAAGAGTTTAACAAGAAAATTATCAACACTATTTTCATATCATTGAGCCTGAAACAGAGCCTGCCATTCCATAATGCTCTTTCAAAGTACTACTATAAAAAAAAAAAATGATGTATTAATGATAGATGGTAATTTACAACACCAGTGAGCCAGCTAAAAGACAAACACTTAAGGAAAACATGATAGTATGCACTAACAAGATAATACCAAATAATAGGTAACATTGAAATATGATGAAACAAGGGCTACAAAAACATTTCCTGACAGCAAACCACAAAAGAAATCTTCCATGGGAAGCAATGGAAGCCAACTTTCTTGCTATTTAGGCTAGAAAAGAATGTTTTTAAAAAAGATCTGGAAGGAGAAAGGAGGGGAAGATTAAAAGTTTGGTCGGTCACACACATAGATTGAGAATGTAAAGACTGGAAGAATTACCAAAAGTATCACAGTATCACAGTATTGCTAAGGTTGGAAGAAACCCCAAGGATCATCGAGTCCAACCTGTCACCACAGACCTCATGACTAGACCATGTCACCAAGTGCCACATCCAATCTTCCCTTGACAAGAGGACAAGAGGACACAGTCTCAGGCTGCGCCAGGGGAAGTTCAGGCTGGAGGTCAGGAGGAAGTTTCACATGGAGAGAGTGATTGCCCATTGGAATGGGCTGCCCAGATAGGTGGTGGAGTCGCCGTCACTGGAGGTGTTCAGGAGGAGACTTGAGAGGGTGCTTGGTTACATGGGTTAGTTGATTAGGTGGTGTTGGATGATAGGTTGGACGTGATGATCTTGAAGGTCTCTTCCAACCTGGTTTATTCTATTCTATTCTATTCTTGAACACCTCCAGGGATGGTGACTCCACCACCTCCCTGGGCAGCCCATTCCAATGACCAATGACTCTCTCTGTGAAGAATTTCTTCCTAACTTCCAGACTAAACCACCCCTGGTGCAGCTTGAGACTGTGTCCTCTTGTTCTACTGCTGGCCACCTGGTAGAAGAGACCAACCTCTGCCTGTCTACAACCTCCCTTCAGGCAGTTGTAGACAGCAATGAGGTCTCCCCTGAGCCTCTTCTTCTCCAGGCTAAACAATCCCAGCTCCCTCAGCCTCTCCTCATAGGGCTTGTGCTCAAGGCCTCTCACCAGCCTTACTGCCCTTCTCTGGACACGTTCACATGTCTCAATGTCCTTCTTAAACTGAGGGGCCCATAAGTGGACACAGTAAAACCAGGAATTGGGAGCAGCCCTTAAAATTAGGAGTAGGGGCAGAGAAGAAAAGGGTAGAGAAATTCTCTGCCTCTACCATTTCTGATTTTCACGTAATTTCTCCAACTAGATGAAAGAAAGCAACATGCTTCGAGCAGAATTAACAACCACACACAGAGGCAATAAATATAGATTGAAAGTGGAACATTCAATAAGAAAATAAAGTCCTTCTGTTCCTGAAAATGGAGGAAGATGACGATTCAAATAATAAAAAAAAACTATAGCAAACAATATTTGTAATATATGGTTTCTGCAGGCTACAGAAATCATTGTGAGATTCTGTATACTGCAGAGTTTTATGACATTTTTTGGCAGAGTTCATGATTAGAAGATTACATAAGCTGTTTATTACTTGCTGCAGCCTATGGAGCGCAAAAAATGAACTGGTCATTTAATTTACACTAAATTTGTACCATATAGCAGAAAAAAGCAAAGCAACTCACTGAAGACAGAGCAAGCACTAAAACACAGCAACAGAGAAAACAGCGTGGTTTTCCGATACTGTGCTGCATAGAGTGAAGAAATAGTTTGGCAAAAGACAATTAGTATAAAAAGAAGCTCTCAAACTCTGCCTAGACCCATGGATTAATGCCTAGCAACAGAAATGTCTGCATGGGTATTCACATGCACGCATGCATGAGCACAGTGGTTGTGGATGAACAAGGGAAGAGCTTCCGAACGGCATGGGGGAAGGGAGAGAAAGAATGGCAATTCAGTTTTCATGTTTCCCCAAAGTCTCAACTAGAACTAATCAAAATGAATTCATCCGAATGTCTTTGATGGCCAAAAATTTAGTCACACACAGTCTGGCTGTCCAAATGAACGGTGAGGAAAGGGCTCACATCAATCAGCTTCATCTAAGAAGATTGGCACAACTTCAGTAGGGATTGACAGAATTCAATGCCTGGCAGACTGATGAGCCAAGCACCAAGCTGAAAATGTTCTGACTGTTCATAATGACATTGCAGTCATGAGCTTTTGATTAATAAATTCAGGAACTAAAGCTTTTGGTTACTGTAAGAATATTTGAGGTAGCTGTTTCTCACCCTTTACACTATATGAAATTCACATCCCACCACTGCACTCATGCCCACACTGGCACCATTACCAGAAGACATTTGACTACGGATACACATGCAATCCCCTACTGCAAACAATTTACTTTCCCAGAAATTAAATAAAACTGTGTAAATGTTTGGTGCCTTGTCTTTAGAGCTTTTGCTAAATGAGCCTTCCTCAAGCCACAAAAGAAACATTTGTCTTAATTATTACTAATAACATTATTTTTCAGCATTCTCCAAAAATCTCTGACCAACTGCAGGGCCCTTGCACAGCACTGCTAGAAATGTTGCTAGGTAGCATTACACATGCAGACAATTAACAACTTTAAAAAAAAGGTTGATCATTTTATAGCATTGTTGTTCAGACAGGAGAAAATTCATTTTCATTAAGATAAGACCTTTCCACTCATTCTCAGCCTTAAATCCGGTTAGAGGAAGCAAGGTGTCTGCTACATTAATGTATTCCAATTAAACAAAATTGGGTAACACAAAGAGGAAACTTAAAACAAGTTGCATTGAAATTAAGGGGCTACTGTTATGCTTTCTTGCAACTGAAGTCAGTCATACCTACTGTACTTAACAGAAAAGTTGAAGAATGCAAGACATTACACAAACATTAGATTGACAAAAAAGTCCTCTTCTCAGCACTTCCTAACCTATCTCACCGCTATTACCCTTGTATTTGAACAAAATAATCAATACAGTCTCAGCCTCAAAGTAGCTGAGACTTTCTTCCAGTGTGTATGAGTAATGCTTCTTTCTACAGCATGGTACTTTACCAGTGCTGCACAGAAAAGCATTTCAAGCCAAAGCAACAATGTTGACAAACAGTAGAAATACCAGCAGATCATCTAATCATAGAACTGTTACAGCATCAAGGGGAGAAAAAATACAAAGTTGGGAGAAATTATTAAACTATCTTCCTTCTCCATTGTTTACTTTGCACCCAAAGTGTATTTGTTTTTTGAAATTCCATTGTTCAAAAATATAGGCTTGCGTGGACCTTGCTGGAACAAAGTCAATCACCAGCAAGATTGTTGCCCATGTGAAAGGAGAAATTCAGCTAGAGTCAGACCTGTACTGCTTTGACATGAAAGTGAGGAAGCATTTCCTTACTTTTTATGGCCTCTTAAGCAGTTTTTTTGTTTTATATTAATCTTCGCCTGGCAGAAGACCATTAAGCCCCAAAACACAATGTAGTGGCATGAATAGCCCCTAAACGCCACATACAATGAACACCTAATGGAAATACAGCCAGCAACCAAGGATGCAGCAAACATACTGGATTCAAAAATTACACAATTCTCCATTTGTAAGGGATGCATAAAAATCAGGAGGCTTATTATAATCCAAAATGTGTATTTATAGGATTGAGGCAGTTCACAGCTTTCAATTTTGATTTAGAAAGTCGCAGTTTTGCTCCTGCGGCAAGTAAAATATTTCATTTCTCCTTAGCACCACAAAGTATGACCTTTAGGACATTCTATTTTAGCTCAAGGGATTTAGCTGTATTGGAGGCTACATAATTCGCCTTCGTCTGCGAAGTCTAGAGAAGCCTACAGGCAGAAAACTGAGTACCAAGAAACAACAGGTAGAGGACTATTCATTTTCTTTTTAATATTTCTAAAGAATTGGCCTGCAGTAGTTTCCTCTAGGAAACAAGAGGATCTGCAATCTCAGTATCTAATATTGAAATCAACTTTAAACAAATAATTAAAAAATCAGAGCCTCGGTTATTCCAAAGCAGAAGGACATGGACAGCAAACTCAGGGAAACAATAAGAGTGCTAATTTTGAACGAATTACTGAGATTGAGCAAGCCTTGATGCAAATGAGACCATCAATAACTAAAGCAAAGTCATCTCATAAAAAATGCCTGTACACGAAACTCGCTTAATTTCGACCATCCATAGGGTGATAGCTTCCATTACATTGGTAGCAGCTAACATGGAGAGAAGACTTTTAAAACTGCTACTCCCTTCTATGCTGCTGTTGCTGCTGTGCACTTCAGCCTCCCTGACTCTTGGCACAGTCACCTCTATGAAAGCTTCAAAAGTTTTGCAAATTGACTAACAAGATTAGCAAATCTGCGCTTGACTTGTTCAATAAAGTGTTGATGCATGCAGATATATTTGCCAAAATGACTTCATCCAAGAGGCATCAAATCTCACCGGAGCACCTTCTATTTTCAGTCCCTAATCCCTAAACCTTTCTAACCTGCATATAACAGAAAAATAAAAAAAAAAAAAAAAAAAAAAAAGGGGAGCTGAAAAGGAAGGAGCGGAGATAATGATGCCCGCTGCGAAGGCAGCCGATCAGGCAGTGCCTCCCAGCCCCTGCACACACAATCAGCACCAGCTGTAGGCCAATTAAACCCAGCCGCTCACAGGTGTTCATAGAAATGACTAACGCAAAAGAAAATCGCACTTCAGAACTGCAATATTTAAAAGCTTTGAGGTGGAACCAAGAAAGATAAAAGCCCGAATTAAGTTTATTGCCACCTTGTGCTTCACTCTAATGCAGATTTTGAACAGGGCCTCCCATTGGTATTAAAAGTTGGATGAACATCTGCATTTAAAATACAGGAAACTGAGCACGTGAAAAGCTTTTAAAACACCAGTTGCCATAGTAGATAGAGGGCTTTAGTATATGTTCATTTATTATTATAGTTGCGTGGCAATATGGTAAAATATATTTGCCAAGTGGGCAATACAAGCTCCACTCTAAGTCAACATAATATGCTAGATTGCTTAGATTTTCATAAATATTTTTGGTGATTATTTTCCCTAAGCATAACTCTCATTTCCCAAAATAACAATTTTGTTAATTTTTAATGAGAACAAAACCATGGTAAGATCATCTCATGATCTCTTACATTTAGATTAAAAACCACAAGAGAGGAGAAAAGGGGAGAGAGAGGCAGCCCCTTAACAACTATCCTTGTTCTCTTAAGCAGTTGAATGACAAGAACTATCCAGTAAGTGCATTCTTTCCCTCTCTCTACAGAATAGCAAACAAAGTATTTGTAAAATTAATTTCTCTTTATGGTTCTATACCAAAAATATGTATATAAATTAACATCCAAATGTCTTCAATTCCCATTATATGTCTATTAAGCAACAATTCTCCATAAGGCTGTTTAGGTATCCAAACAGCAGCCTGAAATTATTATCTCTACAAGCTTTCCATGACTTATCATTCAGTTCCTATGAAAAGCCATTAATTTTGGCCTCTCTCTATCTTGGTCTCACAGGAAATATTCTGCAAAGGGATGTAATAAAAATGTGATTTCTGACATCATTTCATTAAAATTCCCTGTTAAATTTCTATCTGAACAGTGTACATAATATTAAAAAAAAAAAAAAGAAACTCGGGGCTCTTATTAATGGTGCTGTTCCTTATGATACGGACTTTAAAAAATAATGAAGACCATTTCTTACGTGTAAGAATATTGTTCATTTTTCATTCCTATTAAAATTTAATCTGGAAGTTGTTTAAAAATGTTTAAGTGTCATTACATTTCAACATCTTAAGGAGAAAGAGCTAGTAAATTCATCAGCAGGAATGCTGCCAGTCATCTGTCTCTTCCACAGATGTCTTAACACTCTCTCAACCTATCTATGACTAAAGACACCCATTTGCAACAGTTTGCTATTTACCCATCTCATGAAAGCACTGTGCTTTCTGGACCTTCAGGTCCATGGATGGAGAATGATGTACTGAGTAGCAAATAACTCCCTCCACTTAACGGTGCTCCTGAAGTTTGGGGAGAGGAGGTTTGAAGGTTTTGATTGAGGAAACTGTAGTCATGTACTGACTACGTTTTAAAAAGCTACACCATATTAGAAAGCTACTGAGTTTTCAGTATGAGAGCATTCTTAGCAACCACTCTACCGACATGCAAACTGGAATTTCCTTTTTGAAACTGAAGAGCCAAGTTGTGTAGAAGCATAGCCTAGCTCTCAAAAGTGGAAACCACACAGCTCTCCCCACAGCCTTTCGTTACAACTCCAAGTTATTCCACATTTTAAGAATTTTGTAGGTGGTACTACTGACTTAATTTTAAAAGGTCTTCTCTCGGCTTCTTTACCCCTAAATACCTGGCAGTGAGACAAAGGCCCACACATGTTCTACAGAGTTCCATCTACTTACCTACTTCACTGGCTCGGCTGCAAGGGCACATCCTCAGGGCACAATCCTGTCCTGCCCTCACTTCAATAGTACTCAATGCACTTAAAAGAAGTAAGCATTTTGTGGCAACACTGAGTTAAACGAACTGTCAGCCACCAAGAAAACTAAAATTAAACGATCAGAACTAGGACATGCATCTCTCTGCAAACACTGTGCTTAAGCACTTTCTACAATCAGGTCCTTTATTCAAGTGTTTATTTTTAGACATCTAAGTATAAAAATTCTGGCCCATACATTTAATGGAAGTGTGCAATTGCCAAGCTGAGAATGTTAAATCTAATTTTAGTTTTTCTTTGCATACTTGTTTTTCACACAATTTCTGCAACTGAAAAAGAAAATATCTGTGATATTTTCTGGACTGTATTCACAATACTCATTTAGTTGTTGCATTTTGTGTAGTTATAAAGCCTACTCCAATGAATTGCAGCTTTTTTCATTACTACCAGTGAGACCAAAATTTCATTCTCAACAAAGCACTGTCTGGTGAATTGTTTTGGTCCTCAAAATATTGCTATTAAAATTAATGTTAATACATTGTGATCTACACACATCCTAAATTAGAAATTAAAACTTCCCTGAAAGTCTTCACTCTAGAATTTTATGCAATTATTATCCAGCTATTGTGCTACAGGCAAATTTTTGAATTTTCTTCTTTATGTAGATAGTTTCATAACAGGGATATATTGATTTAAACTAGTTTCATTACTACTAATGCTCTGCTAAATTTTAAAGACAATGCAATATTGAACACAATAATGTGTTCTATTAATAAGCATGCTATTGAAATACTGAGCAGATTTATTGCATTTGGATGTTCAAATAAACACTAAGATCATGTTCTATAAATCACCTCCTGCCTAAAACAATGACTGAAATGGGATTTGATTTTTCTTAAAAAGTAATAAAAACAATGAAAACTCATTTGAAAAATTAACCAGTGGATTTTAATCAAAGACTATTCTCTAATAAGACATGTTGGGGCCTTGTTTAAAGCAGTACTTATTCCCATAGGTACAAAGGGCCTCTAAAGGCACTGGTTGTAGCAACAGTTTGAGGAAAGAAGTTTAAAAAGAGATTCAAGCTCATTTCATTTCGTAAATGAAATAAAGCAGAGGTGGCAAAATTTTAAGTCCACACTGCACAGGGTTTGCTTCTTGCATGCATACTTAAGCTGGCTCAGAAACCAGGAGCTAAGTATCTGTGTCAGTGCGGTATCTGCTTCAGCCTGCTAATTAAGCTCTCTGAGAAGAACTAATTACTGATGCAGCTCAGCTGCTTCTGGGAGCTGATCTAATACCACTATGCGGTACAGTGTATCAGCCCATTTGGAGGAGGCTGAGGTACCTGACCAAAGCAGGGCACAAGCATGCCCTTAAGTAATTCATTTCTGATATGAAACAACAAATACAGATTCTGTTTCTTAAGCAGTGACCCAGCATGTGATCTTTCACAGGCCCCCTCCTCTGTGTCTCATTTGCTACACAGAGAAAACACTCTCACAACAGTGCATAAGCAGAGAACAACTTACTGAAAGACAAGAAAATAAGCACCTTTGGAACACTAGCATAACTGCGACTGAGGGTTTGCACACATTGAAATCTTCCTCATTAACTCTGCAACAAAGCATCCTCATTTCCTGAATTTTTGATTGCCACAGATATCATACTAAACACTCAGGTTAAAAGAAAATGCTTTAAGCCATTTTCCAGCACAGATTTCAACTGCCATAAAACATTTGCTTCCTATCTTGCTCTAACAGTTCTCCATAAAAATACTGCTAAAATTATATGGGAATCCAAGCTGAGGGGAAAAAAAGCAAGATTGTAATCAGAATTGCAAGCCCTGCTAGGGCTAACAACAACTGCTGCTTACTACTGCTAGAAGATAACAGCAAGGCAGGCACAGAGCACCGCTGTGCACTCAGCAAGCTCACATGGCAATATGCTTCTGTGGTCACCCTTTCTTTCCAGTTCTGCTATCATGACTTTCTTTTTTTTTGTTTTTCTTTCTCTGCCATCTGTACTCAAACTGTAAGCTTTACAAGACAGGAACTGCCTTTTATTTACATGTGCAGCATCTGCCTAAATGACTCAAAGACCGACAGCTCTGTTCCCTCCATTTCCCAGCATCTCTGTGATGACATAAATAAACTAGAAAATCTCTGAATTTTGTTTCTAGTTCATTACAGCAATTCAAAAGTCGTAGAAGCTCTTTCAGTAACTTGTACATATTTCCAGGCTCAGGACCCTGTTGCCCAGAACAGCACCATGCTGAGCAGCAGAACACCATCACATTCTCTGCTGATGTCACCACCTGATTGCCTTTTAGAGAGGCCTGTATGCTTCTGCAAACATCAGGCTGGGTTTTTGCAGAATCGGTGTGGGCCAGAATCCTCTATCTTCCTTTAACATTCATGCTGTATCTGGCAGAATAAAGGTTGGGCTTCTAAGTACTATCACAATACAACTAACTACAATATTTTTTTTACAGCCTGCCATTTCTGCTTGCATACACTGTATGGCCTACAAAAGGTTATTCACACAACATTGTTAGGTTGCAGTTATTATCTTCTTAGAAAGAGCATTTTAGTAATGTCTGAGGAATTAAAGGACTTCTTTTTATGAATATTTCAGTAAAACTTTGAGTATGTAGTACTTCCTCCTGATGCAGGAAAAACTCATTTCAGTTCAGTAATCCAGCATAATTACATTCTCAGATTCCAGTGTGCCTCCAAAATCTTGTAGACATAAAACCAGGCCATGGTCAAACTCTACTCCAACCTTTGCTACTTCATCAGAGACCTTTCATTGCTTAAACAAGCTCCCTAATGGAAGCCAGGCTACCTGGAAGTCTCTGCCTGTCAGATATTAAATCTTTATAATCCCAGTGCTGATTAAGTGTATTTTAAAATGTTCCTAACAATTAATGTCATCACAGACAATCTCTCTTTGACCTGTGCTGCAAACTTTCTGCTGTTCTTCCAACCATTTTTATTGCCTACCCTACCCAAGTCCCCTCTGCAGCCTGCAGAAGCATAGAAAGCTTTTTGGTGTTTTTGTTCCAATGCTCTAATCTTCAATGAGCAGCTGAACTTGGCAAACTCATGACACCTACTGTGTACAAAAGGCATATACCCTTACTTAAAAGAAAATGTCAAAGTTTCTTCCAAGTTTGAGAGAAGTATCAGCTCTGGATCTCCACAAAGCCCTCTTATCAACATTACATGCACTTACAGATAATCTTCATAATGCTTAACACAGAAGATTACCCTCTCAAGAAACAATAATCTGGATGAATTCTTCTTCTGGGAGTATCTATTGAGATAGCATTATCATAGTCCATAAATATCATCAACAGAGCATGGCTATGTTGTCTCCCTGCTCCCCTGCTTGAACAAATCTACGTGTTTCTATCTTTTTTCTTTTTCTCATTCTAATCCTAAAGTCCAATTTCCTGTTAATAGCCATATCATGACTTGAGTACTCTAGGTAAACATTACCCAAATGTCAGAGGTCTTCTGCTTATCTTTAGATGGAATGGAATGGAATGGAATGGAATGGAATGGAATGGAATGGAATGGAATGGAATGGAATGGAATGGAATGGAATGGAATGGAATGGAATGGAATGGAACAGAACAGAATAGAATAGACCAGACCAGGTTGGAAAAGACCTTCGAGATCAACACATCCAACCTATCAACCAATCCAACCCACCTAATCACCTAAACCATGGCACCAAGCACCCCATCAAGTCTCCTCCTGAACGCCTCCAATGATGGTGACTCCACCACCTCCCCAGGCAGAATAGAATAGAATAGAATAGAATAGAATAGAATAGAATAGAATAGAATAGAATAGAATAGAATAGAATAGAATAGAATAGAATAGAATAGAATAGAATAGAATAGAATAGAATAGAATAGAATAGAATAGAATAGAATAGAATAGAATAGAATAGAATAGATCTGGGTTGGAAGGGACCTCAGAGGGTCATCTAGTCCAATCCTCTCTGCAGTAAGCAGAGACATTCTCAACTAGACCAGGCTGCCCAGAGCCCTGTTGAGCCTCACTCTGAATATCTCCAGGGATGGGGCCCCAACCACCTCCCCAGGCAACCTGTTCCACCGTTCCACCACTCTCATGGTAAAGAACCTGTTACTAGCATCCAGTCTAAATCTGCTCTTCTCCAATTTGAAGGCATTACCCCTTGTCTTATCACTGCAAGCCTTTGTATACAGTCTCTCTCCATCCTTCTTGTTGTCCCCCTTCAGATACTGGAAGGCTGTTATTTGGTCTCCCCAGAGCCTCCTCTTCTCCAGGCGGAACAGCCACATCTCCCTCAGCCTGGCCTTATAGCAGAAGCGCTCCAACCCCCTGATCATTTTTGTGGCCTCCTCTGGACCCACTCCATCAGGTCCATGTACTTCCTGTGTTGAGGGCTCCAGACCCAGACACAGTATTCCAGGTGAGTTCTCACCAGAACAGAGCAGAGTGGCAGAATCACCTCTCTGGATCTGCTGGCAATGAATCTTTCCATGTAGCCCAGGATGTGATTAGCCTTCTGGGCTGCAAGCACACACTGCCTGCCCATGTCTGGCTTCTCATCCATCAGCACCCACTACCTGGTGCTAATACTTTGATTACCATGAGCAGGTACAATTTAAGCACATTACTGCACAATCCATTTACTGCGATGGGCAAACTCAGGTACACATCTTAGGGTCTTGGGCTAATTTCTGATCAAAATGAAAAAGAGGATTCTAAAGCAGCAATCTGAGGAGGCTAATGACCTCGTTGACATTTGAATGGTTTGCCACTTTGCATGAGTGCTTCTTATGGCTATTTTATATCCCAAAAATAAGGGGGGTGGGGGGAAACAAAACCCCAAATTTTAATCATTCTTATTGCATCATAACTATACTTATTTCAACAGAGAGCTTTGGTACAAAAGTGTAATGCCATTACAAACCATGACAATGCTTTGTACTTGAGGTTTTCATGCACAGAACTTGAAAAGCTTTACAAGGGTTTGTGGGAAGCACTCTTAACCTCACTGTACAAATAGTAAACTTAGGCACAGAAAGCTGAAATAATTATCCAAAGGTCACACAGTGAGTCAGTAGTAGATGCAGGACAAGAATCCACTTACATTCACTCCCAAATTCTCTAATGGAGCATCCTCCTTACTGCACTGAAGTTTTAAGTGTAAATCAATAACTGAGGTCACTGAAAACTTTCTGCATGCAGATTGCAGTGAAGCACTGACAAAAAGGAAGGTGATTCATTAATTTTTCAGTGGTCCTTATGCAAGGATACAGCATTCGAAGAGGAGGTGAAAGGAGAGGACACTTGCTCAGGAAGCCCTGTAACAGGGCTGCAGTGACAAATCACTACTCCCAGAACACTGCTCAAGGAAATGTAATGCTGCCATTTTCCAAATGCTAGGTTATAAAACCTTTCACACATACAATATTTAAAACTGTGAATTACCTTCAAGAGTGTATCCAAACATCTAACAGTATCAAGTCATGCTAACGGTTGTCTGTTTATAGGTCAGAAGGGCAGTAAATTATTGCAATGAAAAGTAGTAAAGCCTGCATTGTATCTAGTTGTGCTGTTTAACAGGTGATAGTGAAAAGCAGGTGATGCATGAAAACTTCAAGTTTTTATAGCTCCTGCCTCAATCAGTATTCACTTATATAAAGATGTCACATTTTTAAACATTTAAAGTCAAATTGTCTGGAGAATAGACTCATATAAAATTTATTTTCAGAAACTGATATTTAGCCTACTGCTATCAGAGTTGATTGCTCTTATGTATAAGCTTTATTCATGTTTCTACAGGTTTGAAAATAAAAGACTGACATTTCAGATCCTATACTCAAGTGTGTCATTAACCAGAAATTGAAATGGGAACGTTTCCACTTTCTCTGAAACACTCAGTTTGTTAGGGTGATAACTGCACTAACTGCTTTTGAGATTTTGTGAAGCTACTAAATATGACCCTACTTCAACAGGGACAGGAAGGAGGAGTCACAGTTGCAAAAGAAAAATCCTGAATTGGTGCCTTACCCAGCACAATATGCCCTGAGAATTGAATAGTTTCAAAGCTCTGCCAAAATAGCTATTTGTAACTGGCTAATGGCAAAAATGTTTTATTCTCTTTATGTCAAAGACATGTTTGTCAGGCGCTGGACAGCCAGACAAATCAGGGTCTAATTAGTTCAGTCAATTCCCTCAGTTTTATCCTTTTAGTCTACATTGAGCTATTAAAGCATCAGAAATAAAATGCTACTGAGACAGCAATAAGGGAAATAAGATGTCAGAACTCTTATTAACAATGGCATTTTCAGGAAGCAATGTAAATAGAAAATCAAATTTATGCAAGAAACATATATATCAGTAAGTAATATTAAATATAACCACTCTACATTTACCTTTAAAGCAGCATTCACCTCCAAACAATTTTTACAAATAAATAAATACATGATTCAACACATTGACATGATGACTTCTTTAGAACAGTGACCATCATTCAGATTCAGATACCTACCCAGTCCAAGAGGATACTGGTCCCCAAACAAATACTACAGTTGTACAAATAGCACTACGTGAGTAATAATTTATTCCACCCTCGACATTTAACCAGCTCAGAAAGAATCTGTGACAGTTAAGCAGTTGCAAGATAAAAAGAACCAGAAAATGCCACATTCAACTGAAATGACAGGAAATACTTAGGTAGACAGAATGTAATAAATTTGGCAGATTTATGGGAGTTTAATTGCCCCTTGTGAAAAGGGATAAATTAATGTAAAAACTGTAACTGCAAGGACCAGTTTCTGGGAGGAACAGCTTCCTGCTACTGGTGTGTAAATATTCATTACTTGAATGTGGCCATCATAGAAAGGATATTTTCTCATCCCACAGTGAGGATGGTTGCATTGATAGCAGCACCTCCCAGCTCTGTGCCGGGCTTTGTGCAGGCACCAAGGAGACAGTGGCCCCTAGCCCCACATAGGCTGTCACAACTCTCCGGTGTTAGACTGGCTCACACTTGGTAGCACAGATAGTGAGATGTTTCCTACTTCAGGCAGCATCTGCAATCCAAAAAAAATGAGCCTCATTTGCTAGTATTTCTCCTACTACTACTGAGAAATAGCTCATCTACCACAATGTCTGGCAAGTCCCAGTTTACCTCTCACTCAAGAATCTTATGTCATCCTGTTCATCAAACTATGATACAATAAGGCAGAGGGGTTAAAAATGTCACCAGTACTGTCACTGGTTAAGGTGAGATTCTCCCCAGGCTTTTGTTTGTTTGAAAAATGACCAGTCATCTATTATACAGTGTTTCTAACATTTCAAAACATTTCCATAATTTCCTTAAACTCTTTCTAACTACTAGAAGTAGTTATCTCTTACATCAATTTATTACACTTTCCCCTATTAGGGAAAGAAGTCAAAGGGGCATAACAAGCAATCTTGGTGTTGCCAGGTCTGTTTGTCAGATTGCCACCAGGCTCTACGCTGAATAGTTTAGACTCATGGGTCCACCAGGTTGAAGACAAATTAAAGGAATACTTAAGAGAATATTTTCTAATTTTAACACAAGAGATTAGTTCAGCATGTAAACAGCATCAAAGATATGTCTGAAAAAACACAGAATCATAGAATGGTTTGAATTGGAAGAGACTTTAAAGATCATCTAGTCCTTCTGCTATGGGCAGGGACATCTCTTACTAGACAAGGCTGACCAATGGCCCATTCAGTCTGGCTTTGAACATTTCCAAGTTGGAGCTTCCATAGTTTCTCTGAGGAGCCTGTTTTAGTGGCATGTTTTTTGCTCTTTAAAGCAAATCTGTAGCCTACCTTTATTTCTTTTCAAATAAGCATGTTGTTGCAACTGCAGTGCTTTGGATAAACCATTCTAATACATTTAATGTTTAAAGGAACAGATAATAAGAATACATAGATGTGTGCCTAGCTAACTGAGGATTACAGTATTTTCTTCTTGTGTTTTACTTGCAGAAGTGCATTCCAGATGACATGAACCTTTTTGCCTCTGATGAATAAACACTCCCATGAAATGAATCATATGTGTATCTGTCTTGCATTAGGCAATATCAGATTGGTTTTCCCCATGTTGCCTACTTGTTACTAACTCAGCACAGACAAAAAGACCACCTGTTCACAGAAGTTATGTACAGACAAGTCCCAGAACAAGAGACTTCCCCTTACAGCATCTTAAGCTCATAACTAAACCAACAATTCATCTTTGCATTTTAAATTCACTGAGTCTAAATTTAAATTCACTGTTCTAACAAACACCAGGCATCATTTTCTATTTAAAGAGCAAGAAACTAAGCCAGAAAGCAATTAAATACCTTCATGACAAAACAGTAACAGAGCAGAATTAGATCCCAATTCATCTGCCTGCCAGCCCAGAACTACCTGGTAGACCACAGCAGCAGTCCAAGTAGAACACTTGTACACAGAATTCTCATGGTCAGAAAAAGAAATGAAATAATATTAATCAGATTTTCTCATGTCCTTTCAATGACTTTCCTATGGATAAAATGAAAACTGAAGGCCTAAATATCTAAAGAGCTTTCTTATTTCCTCCAAACATACCAGCAGCTCTAATTCTACATGAAGCTTCAGAATCTACACAAAGGATCTAAGACAATGTTTCAAAAGGCTGACATCTGTTGATTAAATAGAATGTTAGTTAAAAATATATTTTTTAAAGTGTCTTGAACTAGCACTTATTTTTCTTAAGATTCAGAAATAGTGGAAATAATACAGTTTCGCAACCAGCAACTATCACCTCTAAAGCTTGCTTGCATGTTTATCAGTGCAAGTGTGAATGCTGCACTTAGGCGGCTATTTCAGCCATAGGTGTGTGTTTCCACAACGTGCTACATACTGGTTTGAAAAATGAGATATTACTTACAAGTCAGTAATGCAACATCATGGCTGCACGTGCACCAGGCACAAAGAACAGGACTAATTTTGCATTATCAGTGCCACTCAGAAGCAGGTCCTTCACACACGCAAGGACATGCATGCTGCTATCTGAAAAATACTGTGCATCCCAAAAATCTCTAGGGACTCCAAGGCTCTTTAATGAAAAAATTACAGATCAAAATCGCTGTTCTATCTCCTTCAACCCCATGCCTAAATACACACTCACTATAAGGGACACTACCTCCAAACCCACAAATCACCAATAGTTCCAGAGTGTTTGACTGAAGGAGCACTGGAGGATAAGTATCCAAAAGGAAGCATTGTGCCAAGAAGCTGCATCAACAATGGAGTGTTGTGCTCTATGTGATGACTGGATGGATACCAGGTAAAGAAGTGGTTTCACTGGAAATCCAGAAGTGACCTCAGCTGCTCACAGGCTGTTCTACCTTTGCAGTCTCACAAGCTCATTTAATGAAACAAGTTCTCTATTAAAATTTTCAGTCTCATTTTCTGTAACCACGAACATAAATGGTTCCTGACTCAAATGACATCCTAAAAGCCTTTCTGCTGAGGTTTAAAAGTGACATTAGCCTGCTAGACTGGGTCCTTGACCTAGCCATATAGAAGGCATCAGCATTAATCCTTCTTCATGAAAACTCCTGTCTGAAGTTTTAGAGCAGAGACATTCATCAGATGCACTGCAAACTGACAGTCTTCAACTAATGTACTGATGTTCATGACTCAGCTCCAGAGAGAGTAAGAGGAGTTTTTGAAAACAGAAGGCATTCTGAAAATTCAGTTGGTCTGCTGGCAGGAATTCAGCAGGATTGCCACTGCTTATGGAGAAGACAATGGGTGGGGAAAGATGACACAGAATCAAATAGATTGACTAGAAATTACTTTATTTCAAGACAGAAACAAGGCTCAAGATAATCCAAACTTCTGAGACATGTCAGAGGACACCATTTCCTTTCCCGTGCTCTATGTCTGAGGATGTAGGTCTGCCAGCCCACAAGACCATGTATATGTGTGGTTAACTGACTACTTTGGTTTCAGATTGACACTTTCAGATTTACTTGTGGCTTTTTTTTTGCACAGACAAGAGAAATGCATATCTATGTGCTGTTGGTACATGATGGTTCCCAGTGTCTACATGGCCTGTTTCTACCCATGTCCCAAGTTCTGAAATCATAAAAGCAGATTTCCAAAATGAAATGTGTATTACTATACATCCAAAAGTGGGACATTTCAGACATATTCTGGCATCTGCCATGAACAGATGACAACCCAAAAATTGCTATGCAATGATATTAAACACATTCACTGGATCAGAAACAGATATCCAGGTGGTTTTAAACCATAATCACTTGTATTGTGTATGCAGTCTTGCAAGAAATGCTGTAGATGCTGATGTCACCTCACCAGATATATTCTGCTTATATAAGGAAGTGAGTCCAGCTGTCTCAAGAACTTTAGATATTTGTCTTGTGATGGATAAAATCCCAGGAGGAGAGTCCTTATAAACTTCAAATGGCAAACTGTGAATCAGAAAAACTTTCAGTTTGAACTTTATGCAGCTCAAAACGAAAAACTCAAGCTAAATCTTAGGGTATTCAGAACTAACTCAAAGAGATATTTCTGCAGGCAATCATCCTGGTACAGACAGATAACGAATTCCCACCTTCTCAGCTGAAGAAAATTACAGTCCTAGTTCTCATGAAAAATCTGCCATACAAGGACGAACTTACAGTGCCCTGAACTGATAATCACCTGGCTTTCATTATAGACACTTCTAATTAAACCATCCGATCAACACATAAAAATGTGCTCTTTGCAGGCAAGAGATGGTAAGCAATTTATCTTTCAAAATAATAATCACTAATATCACACTACCTGGAATTAAATTAGGAATAGAGGTACTCAGGTTATAATGTCCTAGTTTAATGTACAGCCTCTATTCATTTCAGCAGCAAGAAATAGCAACTCTCATCATTTCCACTTTCAGAAATAAGGGTCCATTTCAGTTGCTGACCTATTGCTACTGGCCCAGAAGCACTTTCCCTTTTTACTGAAACAAGCCCTCACAGGATGATCTCTCTCTTGAAATCTTGGTTAAAAAAAAGAATACAGAATGGAGTCATGAAGAAATTCAAGTTAGAAGGGAACCCTGCTAATTATCCAGTCCACACTTCACCAAAACAAAGATAGCTTCAAAGTTTCATTCAGTTGCTTTTCTCAGTTAGGTTTTGAAGATCTCCAGCACTGGATTTCAGCAAGTCAGAAGTATGAGAAACCTAATCTTGATCACAACATACAGAATTCACAGATTCAGAGATTGCACGGGGTTGGAAGAGACCATCAAAGGTTAACTTGTCCAACCACCCCACAGTGAGCAGCAACATCTCCAGCTAGATCAGCTTGTTCAAGGCCACATCAAGTCTGATCTTGAATATCTCCAGGGACAGGATGTCAGCCACCTTTCTGGGTAGCCTGTGCCAGTATTTCACCACCCTCATTGTAAAAAAGTTTCTCCTTATGTCCAACCTAAATCTACCCTGCTCCAGTTTAAAACCACTGCCCCTCATCCTATTGCTACAAGCCCTTCCAAACAGACCTTCCCCGCTCTTCCTCTAGGTCCCCTTTAGATAATTAAATGTAGCTATAAAATCCCCAGTGCCTTCTTTTCTCCAGGCTGAACGGCCCCAATTCTTTCAGCATGTTCTCATAACAGAGGTCTCCGGTCCTCTGATCATCACTGTGGCCCTCCTCTGGACCCGCTCTGACAGGTCTATGTCTCTGAGCTGACACAGAACTCCAGGTTAGGTCTCATCAGAGCAGAGTAGAGGAGCAGAATCACCTCTCTTGACCTGCTGGCCACACTTCTTTTGATGCACCCAGAATGCAACTTGCCTTCTGGGCTGCAAATTCACATTGTTGGATTATGTCCAGCTTCTCAACCACCAGCACTTCCAAGTCCCCCCAGCCTGTACTGAGCTTGATTACTTTGACCTAGGTGCAGGACCTTGCACTTTGCCTTATTGAACCTCATGAGATTCTCTTCAGCCCACCTCTCCTGCTTGTCTAGGTCCCTCTGAATAGCATCCCATCTTTCAGTCTTTTCAACCATAGCACTCGGCTTTGTAACATCTGCAAATTTGCTGAAGGATCTGCCAAACTCAAAAGGAATCTGAGAAGTCTGTTGTCAGGAACCAGTGAATCAAGGAAGTTGGAAGCACATGAAAAACTTATCTTTCAACACTCTCAGCTTTTTTTAAGTAAGACCAAAGACAGCAGAACCAAAGGGTAGATACATATAGGTCACAAAATAGGCTATACAACAGGAAGTCCTAGCTCATGGGTAGGAAGCCAGGATGTCTGCAGTAAACAGGTAACTCCACAAAGCAAAGGGTAGACCAGAAGTTTTCTTCCTCAATACCTGTAGCATAATACAAAATCTTTTATTGCAAGTGCAGTCTTATGAAGTCTTGCAATCACTGATGAAACCTTACCCTCACTTCAATGGAAAACTGAGAGCATACTGGAGAGTATTGTCACAAAGTTCTCTCCCAAGAGCCACTACAAAGGTTATACTGAAGAAATTGAAATATCTGATCCAAGGGTTTGTAAAATGTTTCTCAAGGACAAGCAGTCCTGCTAAGAATTTCTTAAATTCCCCTAAAAGTCCAGAGACTTTTACAAGAGTAAAAATACCATCAGAAGACTACAAGGATAACTGAGTATTTTGTTGTAAAGGAAGACACTGTCTGCTTTCCAGACTGAGTCTCCAACAGAAAAATAAACACCATAGAGGAGTGTCCATCTGAGGAAAAAAATTTCTACAGGAGGGACAGTTTTTAAAGCCAGGTGGATGAAACCAAAACAGGTATCTTCAAAGAAATGACAAAGAAAATCAGAAGGCCTTAAAGAGACTAGAGAAAAGCCTGATTAAAGACAAAAGAACAAAGAGATGGTGAACTGGCACAGATCTCAGTTAAGCAGTGAACTGTTCAGACCTCACTTAAGCAGTGAGCTGAGAGTGAAGTCCTTATCACCACAAATACAGCATCATTCACAGCGTGCAAGTAGACAGGGCTTTTATGTGTTCTACTATGGCACTCATTTCCAGAGGATTGAGTGCAGGTGAAGCTCTGCTGTGAATGCTAGCTATACACAGGTATTTCAATACTGATGTTTCCTCTTCATTTAAATATTTATATCCATCTGCATCACTGTTTGGTGTTGCATTTTTGAGAAAAGACAGGTAAATTAACTGTGACTTAGAAACCTGGAGGTGAAAGAAGAAAAAAAATCCACAGTTTTCTTCATCCCAATACCCCGCAGTCTACTCCAAACCACCCTAAGTTTGAAATACCATCACTAATAACTTTGAACACAGATCAAGAAGCACCCAACACCTGCTATTCTTACCACAAAACAGAAAGGGAAAAAATACATCATCTCTTCTTTACAGATAAGAAAGGCACAGACAGAGATAAGAGGATTTGCCAAAATAACAAAGGTCAGGCAAGGCTATCCCCTGTATTTACTCATTCTAAAACTCTTTCTCTGTCTGGCCTCATAAAATTATTCCAATACCCTTGGGCACCCACTCAAATTAGTTCTTTATTTATTATCCCAGTTCTCAACTATCCTTCAGATGGGCTCATCCATTGTTCCCGTACAGCTGGGTAAACAGACAAAGTTTACCTTATAGCACTCAAAACCCTTTGTATATATAGGATTTTTTTTTCACTTCAAGCAAGCTAAGAAATGTGTATAAAGGTGACCTGTGATGGAAAAAAAAAGAAAAGTTTGGTGACAATCAGAAAGGAAAAGCTTCTGAAGATTGCCTTGTTTAAGCATTTTGTCAAAGGAAAAAAAGTCTAACAAATAAGCAATTTAGAAGGTTTAGTATGTAATCATCCTTATTAGGGAAAAAAATAATTATCATATGGACAAGAATTTTAGTCACTGACATGAAAAGGCTTCCTTTGGAATGTACTGTGCAGTAACAAGGGATTCATGAGAAACGGCAACATTTGAAAAAAAAAAAATTAAGAAAAAAATTAGCCTCCCCCAGAAGTTAATCTTAAGATCTTACAATATATCCAAAGCAGGACTATATCTTACAATATGCTTGCACAGTGCTTAGTACACAATACTATGTTCCTGATAACAGCCTGTTGCATTACTGAAATATAATAAATACTGAAATAAATACTTCCTCCTGTAATCCAGGAGGAAGTAGTTAGACACCAGCTTAGCACCTTGGATCCCCACAAGTCCATGGAATCAGACAGCATCCATCCTAGGGTGCTAAAAGGCCTGGAAGATGAGCTGCCCAAGACAATCTCAACACTCCTGGCACACTGGAGAGGACCCAGATGACTGGAAGCTGGTGAATAGAATAGAATAGAATAGAATAGAATAGAATAGAATAGAATAGAATAGAATAGAATAGAATAGAATAGAATAGAATAGAATAGAATAGAATAGACCAGACCAGGTTGGAAAAGACCTCCAAGATCATCAAGTCCAACCTATCACCCAGCACGATCTTATCAAGTACACCATGGCACCATGTACCTCATCCAATCTCCTCCTAAACACTTCCAGTGATGGTGACTCCACCACCTCCCTTGGCAGCCCATTCCATTGGCAAATCATTCTTTCAGTGAAGAACTTCTTCCTAACATCAAGCCTAAACCTCCCATGGTGCAGCTTGAGACTGTGTCCTCTTGTTCTGGTGCTGGTTGCCTAGGAGAAGAGACCAACCCCTACCTGGCTGCAAATTCCTTTCAGGTAGTTGTAGAGAGCAATAAGGTCTCCCCTGCCTCTCCTCATAGGGCTTGTGCTTCAAAACCCACACCAGTTTTCTTGCCCTTCTCTGGACACCTTCCAGCAAGTCAACATCCTTCCTAAACTGAGGGGCCCAGAAATGGACACAGGACTCAAAGTGTGGCCTAACCAGCGCTGAGTACAGGGGCAGAATGACCTCCCTGCTCCTGCTGGCCACACTGTTCCTGATACAGGCCAGGATGCCATTGGCCATCTTGGCCACCTGGGCACACTGCTCAAATTCAGCCTACCATCAACCAGTATCCCCAGGTCCCATTCTGCCTGGCTGCTTTTCAGCCACTCTGACCTCAGCCTGTAGCACTGCATGGGGTTGCTGTGGCCAATGTGTGGAAGACAACCTACCTTGCTATTAGAAATGGAGGCAAAGAAGGTGTAAAGTACCTCTGCCTTTTCCTCATCTTTAATTACAATATTTCCCTCCATGTTTGCTAAGGCTAAGCAACTCCAGAAGAGGAGGCTCAGGGGAGACCTTATTGCTGTCTACAACTACCTGAAAGGAAGTTGTAGCCAGGTGGGGGTTGGTCTCTTCTCCCAGGCATCCAGCACCAGAACAAGAGGACACAGTCTCAAACTGTGCCAGGGGAGGTTTAGGCTTGATGTTAGGAAGAAGTTGTTCACTGAAAGAGTGATTGACCATTGGAATGTGCTGCCCAGGGAGGTCGCGGAGTCACCATCACTGGAAGTGTTTACGAAGAGACTGGATGAGGCACTTGGTTAGATAGTGTTGGATGATAGATTGGACTCGATGATCTCAAAGTTTTTTTCCAACCTGGTTAATTCTGTTCTATTTCATTCTAAACACAGGAGGCAGACAACATAATACACAAGAAGGGGGAAAGCAGATATCCCATTTAAAATAAAGTCTTGATATTCCTTTCCATCTACAATCTCACCCCATATCTGTGCCTTGGATATAAATCCAGCTGGCGGCCAGTCACAAGCAGCATTTCTGCAGGGCTTGGTATTGAGGCCAGTTCTGTTTAATATCTTTATTAATGATTTGGATGAGTGAATCAAGGGCACCATAAGCAAGTTTGCAGACAATACTAAATTGAGCAAGAGTGTTGATCTGCTTGAGGGTAGGAAGGCACTGCCAAGAGATCTGGACAGGTTAAATCAATGGGATGAGGTCAACAGAATGATGTTTAACAAGACCAAGTGCTGGGTCCTGCACTTTGGCCACAAAAACCCCAAGCAACCCTAAAGGCTTGTGGAAGAGTGTCTAGAAAGCTGCCTGGTGGAAAATGATCAGGGGGTGCTGGTGGATGGCCAGCTGAACATAAGCCAGCAGTGTGCCCACATGGCCAAGAAGGCCAATAGCACCCTGGCCTGTATCAAGAACAGTGTGTCCAGCTGGAGAATGGAAGTGATTGCGCCTCTTTGATCAGCCCTGGTGAGGCCACAGCTTCAGTAGTATTGAGTTCCTGGTGCCACAGTACAGGAAAGATGTTGAGGTCCTGGAATGTGTCCAGATGTGGTGGGGTTAATGCCCATCCTGAAAACAAAGGGGGGAATGGCTTGCGAGTGCTTTGCCCTCCCTGTAGGGCTTTTTCCCCCTGGGAAACTGAGTCTGTTCCACTTCCCCCTCCCTGCCCAGGTAGGGTATAAAAGGGAGGGCATTGCAGTCATTAGGTCTCTTTTTGGCTCCTGCCTTCCTGGATAAGAGCTACTGCAGCTGCCTTCCTGCTCCTCTGCCACGTGATCAGGCCTGATCCTTCTCCCTGTTGCCTCTGTGCCTCTTCAGAGAGAGACTGGTTTTGTATTCTCTTTTTGTTTTTTCCCCCCTCCCATCCATCCTTGTTCCTTGCCCTTGTGAACCTTACCTGTTATTGTTATATAGATAGACAGATATATTGTTTAAAGAAAACTCTTTACCTCTCTACCTCCAAGCTGACTCCAAATTATTGCTTGGTGGATTTGCTCCTTCCTTTTTTTTTTCCCCTCTCTGTTGGGAGGGACGAAGGGGGAGCAGAGGAGAGATTCTCAGCCTTGCCCCCATCTGAGCTCTTAACTCCCAGTTAAGGCTCAAACCACTACACCAGAGAGGAGCAGCAAGGCTAGTGAATGGTTTGGAGTGCATCATACAAGTTGCAGCTGAGGGAGCTTGGGCTGTTTAGCCCAGAGAAGAGAAGGCTAAGGGGAGATTATATTGCTCTCTACAACTACCTGAAAGGAAGTGGTAGTGAGGCTGGTGGTGTTTTTTTCTTCCAAGTAACTAGCAATAGGATGAGAGGAAATTAGCTTAGATGTGTCAGAGGAGGTTTAGAATGGACATTAGGAAGAAACTTCTTCACTGAGAGAATGATGAGACATTGGAACAGGCTGCCCATGGAGGTGGTAGAGTTGCCATCCCTGGAGGTGTTCAAGAAGAGTGTGGTACTTGAGGATATAATTTAGTGGTTATGCTAGTTGAGTTATTGTTGGACTCTATGATCTTGGAGGTCTTTTCCAACCTTAATGATTTCTACACACAAGGGAAGAACCAACACTCAAAACACATATACCACATGAATCTGAGTAAATCAAAGGAATTGACAGATGCGCTGGAAATCTTCCACAAATTAGAAACAAGAGGTACCAGCCATGCTTGTAAACTCTAAAATGAACATTAATAGGCAATGCTGAAACTACAGGTATGTATTATCCTACAGTTAGGCAAAGTAGTTCATCCTGCAGAAACTCAGCCTTTTATCCAACTTTTTGATTAAAGTCGTATACTCTACACTACAAAACATCTACAGAGTTATCAGGCAGAGACTTGCCAAAGTATACTGGAATCTTGCCACTGTTTGAGATAGCACTGAAGTAGTAACTATATAACTAGATCAGATCTGACTACCTGGAACAATTTTCTTTAAATCTCTGTTTAAAGCTTCTGAAAATAGCAAAGAGCTGCAGAAAGAACATCCAGAAATAATTATTTTATAGAAAAGGTTTAACTACATTTTAATATTGATGGTATTTTCTATTAACATTGGGGCAGAAGCCTATTGTTCAGTAGAGCTCTTCACTTTCTTTACACAAGAGCTATCTCTTTGAATCTGTCTGAGTCAACTTTAGTGACTACTTTAATATTCACTTTACAATTAATGCTTCTTTTTATGGGTTGGTAGAAGGTAAACCAATTTCAGTTCAGCTTCTAGGTATTGAATTTATTATAAAAAGTTATGTACTTAAAACTCCTGTAATGAAACCAGAGGCATCATGAGATATTAACCTAGAGTTAATGCTGAGAAGGCCAGTTTGAATAATTCAATTTATGTCACCTTAAGTATCTTTTCAAATGGAATTAACTTTATCTCACAAAAAAACGAAGCTCCATGTTCCACTTACTGATTATTGACTCCACAAGAGTTCTGTCTTAAATCATCTCACCACCATCTCCCCAGCAATTTTATTTCTCAACTATGAGAATGCTTTAAATTTTGAAGGCTGACTTTTGTTATAAAGAAGCAACATTAGGTAAGAGGAAAACGTGTTTTCAAAATTATGGCTATGGTTAGGTGATGCTAAAATGGGGGTGCTGGGGGGTGGAATGTTGTTACCAAAGTATCTGCATTAGTTCATTATAGCTACAAAGCAGCGCTGCATTTCAGCCACATGCACACAGCTACTGCAGTCATTCGCCTCCATAAAACTCCACCTCTTTTTGCTTGGTAATGCTGCAGTTCTCCTGACCTGTTAATTGTCTCATTCTAACATCAGGCCCTCTGAAAAGAGATGCTTTCAAATACCTATCTAAGCACAGGGGAAAATGACAGCCCATGGTCAGCATTATTGTACAGTAAGAATGAAGGAGCAAGACAAGCAAAAAGCAGGAGATGTTAAGCTATAGGTGTAGCATTAGAAACGAATCAAAACAAATAGGAAAAAGAGAGGGAAACAAGAGACAACAGCTCATAACAGGCAGAACAAAGAAGTGCTCCAGTACAGAGTATGATTGTGCAGCCTCACGTTTCTGCAAGACACAGGAAAATCAGAATGACATCTTACATTGAAGCCAGATGCCCTGGTAACATCAGCAGTCATCTGAAAAAGGAAATACTGATTACCTCTCCTAGACAGTTCAATGAGGGGAAAACTAGATCGTAAGAGAGTATCTATTGATATAAAGTTAGACTTATCCAGGATTTCGTTAGCCCAGCCAAAAACAAACAATAGGAAAAAGATTCCAAATGGTCAAGCTTCAAACAAAACTCAGGAAGACTTCCTTTAACCTAATATTTATACAAGGTGGCTTTTTTTCAAACTCTGTCTTAAAACAAAACAAAAAAACAAACAACCCCACCCGCCCAAAAAAAAAAAAAATGGAAAGAGGTGTAAGAGTTTCTGCATGGCAGAGAGAGGTCACACGGGCAGCACTCCAAGCAAAGGGAAAGTTTTGTGGGTCTGTCCCTCTCCCAAAAGCCCCTCCTTTCTGCATTACCTGTGGCACTCCCCATCAAAGCAGAATGCAAGCTCTCTCCCTGCCTGAACTACTGTGTTAGGATGACACTCAGAAGAAAAAGAGACCTATCACGACCCTGAGAGCTCACAGTTCAGGTACCACTACAAGAGACAAAAAGCAACAAGAGAGGTGTGTGAAAATAACACACAAGTACAAGGACCAGCCCAGTGACTTCAGTTTTGATAACTATCACACAAGGGAGTGTTAGAGAAAGAATCAACACAATGAGGCAGTCTTACTAATCTCTCCACAGTTTCTGAGCTGTGAGAAGAAATGTAGCATGAAGTGGTTGTTTGGAACAATAGGTAACAATTTATAAAGCCAAATACATTCATGCTCTAAACAGCTGTATGTCTATCAGGACTGCATAGAAAGAGAAAATTAAAGAGGAATGTCAGAAACATAAGAAATAATTCACAAGCTATAAAGAAAAACAAACAAACAAAGGCAAAAACAGTTGAAATATGCTTTGGCATGTTTTTATTTATGCCTGTGAAGTTTTGTACACGGCAAGAGGGCTAGGGTGATTTCAGACTTGCCAGGCTCAAAAGACAAGTTCAGAGAAGTTTCTGTGTATACACAGTTAGAGTGATTAGGAAGAGAAAAGAATAAGAGAGATGAAAGAAGTAGACTGCTCTACCATCAGAGGTTGAGTTGACAGTCAAGGGGCAGAAGGTTTCCTGTGAAGGTTTCCTCCTTTACTGGAGACTTTCAAAACCCGCTTGCATGTATTCCTGTGCAGCCTGCTTTGGTGGGGGGATTGGACTTGATGATCTCTTGAGGTCACTTACAACCCCTAGCATTCTATGACTCTGCAATAACAGGAAGTATTTTTGCACTTTGTATGGAATTGTGGTAGATACGAGGTGCTTGCCTAGTACAAGATATATGTATTTGAAGTTGAAAGGCAAAAGGTGAAAGGTTAAAAACAGCAAAACCTAAGAGAAATATTGACATCATCCCAAACACTGCTTCCATGGTGTCATTGGACCACATGGACTTCTCTGAACAGTTTCCACAGAGTTCACCAGCAAGTTGTATACCACAGGTGAAAACACAAGCACCATCAGTTCTCAGAGAAAAAGGTTTTGGTTTCGAAGATGGCAGACAAAAATACAACAGAATGGAAACTGCATAAGAGCTAAAACCCCAAAACACAGCTCTGTGTCCAACAACATATGTAAAAAAATAAAAATGTTAAAAAAATACATTCCTGATTCTGATGAAGTCAGAGAAGTATTTCCACCTGCTTCCTGAACAGAATTAAAAATTATTGCCTCCTCCTTCACAGGCTCCTGAGAAGCAGGATCTGCCTGTGTAATACTGTTAACAGGAAACCACAGAGAGGGCAGAATCAGGGCACCTTCTGGATACTGTGTGCTGATGACTTTACTTCTAGCCCTGTTATAAACCTTTAAGACTCATCCAGCATAAGAAAGGATCAAGGGCACAACCTATAAAAAAGGTATAGCCTTAGGTAGGATAGACTCTAGAGATCTTAGGATGGAAGCTCATGAAAAAAGAATAGCAGGTAAAAACATCAGGTAGTGCACTTGTATAAGTAGCCTTCATTTGTAGGGTATAATCTGCTATCAGCAGGGATGCAAATCAAGTGCCTAGCTATCAGAAAAAAAATCTCAAGCAACCACGTTTTCAAGGCTTTGTGTGAAAACATCAGAGAAACATTGTATCACTTAATTTAACACACTGTATCTCTAGTCAACATTTTCTGGGTTTAAACTGCACATACAGGTCTTCCATAAACAGCTCAAATGAGATGGACCACCTCACAGAGCTGAGAAAGCTCTCACTGACCAAAAATATCATCTGTAACCTCCTTTTCTATTATCAAAAGCTACAGTGAAAATGTGAAAGTCTCTAACTATAGTGACTAATAATTTCACCGTTTAAATAACAAGATAGGAAACAGAAGAGATCTTAACCTCTTCCTTAGCAAAGGCATGGGTTCCTATTCCATTACAATACAGTCAGTTAACTTCACCCCATTCACTGGGCCAAAATTTGTTTTGGTTTGTTTGGTTGTTTTGTTTGGCTGGTTGGTTGGTGGTGTTTGTTTGTTTGTTTTCCTGCAGGATATATATTAAGGGAAGGACTTCTGGGAAGCCAATCACAAAATAGTATTCAGGACTGTGTAATGCAAGACTTGAAAGTTCCAGTTCTAGTAGTAGAAAGATGTTTTGAAGATGTCATTGAAAAACGAGATGGGGAACAAAGAGCTTACCTTCTGCTCCTTTTCCTTGACAGCACTGAGTTGAGAAAGGGAGAGTGATAGTTTTTCCTGCTGCTCAGCTAGGTACTTCTGATAAAGGCTCAAAAGTTCCTGGCATTCTCTGTACTGCTGCTGCAGAGGTGAGACATCAGAAGTTAAGGAAAAAGTAATCTTTAGCAAATAGTTAAAGTCAAGTATATATCAACTTATTCTGTGTAAATCTGATTTAGATCCATAACAGTTCAATTTAAAAACAGATACTGTGTGTCTCAGTACTGCCTAATGATGATAAATCTGCCTAAAGATGAATGTTCCAAGTACAAGCTTCTTTCTACTGAGAGTGGAAAAAGAACTGCACCAAATTCTTTTATTATTGGAAAAGGGACAGCACCAGGAGGCAGGTGATGACATTGTTTCAATTGGAACAATTGTAACCCTTTGATTTGTATTCAGCAAAGCCAAACACTACCAATGTTTATTTATAAATAAATAAATAGCCAGCCAAGAAAGCAAATAGTCCATTTTTAAGCACAGACATGGATTCATAAGCCCACATACCCAAATCCAATCTCTTTGCTTGAGTACCAGCGGCTCCAAAAACCACAACCACAGATGCAGCGCTAGAGGCCTTTTAGAGATGAGCAATGATTTTTGGATAGCAATCCAGGGAAGCCACAACTGTGGTGTTTGCAAGGATATTAGCAAGCAACAGTGTCCTGCCTTGCTTGCAGCATTGAAATTCCAACAGGAGATAAATCTGCTCTTCACCTGTCATTGTGTAATTCTCTCCCTTGCTCATGTAGCATGGTAAACCATTTATGCTCCCCCTTCTCCCCCCACACTTTTAATTATGCATGCAGATGGGATAAGGGCTCGCTGTCCAAAGAGATTACTCTGAATAAATACTTTAATAACAAGTCATCACAATTAAGGTAGGGAACAAAAACTTCTTCAATCTATAAAATGGTGTTGAGTTGCAGATTTCCTTAACATTTTTATGATCTAATCATTGCTTCTGGGCAAATTCATGTTGCAATCATTTTTGCCTATCATGGCTGCATAAATAACTCACTGCTTTGTTATTCCCTGTTATGACCCTGAAGGTTGGTTTTGGCTTTTTTTCCTTCTTTTGGGGGGGGGGGGGGGGGTGTTCAAGGGGTTTGTTTGTTTGTTTTTCTTTCCTTTAAATAAAAGGCTACACAAAGAGTAAGCAAAACATTTTAGTAAAGAATGGGAGGCTATTAAACCCCAATGTTTAAATCAATCAGGAGAGCTCCTAGAACACCTTTGCTCAGCACCTGAAAATACAGAAGGGTAAAAATAATGGTCTAAACAAGCTAATTGCTTTGCAGAGCCAGCCTGCCTGAAGCCTGAGCTGTTTTACATTTCAGTTCATTTCGTCAGAGAGCACCAAAAGGCTGAAGTGATTTGTGGTGGTCTCAGGAGTCTCTGCCAGCTATGATGTATATAAAAGGAATTTTTTATTCCGGTTGTAACCATAGGCAGTAATGTTTATAGTAGGTGAACATATTAGCCTGGACGCAGGGCATGAATTTTACTCTAGAAAAAGCCAGTTCATTTATACAGCCTAAGAGTTAAATGTCGGCATTTGAAGACAAATTATAGGGAAATTCATTTAAACCCATGTTATGTGGCAGAATATAAAAACAGACAGTCCTGTCTTTATCAATATTTTACAGCCCTTTTAATTTACTTTGCTTCCAGCAACCCCTTCCCCACAAAAACAGATTTCACCCTCTTCTCCCTCCAGCTAGCACACTGCTGGCACAAAGAATGAGTACCTTAAGTGGCCTTGGGGCACACAACTGATGGCCATGGACCTACCCTCACTGTTACCACAGTGTTAATATCAGTTTTGTTGGAGTGCTAGGCAAGATTGCTCTCATTCCCAAGCTCAGCACACTCACGATGCAAGTGTATCATAATAGAGATCCCCAAATGGCGTTTCACAGACTGCGGAGCCCTTGTGATGCACACCTCTTGCTTGCAGCTGCCAAACTTATTTAAAACACAGCTTAAAACATGACATGCAAAATTCACATTAGGAAAGTATGAAACCAAATTCTGATTGTCCAAGGGTCAGCTATGTGATCATGAGTGGAAAGGGCAATAGTTAACATGAGCTTGAACAGCAGCCAAGATAGCCCTGAAATTCTTCTAAGTTTAGGTCAGCATTTTAACTGTTAAAAACCTCCTGTACTGGAAGATTAAAACCTTGTTGACTCATACAGTCACTCTACATTAAGCCACATATTGTTACAGCCACCACAGTCAAAGAGTCCAAAGCCCTGACTTGCTTAGTAAGTAAGTAAACACGAAGCTTTAGATAGGGAGGGGAAAAAAAAAAAAGCTCATTTGTTTAAGACACATGCAGAATAGCTCTAAGTATGATAATTCTCCATAATGTACTTGTACACTTACTGCAGAATATGTTGTTAAGAAAAAAAGCTACCTTAATATCAGATCTTGATCTTCCACTCTATTGAATTTTTTGCTAAAAGCAGCAAGATCATCTTTCCCCACCATCCCACTCACCACAAATTAGCCAGGCAATATAGAACACCGCCACAAAAATATTTAAGTCATTCAGATATAACAAGCAAGCGTGTGGTATGGCAATACAATCTCTAGATAAATAGGTAATTATAAGTATTTTCATAATCTGCTTTTTAAAAATTGTTATAAAGGAGAAAAAACCCTGCAAAACAAGAAACCCTACAGATTTGCATTCCACAGAAATGCTCACAGTGGAGATTTCTTCATGTGTTCAGGAGTACAAATATTGGTTAGTTACCTGAGAGAAGTAGTGCTTGGCATTTCACTGAATGGTAGTTTTATGTCTAAGAAACACACATTTGAATGTATCACAGTAATACATTTCATGCAGTATATTAGCAAAGTATTACGGTTGTACATTGGGGGGGGGGCAGCAAAAATATCAGATTTTGAAATGCAAAGGTTAATATTTCAACAGCAACATTTGCACATCATACTGCAAGTACTATATATTATAGAATTAATTTTGTCACTGAATGTAAGTCACAGAATTAGGAGTTACTTTATGGCTCTTAAAAGATCATAACCTCAGTGGAAATGGAGTTGGGTGTCAGAAGAGGGATGGTTAGGGTACAGTGGTAGCATGTTTACAAAGGCCAGGAACAGATGTCCAGGGAAAGGAATATTAGGCAGGGAACAAAGAGCTTTTTCTTAGGGGTAAAGCTTCATGAGGAGGCACAGCCAACCTAATGCTCAAATGCTAGCACAGACATCTACCACTCACTCCTTCAGTCTCTCTCCTTCCATGTGCCATCTCTGCATCTCTCCTAAAACCCTCGCTCATTTCAAGGACTCAGCAAACTGACTGAGCAAGACAAAGGGTCAGTCAAGCATGAAACCTGGTACAAAGTGAGCAAAGGAAACAGGCAGCTGGGAGCCAGGGACATCTCTTTCAACAGCATCAACATGTCTGGTAGGGTCCAACCCCCTTGCTAAGTTTCAGCCCTACTCTTTCTTCACATCCATTCTCAAGGCTCAGGCTTTTAAGTCTGCTCTATATCAACTACTCCTAGCTGACTACCTGGTGAAATACTTATAGCCCTTTCACAAGCTGAAGTAGGAAAAAGAACTACAGTTCCTTGCTTCTCCAGAAACTTGGGGTGGGAGAAGAGGTGAGGAAATAAGAGTGGCAGAAAAAGTACCAATGGTAGAGGCTGTTGCCAGTACAGTTTCCACTGCTTCTTCGACTTTAAGTGAAACCCAGCTTGATATCTGAACTATTGAGGTTTAGAGCATTCAGCAACTTACTAAAGAGCTTCTGAATTCTACACATCAGCCTCCACATATTTCTGTGAGTAATGCTCACACTACAGCAGTTCAAACACCCACTGGTCTATCTATCTACAGTCAAGATTTTCAAATTAAGCCAACACCAAGCTATTCTACAAGGCCTATGTGCAGACATTTTGCCTTTCCTAAATGATTTCTTGAAGAGGAAAAAAAAAATATCTTCTCTATGGAAAGCAGCAAATTTTAGCCTGTGTCATTCAAGAAGAAGTGCTTAGTTCTACCTCACTTTGTTTTAAAGAAAGGGGAAAAAAAAAAAAAAAAAAAAAGAAAAAACAACCAAAACCACCAAAAAACCCCAACAAAACAAAACAAAACAAAACACAACAATACCATAAAGCAGCCTCCACTCACAGGGATCTGGGGCTGGATAAAAGTTTTCTAGAAGCTATTAGCAGGGGGAGAAAACACTATTAATGACATTGGCATTCAAACTAATAACACAGGCCCTCATGTATTTTCAAAATGTTTGTGAGAACAACTCACCTAGTGATTTCTTCCTCAGTGGCTTGTAACAAGCATTTTTGGGACAGGCATAAGCTCCAGTGTTCTATTTTTACACACTGAAAACAGTGTCATAGGCAGTCTTCGGGCACATCTGCACAAACAGGCATAGCCCAGGAGTCCCACACTCTCTAGGCCATTTTCAGCAGGGTAAACTAACCCAGATCAAGCACAACACTAACAGATCAGATTCATCTTGCACCTAATTAACTTACAGTGTGTATTTGCTTCTATATAACCATTCACACAAGCCTTAATAGACTTCCCAAGTATCAAACAAGATGGCCAGAGACAACTGATTCCTGCAGAACCCAACCCTGGGATGCCCTTTCATTCAAGACTGTATACTCTGATCCAGAGGAGAACACAAGCTAATCACCCTCTCCAGCAACAAGATGGTCTAATCCCATCAAGACTTATATCCAGTGGAAGACTATCTATAGACTCAATGCTATTACAAACATATTCAAAGATGAATAAAGCAAATAAAGGAAGGAAAAAGTTAAATAAACACACCTTACAGTTAAATTTAGCTATGACAGCAATAACTTACAGTTTGTGGTAGAGATACAAGAAACTTTCAGGAACGTGATGAAAAAAGCTTTTCAATACCTGCAATCATAATCTACTAGCCACAAAGAAAAAAATAAAGGGGAAAAAAAAAGACAAAAACAAATGCAGGTTTTTTAATCTCTTGCTTAAGGATATGCATCTAGAAAGGTGACTTGTTATTGCCTTATTAACAGTTTCAGCAAAGAACTCCCATTGCTGCCTCAGGTAGTAGTGTTGAGACAATGATGGTGAAAATACTAGACTGAGATGGAGACATTGAGGCAGTACCACTGACACTAAGTTGATGAAGCTAGGCTGAGCATTGAAAGAGAGGTCTTTAGTCTCCAAAAAAAAAGAAAATCTACTCAGGTAAATTGCAGGCAGACTTGAGCTGGTCAGCCTGCCCCTAACCAAGTGTGTGTAAGCCAGACCTATCCAAAGAGCAATGCACAGCCACAACAGCACAGCATCATACAGTTCTAATTTACCTTACCTTTATATTTTCATGATTTTTTTTTTCATCAGTTTGGCTGCTGATGAATTGAACTGCACCAATTCCAGAAAATGGCTGGGTCCTTAACAACTTCAACAATATCAAAGCAAGCCCACATATGTTTTAATAAACACATCTCCATCTCTATAATGTTGGCACCTTGTACTACTATGGCATTCCAATGAACTGATATTCAGTAGTCCAAAAATGCTTTAGAATGTTCCTGCAAGAAGACAGCAATTCACAAACTCAAGCAAAGCCTAAGACCTAAAGTAACTAGGATAATATGTAATACTATCCCTATATCTCCAAGAAAGGCTCAAGTCCCTAATAAACGGGACTAGAATTTGCAGAATCTACTTAGCCCCAAAGGCCCGTAACAGTTTTGTGGTGAATTCCACTGTAAGTGTGCTCAGTCTGAAGTGGGCCCACATCTTTCAGTGCATCACTCAAACATCTATTTTTCAGTATTTTGACACACATAGCAATGAGGTTTATTTTCTACCTTAATATTTTGCATATCAATAGGAGAAAGATACCATGCCTTTTGGGAAAGAAGCAATAAGTATGTCAGTCTGATTTCCACCTGCAGGCTCTCTTCTTCATAACCAAAGAATGGATTAAAATAATGCAGCTTCAACTACTTACATATGAAAAGTCATATGAATAAAAATAAACTGCTAGTATTAATGAATTAACATCTGAAAGGAACACTTAAAAATATAAACTGATATATTCTAAGCTCTTTCCTTTAGCATTAAACAATTACGTACCTCATTGGAAGCTAACCCACATTTAATTTTAAAATACAGTTTCTGTGTTCGGTTCTGCAATTTGACAATGCCACCTCAGAAAAGCAACACTAGGACTGCATTGCAGAAATCAAACTATTCAGGCACAGGTCAAAGTCAAGCCTATCAAGAAAAACTGAAGATAAATAAAAATTAATATAAATAAGTAGCTTGAACTTATGTGAATTATTGTTTTGTGAAAGGGTAGACTTGTAACTTCTATGAAGGTTTATCATCTAAACTCTGAAGATGCTGCAAAGACTGAAGGTAATAAAATGTTTTACAAAAAACTTCACTTTGCTTGTTCTTATATAACCAAATTTATTTGGACTCCTTGGCACCTGTAGGGAACTTTCTGCATATCCCCTTTTCAATGTATTAAAGCAATCATCTGGTATCAGTCTGAACTTTATGAGCCTTCAATTCAAAACACAATCTCCTTCTGATTCAAAATCCTCAGGAAGCACATTTCTGAACACAAGTCACATACAATAAGATAGAGTGATCTCCAGTCTGAAGCCCAACAGTTACATTTTAATTTACACTAGAATATTTTAATGTTGTTATCCAGTCAGTAAATTAACTCAAGATACAAGAATAAAAAGGAAAGACACATTGGGAAAAAGGTCACAAGGTCCACGAAAGTTAAGAACTTCACTTCGGTTTGAAGCATCAGCATTATGTTTTTGAATGCCACAACTCTCATATAAAGGAATTGCTTAATACATTCCCATTCTGTTTGAAGGGAAATTAAATTTACATTCTTTGGGAATATGGTATTGTAATTAGTTCATGACTTGATTACACTTTGAAGTGAGCCAAGACTGCAAATGACGCATACAAATCAGTTAAGTTACGGTTACCCACCTAAAGAAAAACTACAGTGTTAAGAAGACAAAGTCAGGGCAGTCCTTTGGAGCTTTTAGGAAGAATATGTAAAACATCAAATTAAAATCTAGTCTCTGAACTTCCTGATGTCAAGTGGGAACACAAGTAACAAAAGCAGCTTTGTAAAAGCTGGATGAGTTGTTTTCAAAAAATAATCTTTCCATCTCTACCCATACCACCTGTAGGGCAACTCGTAAAATTGATCCTAAAAAAAAAAGCAATAACAAGATACAAGATTTCTTCCCTTGGTTAAATTCACAGTATGATCTATTCCTAGTACTTTCATTCTTTTTAAAATTTATTTTACAGACAGCCTGAGTTTTACATCTAACAACATGCTTTGTTCCACCCAAATGATGAAATTCCCGAGTTCACTTTAAATGTATTAAAAAAACATTGAGACGCACAATGTAAATACAGTGCCACTAAAATTGGCCAGACAAAATGATAGCCAGCATGATCTGAAGAGAGCAAGCAAAGCATTTAAACCTAAATCTAATTCCAAACAGAGAACATGAGAGAAGTCTCTATCATACTTCCAAAATGCTGAAGTATTTTAGGGTACAGGATTTGATCCCACATATTGAAAATACTCTCCACAGAGTATGCCAGTCAAACTAGACAGCTTATCTGCCATGTTCTCCGGTTCAAAGGTGGATAAAGACTAAAATATCACACGACATATGCCAGCAAATGTACCTGGATAAATAAATGCAAATACAATCTCACAGCTTGCACTTTCTGTTTGAAGTGGAAAACACATCTCTGGCCTTATCTTCATTAATACAAACAAAAGGATACTTACAAGCAAAGGAAATGGGAAATATAGGATTTTATTCTGCAGTCTAGTTATGCTAATAACTTTCTTCTGGTCAAAAGGAAGAAAATTCAATAAATAAAAGCCACGTTATGCCACTACACACACTGCCAAAATCATGAGTTTTTTACAATAATGAACATAGGGAATCCAATGACAGAAACACAAAGAACCTGAATACATAAAATACAAACCCAACAGATCATTGCAGCAAGCATAGGCCATAAAAATTTTTGCTTTTGGCTTAAGAGTTGTGATGGCAGGACATTTTCCTCACTTGCAAGAAAGAGTTTGTTCAGAATGTCTCCCCTTCTTTCACGTCAGCTCTGCAACATCTATAGTGATTTTCAGGACTTAAAGATTTCCTTTGTCATTTGCTTAGACAGCACAGCTACCCAGCCTCTTCCACTGGGAACTGCTAAGGAACTTGTTACTTATGTACTTGTCTATTAGCCAGAAAATGTATGAACCCTTTTTATGGAAAAAAAAAAAAAAAAGGAGCCTGTAGATTCACCCATATAACATTTCTGTGCAAAACAGTCCCAGCATCTGAGAACACCACACATTTCATCAAGTACTACAGAAAATAATCTCAACTTATGTTGTGTGAGAACATGAAGCCAAAATAAGGTATTGCATCTATCACCATCCACACAAAAAGAGTGCCATTTTTTTCTTTTACATATTTAAAGTGCAAGATTAAACAAATAAAAGGAACACTGCATAATTTAGCTTTCATTTTCTATCAAATTGCTCATAATTGTAACCATAAAATGATAATATTCTGCCATATGTGCATCTGCAAATCCTACCAAAGGACTGGTCAGCGCCTGCAACAACAAAAATGGACCTGCCGCTCCACCTAGTGACCTTACTCGATATTACCGCTCTCCTCCTAACTTGCACAGAGCACTTGTCAAATTTTGAGGTTAATTTTGTTACAGAGAGGGATCCAACACATGACTTTGAAACGTGAAAATCCGCTGTGCAATCTTCCTGCTACCGTTCTTCCTCAAATTACACTCCCCTCCATCCACACTGGCAGTCACAGCTTTACATAAAACACCCATCACTGGAAGTACTTTGTTTTACTTGCAGGCCTCTGTTAGAATCCAAAAAATCTTTCACAGTTGCCACTGCTACTGTTTACACAAAGCCATTTGTCATATCAGTACTACTCGATATTAAAACAGACATGTTCTTTACTCTAGTTTGACAAGATCCTGGCAGAAGCTGAAGGAGAGATAAGGTGCTTTTAGCCTATATGGGAATTGAGGTATCTGAGAAAGGGTGCTCAGCCTGTTATGTTTAGACACAGTAAGAGTTATTTAACAGGATAAATGAGAGCTCAGAGTCAGAGGTGTGGAGGAAAGAGGATGAAGAGGCAAAAAAGAAATGGAATGTAAAAGCTGAACTTAGTGAGAGCAGAGCTACAGCACCTCCATCTCAATTAAAGAACATGCATAGTAAATCAAAAAGGTGTCAGCTTTGCAAGGAATGAGAATGTAAGATCACAAAACATCAAATTGTTTTATAACAAAGCTAATCAGGTTTAGCCTCGGTTACTATCAGAATGAGGATCACCTAAGAATACATGATGATTTCTGTCTTGTTGCTTTCTCACAGGAAATAATCAATCATCACTCTTAATTTTGTATACCTCGTGTCTCTCACTCATTCTTTTCCTTACAGTCCTCAAAAAGGAAGAATTCTGACAGGGAAAACAGACTCTCCTTCAGCCAAGCTCCCACCATGAGAGATTCCATGCTCAGGTCCATAACAGAAAGGAAACCTGGCTGCTACAGGGAGTTCTTTTGTTTGCTGCTTTCTCATGTGGTTGTCCCTCTGTGTCTTGCACAGACAGCACCAAGTTTGAGCATTTCAACTTTCTTCCCCCTCCATTTTAAACTAGAACATACTGAGACAGGAGCACATAGATTTAAATCTATTGGCAAATGATGAAAGTGGCAAGATGAAAATCTGTAAATGTTGCTCAACCAAAACCGAAGAAAAAAAATAAATACCGGTAAGCCAAGAAATATTGCCCTGCTTATGGAGCTGACTTCAGTGTTGTTATAGCTAAAACAGCACAGAATGTAAAAACCACAGATCATTCTAGATTTTTTTCTTTTCTTTTAAAGCTATTGCTATTTTGACAGTCTTTCTAACCCTGATAACACACAATCTGTTTGCATGTTTTTGATGACGGAAATGCAGTGCTCCTTTTCCTAAAAGGCAGCTGAGGTCAAATCAAACCCCACATAAGCACACTGTTGCTAATTTTAAAGGAGGTGCCCCCAAGCCCAAAATAGGAAAGCATTCCATGTTAGACTGCTGCAAAGTTCTTTTTCATCATGTGCTGTATACATCACTAATTAGCTAAGTATTTCAGAACAAGTTCAAAGGACTCAGGAAGTTGGTCCTTTCTTACAAAAACTGGTCTTAAACATGACAAACTGAAAAATGCACTGGTTTCACTGAACTGAAGCCACTGAAGAAAAGATTTAATAACAGCCTCATTATGAGGTTCATTGTTGTAGGACTATTTTATATACAAGATTAACATCTCTTATCTCCCACTTTCACTGAAACCCATTATATCCCTCATTAATACACGCCCATTTCTACATCATTTATAGCGCTATGGTCTCAAATAGACTGGGACAGGGTGTGTTCTACTGCTCTTCCTGGTGGTAGGCTCTTTATGTAGCAACAATACCGAACAATAAGTCTCACGGTCCAAAATGGAAAACACAGCTAAGAGTGCTGCTTAAAACTGAGAAAAATTAAACACCCTGGATTTTGTTTCCTGACTTTGGTCTCTCTCACCCAGACAAAACAGTGACACATCCACATATTACAAGACAAGAAACTTCTACCTTTTGCCTGATGAGCAATGATACTCTTTCCTCCCAACAATTTTAAATTTAGAAGGAAGTACAGTAAACCACAGCTCCTCAAATCAACAGGCATTTTAAAATGCTTCAGATCTGGATCATCATAAAGGAAAAGAAAAAAAGTACAGCACTTTCCCAGATGATGTGCATTTGTGTTCACAAACACACCAAGGCTAACCAGAACAATGGACCTATTCTATGAAAGGAAAGAAATCAGATAAGGGGAAAGACACATTTTTACATTTTCAGTAGACCAAGGGGACTAGGTTGGCCCCTATTCTTGCACAAACAGGAGACACAGATACATACAAGACTCAAAAATAGGTAAAATTTATATTGAAAGCTTTTCAGGACAGAGAATACATATCTGTCTGACAAATAGACAGATTCTGGTATTTACAGGCTCCCCTGTATTTCTACATACCAGGTTTCAGAGAAAGAAGCAGAGGAGATTTTTCAGAGTTCCCCTAAGAACTGCTTTTCACAAAAGGCCATAACCATTTAAAGTTTATATGGACTCAGCAAAGCAAATTAATAGCAACAAAAAAATCCATCTAAACACAGAGAAACATTTTGAGTTTATTTTTCAACTACAGCCTCCTAGACATTAGAAGATTTTTGGAAGCAAGTATTAATACTTGCTTATCTTGTCCCTGTATTTTGCCACATACTTGTGGCCATTGTCAGTGTATAAACACCAAACATGGCACAGACATTTTATGCTCCCTTTGCACTGCAATTAACAAGTTTGATACATTAAAACTTGCTAGGTATAGTGAGGGTATCCTCTCCAAAGAGATAATTGTTACCACTCATATTTGTTATAAAGCACATTAACAAAATTCTTTTTCCTGCACACTTGAATTTCTGAAGCTACCTTATGCCAACACAAAGGTTTCCAAATCAAATGTCTAATATTTATTGAACAGAAAAAAAACCACAAATGACCCAGAATGATTCTATCAAAGAATAGCTGACATTCTGGAGGTATTCTAGGCATCACGGAGCATACCAAGATACTGAGCTGGACTGAGAGTACCCATATTGCCATCTACAACTACCTGAAAGGAGGATGTAGACAGGTGGAGGATGGTCTCTTCTCCCAGGCAACCACCACCAGAACAAAAGGACACAGTCTCAAGCTGCACCAGGGGAGATTTAGGCTGGATGTTAAGAAATTCTTCACAGAAAGAGTGACTGGCCATTGGAATGTACTGCCCAGGGAGGTGGTGGAGTCACCATCACTGAAGTGTTTAAAAAGAGACTGGATGAGGCATTTGGTGCCATGGTTTAGTTGATTAGCTGGTGTTGGGTGCTAAGTTGGACTTGATGAGCTCAAAGGTCTTTTCCAACATGGTTAATTCTGTAAGGCACCATCTGGAGTACTGTGTACCCTCAGTAAGTTTGCTGATGATAAAAAACTGGGGGGTTGGCTGACACCCCATCAGGCTGCGCAACCATCCAACAAGATCTGGACAGGCTGGAGACCTGGGTGCAGGCAAACCTCATGAAGTTTAATAAGGACAAGTACAGGGTCCTGCACCTGGGGAGAAATAACAAGAGGCACCAGTACAGGTTAGGGGCTACCCTGCTGGAAAAGCAGCTCCACAGAGAAAGACCTTGGAGTGCTGGTGGACAGCAAGTTCTCCATAGAACATCAATGTGCCCTTGTGGCCAAGAGAGCCAATGGTATCCTGGGGTGCATCAAGAAGGGTGTGTCCAGCAGATCTAGGGAAGTTCTTCTACCTCCCTACTCTGCCCTGGTGAGACCACATCTAGAATACTACTTCCAGTTTTGGGCTCCCCAGTTCAAGAGAGATAGAAAATTCCTAGAGAGAATCCAACACAGAGCCACAAGGATAAATAGGGGACTTGAGCACCGGCCCTATGAAGAGAGACTGAGATCCCTGGAGCCATTTAGTCTTGAGAAGTGAAGACTGAAAAGGGATTTGATCAATGTGCATAAATATCTGAGGGGTGGGTGTCAAGTGGAGGGGGCCAAGCTCTTTTTGGTGGTGCACAGCAATAAGACAAAAAACAGCAGGTTCAAGCTTGAACATAGAAGATTTCACCTCAACAGGAGGACAAACTTCTTTACAGTGTGAGTGATGGAGCACTGGAACAGGCTGCCCAGGGAGGCTGTGGAGTCTCCTTCTCGGGAGACCTTCAAAACCACCTGGATGCATTCCTGTCCCTAAGTGATCCTGCTTTGGCAGGGGGGTTAGACCCAATGATCTCTTGAGGTCCCTTCCAACCTCTAATATACTGTGATACTGTGGTATGTAAAAATGAAGGAAGTCTACTGTATTGGTGAGGAAGAAAGGCCATCTGCTACATAGCTATGTCTTTTTCTTTTCCCCATTATAGTTCTCCATTTCTTTTAGAGAAATAGTGGTGTTACCCTTGATGATATCAGTGCTGGAGGGCCATTACCCCAGAAGACAGGAATTCCAAAATCTAAACTCAGAAGTACTCATCAGAAGAAGCAAAAATAGATTAAAAGAGTTCACATAAAAAGTTACTGGCAAGAAAATTATACTTACAGATATCCTCCTCTCACAGGATTAATATTTGAATAAGCAAACAGTTTCTTGGCAAATTCTTTACTTATTGCAATACAGTCAGATACCTCCATGCTTACAGCCATCTCCGTAAAAAGAGAACCAGAAAAATCTATGTGGACCTGCAAGTAATGTAGGGCTTATCACAGATGCATCACAGAATGGCTTCTATTGGAAGGGATCACAAAGATCATCTAGTTCTGATTTTTTTTCCATAAGCAGAGACATATTCTACTAGATCAGGCTGCTCAAAGCTTCATCCAGCCCAGCCTTGAACTCTTCCAGGGAGAGGGCAGCCACAATCTCTCTGGCCAACCTCATGGTACAAATTTTCTCCCTTTAATGCAAACCTACCCTCTTTCCATTTGAAATGGTTACCCCTTGTCCTATTACTACATGCCATTATAGAAAGTCCTTTTCCAGGCTTTCCTTTAAGTACCACAAGGCTATAATAAGGTCTCCCTGAAGCCTTCTATTATCCAGGCTGAACAATCCCAACTTTCTCAGACTGTTTTCATAGGAGAGGTGCTCCAACCCCCTGATCATCTTCCTTGCTTCTATCTGGACTCAATCCAGCTGTTCCATGTCCTTCTTACATCTCTGGGTGACTTCTCACCAGAGTAGAGGGGCAGTGTGCTCCCTCAGTGTGCTGCTAAAGCTTCTCTTGAGGCAGCCCAGCATACAGTTGGCCGTCTGGGCTGCAAGCACACATTCCCAAGGCATGTAGAATTTCTCATCTCAATTCCAAGTCCTCTGCTTAGATGAGCTTAGTGAAAAGCCTTCTTGTAAAATACATTCCAGTGATTAAAACAACTTTCTGAGCCATCAAACCAAGGAAACTACAAGGAAATTAGAAAAATACTGAACACTAGAAGATTTTATACAATAGATGCCTATAGAAATCAGAGAAATTAGGGGTATTTTACAGACCAACAGGTCGAATGAACTGTAGACCAAGGAAGGCAAGGAATGCCTGTTTCTTGTCAACAAGTAGGGAAGGAATGTTAATGTATATGAACACATTGCAGGGGCCCTAGACTAGAAGGAATGGCTTTTAAAAAGAGGATCATAAATAAGAATTAATAATTCTAGAGAGCTACTTTCCTCACAGAAGTTCGAAACACAGACAGAAAACTGTTCAGTGAACTGTTCAGTGAACCAGAATACAAAATCCTACTGGTCTCAAGTGATACTTCTGCCAAGCCCAAGGCACAAAAGCATGAACATTCAGTGAGGTGAATTGATAAACATTGTGGAGACCATGGAGGAATGACAGCCCCCAAAGATTTAACTTTTGAAGTACAGGATTCATTTAGACACAAAGACTGCAGCAGAGCAACTCAATAACTCACTTTAATTTCAACAGATCAAGGAAACACCCATACATTTTCCAATTCAAATAGAAACTTACCCCTGTAGTAATAATTAGGAAGCTGCATCATTAGCTTAGAGGTATCAATGGACTTGCTATCACCATCCTTGTATGTTCACTCTACAAAGAAGGTCGCATTTCATAAAGGGGAAAGTGAGCTACAAAGCAGGTACTTCACAGAAGTTTGTGCAGCACAAGTAAGATAATTCATGTGTATTTAACCTCAGAGTGTTTCCACAACAGCTTGTAATACTGCTATTTCAGGACTGTTTTCTGAATTGTTGTGCCCTGTACTGGCAATGTAGCTTTGAGGTCAGCCTTCCTAACTGTCTGATCTCTAGCTAAATCAGAGAAAAAAGAAACCTGTGCTTTCCTACTTGTTTGACAGTTTTTACCAGTAAGACATTTCATATATTCTTGCCTTCCTCTTCTAAGGATTAAGGTGAGAAAGAACTGAAGCAAGATATGGACAAAAATTAAAGAACTAACTGTACCATAACACATCTGCCTCTCAAGTGAGAAGGAACAGACAGCACCAAAACATCTTCAGATCTGACAGGTTGCTCTGCTACCAATCTGCACTAGCAGGGGAGACATGTCACTCCATGACAAGTATCAGAAATATAGGAGCTTAATGCAACTGCATTTCTCTCTATCATGCAACAAGAGACAACAAGCAGTTCTAACAAAACCTGTGGAGATTTTTCCTCCCTAAGCTGCAAAGTTTTAAAATTAGCACTTTGTGTATGCTTGTTTTTTTAATGTCTGCATTTATTAAGGAGTGAAACAACCATGCATCTGAAATGCCAGAGAAATATGGATCCATAAATAATGCCACATTCCTATTCATACCTAATCTAAATATTTATGTAGTAATTTACCAGAAAAAGATGCAAACTGGTTTTTAAATGTTACATTGTATTAAAGGTTAACCACATGACATGTTTTATTATGAGGCTCTGAATTACGTTTATAACAAGTTTTATTTTCAATGGAAGTTCTAGTGTTGTTGAAATGGATGGACAGAGGCAAGGAAGGCTAGTCACCTCTCAGAGATGAATGCTGAAGTTCAGACTCCTTCAATATTTTTTTAGTCTGCATAGCCATAGGCCATGTAACTCAGCAGCATACTTATTGAGAAAGGAAGGGCCACCTTCTTCACAATTAGGAGAGCTAGAAATAGATCTATTTGTGAAGCTTGGTTCTTACAGGTAGAATGATGACATTGCGTTTCACTCAGCAAAGCAGACTCTACTGAAATCAGCACCAAATCAAAAAGGCTGTGCACATACCCCCAAGAGAAATATTTAATGGAAGAGCAGAACTGCCCTCAGTATAATTACATGCCCTCAGATTTCATAACCCAAGTGCAAGAAGTAGCTTCATCTCATCTGCAATGTCATGCTTCTCTACCCAACACCTCACACAGAAACTCATGATCCACTCATCAACTCAGTGCTACAAAATCAAGCTTCTCTTTCTCTTTATATCCTGTTATACTCATCATCACATATTTATGGTCTTAACTGTTCCTTTTGGTTTCTTCTTGAGCTCTCACCTTCATGACTTCTATTCCTAAAATCTTTAATATTGGACATAGTTTCCAACTTATCTTCTATTTTCTCACACAAGGCTTTCCTTAGAAATATTACTTTGCTGACTTCTTTTCCAATTCTCTTGATCTCTACATGATCTTCTACACTGAATACTTTCTTCATGTCATCACTTTCTTCAGATGCAAGACCTTTGAAGCTCACTACATAGTCAACCATGTAGGAACTGATAGAAAAATTTTCTTGTGTTTTGCTTTTGCACTAACAGTTGCTTCCATTTACACTGCTCTGAGTAAGATGCACCCTTGTGTTTCCAAGGTTGTAAAATAGAGGCAGTGAAGGGCAAGACAGACACACTTAAGCAGCATTCTATGATGTAAATATTTTCCAGTTTGGGGCATAAGAACAAATTCAGCATTATTGTCAATATTACCACTTCCTATACTGAAATTCTTGTGAGAAGATAATTTCCCCAGCTCTAAGCCCAAGGTATTCACAAATAAACATTACAACCTTTTCTTTAATGCACTCAAAAATTAATATAAACAATAGGAATGGTTAGAAAACACTGGCCAAGCTCTTCACATTGTCTTTGTGAGTTAAGTGAACAGGATAGGCTCATTTCTTCCAGATATAACTAAGCAGACAGAGTATCAAGAGGAGAGTTAGTAATGTTCCTGCTTCAGCAAGACAAAAAGCACAGACCTATTGTTGGAATCTGCATTTTTGGTTCTCATTTGTTCTGCCTGAATAAGCTTACCAATTTGAGGTAATATTTTCAGACACTGAAATTTTGAATACATTGCTCTCTAGGACTATCATTTTTCTTTTCCTCACCATATCTAAATCAAAGAGAACCTGGAAAAAAAAAATGTAAGAAGTTGAAGCATGAATGTTCACTCTTATATGCAGTAAAATCCTTCACTTCCATTACATATTCTGAATGTATTACAGCTGATCAATGCAGAAAAGAGGCATAGAATACTACTGAAAATAGAACTTATTTGTATGCAGACCATTCAAACATCTTAAAATTTGTAGTTCAGTATGTTGTTGGAGTTAAGTAGCTTTCATAGAAGAGAATCATAGCAATTATCAGTGGTAATATTGAATACTCTCTGATACAGATGTTGACTTCCTGTTTCAAGAACCACAGTGGGAAACAGGCCTCTTAAAAATACATGTCTAGCTTCAGCCATAGTGTTCCTATTTGTCGCACTTAAGAGTACAACTTGTAACAAAAATAGGTAGCTTTTTTCCTCTCTCCAGCATAATTCAATGTATTTAGTTAACAACCACATGTCTGCTATCATATTTTCTTACAAGCCTCCCATGACTACAGTCCTATCTCCTCACTTTACAACGGGAACACTGAACTACTCACGTCTGGGAAACAGCACTAGCTTTTCATCACAAAAAGCTCAATTAAAACCCATTTCACAGAGGCTGAGCCACTGCTTTACTATACTTTCTCTTTGCCTCTTGATAGCTAGGCTGAACCTAAATACCATTAACTGCTGTCAACACAAACATGCAAAGTCTGTGTACAGACCTATCTGTAGTAAGTGCATGTCTGAGTGGTGCTGCATGGGGGAAAAAAGAAAATTATAAAGAAAAAAAAAGGGTATTGACAAACAGACAGTATTTTCCCCAAGCCCACATGTTTACTCCTGCCCATTTTTTTTTGGAAAATGGTAGAGGTAAAAAAGTCTACTCAATTTCTTAGATTTCACTGTGCATTTTCTATTTCTTAGAACACGGCGAATACTGTCTCTACACAATATCCCTAGTACTTATAATGCAAAACACTTTATGACACTTTTAGCTCTGGGAGAAGAGAAAATGAAGCATGAAATAAGAAATATACTAGCAGAACAATATTCATTGACACTGGTAAGTCTGTATAGTGCTGCACTGAGAAAGTATTTGTATTTGGGGGCTTAGGATTTTTTTTCTTTCCAGTATGTTTGCCCAGCTTTTCTGATGTCAATGTTATGTCAGTCCTTGCAGTTTTTCTCCTGCACCATGTAACTCAGAACACGAATGCATCAAATTGTGCTTCAGTCCCACAGATTTAAATGCTCTCATTTTAATGACAGGGTCTTTTGGCTATCTGAAGTAGGCAATTCTCCTCAGAGTTCTTCACATATCCACATTTTTTCAAGAGTCTGAGCCCAAACACAGAACTAGCAATAATCTTTTCTTTCCCAGCAAGAGCCAAGAACTAGCAATATTATTTTCTTCTCTAGAAGGAGTCAAGAAAACATATTCCCAAACAGTAGAACAAAGCCCATAAAAGAATATCTTGACTGACCAAAGACTGACTTTAGTTGAATTTTTTTTTTTAATTATTCTTTGTTTCTTGTAGCCTTCACTGAAATTGAAGGACAATGTGACAAAAAAATAATATTCCTAATAACCAGGATATACAAACAATATGCAATTAAACCTGTACTAATCCAGTCAACCTCACACTGAAATTGTGTAATATGCTGCCACGCTGGTTTTAATGTACAAATGCTAAAAATCCTGCAGAAATACATGCAGGCAATCAGAGAACTCTAAAAATGGTCACATGTAACAAGTAAGAGTAGTGTTAACCATAATTAACATTGCAGACTCAGAATAAATGCTTTTCAGAGCAGATTTCTGAACCTCAGTCCCAAACAGAGAGTGATCCAAAAATCACCAAAAATCAGCACTCACCCTGATCTGGCATTTGGCAAATTAGTTTAGGAGACTCCACATTACCATGCCAGAAAAAAAAAAATATGGAGGCTTCCATTTGTACAGCAGGTGTCCAAAATAGAAGCAGATTGACTTACATCAGCTAATTAAGATTCAAATGGATCATGTGACCACCTCGTCCCTGATTGCACCATTTCAAAGAAGTCTGAAAACCACAAGTTGCTTTTCTTTTGGATTCTAACTACCATTACAAACCGCTTCAGATTCCACTTGTGCTGCTGATACTTTCCTAACACCTTGGGCAAGACAGCCCTCTTATGAGAAACTCCTTCTGTTTATTAGATGAAGGGACAAGACAGATCAGTACATCATTGGGTGAACTTGTGTTAGATATTTGGCTAGTAGTCATTACAGCTAACCGATAGAGGCTTAAACCATTAGTTACTGATTTGCTTGAATAATGTATCAGACTCACTAACGTAATGGGCAACCAGGAATATGCAACCCTGATTTACCAAGGACTGTTTCATCAGGAATTAAAGTAAGAAAAGGTGCAAAATAAGCAACAAAAGCAAAGCTAAATGTTACAACATTCATTAAAACCAGGCCCAGTAACGCTGGCAGTGTCAATCTAGGTACATCATTGGGAATTTACACTATGAACAAGTAATAAACATCTTAAAAGCACTCTATTCATCTCCACTTTTTTGTTTTCGTTCACTGGCTTGGGGAAGGATCATTAACCCACTTCAAATCTATTTTTGTAGGGAAAAGTTGATATTTCACAGCTTCTAAACCATTTTCAAAACCTGCTACTTCAGTCCTTATACATTTCCAAAGTCAAAAGAAACTACCACAACCATCCTTTACATGCTAGAAAAAACCAAAAAGCTTTGCAGCAACCTTAATTTGTAGACTGCTGCAAATGGGCAAGAGTACGTTATTCAGTTTCCTTACAGCAGGAGGAAGGGTTTACTGCTGGGGAGACAGCAAAACTAAAAGATAACTTTCAGTATCCAGTGTAGGCAATGCAGCATAGGTGCACTTTTCATTTTGAGCCCATATAAATGGTGAGGTTTTACTCATAAGAAGCAGTATTACAAAAAAGGTGTTTAATGCATTAATGATAGTATCCATTTGGTACAAGTGTCTTGCATTTCTCGACAATGAAGACATTGACTAACCACCCTAAAATAATCTTAAGCCACAAACACCACAAACCACTCATCAGAGCTGAGATGACAACATCTGCTGCAGGGCTAGTACTGCTGCACTGAACTTAGGCACATAATCCACCTTTTTCTAATTTAACTAGATGTGTTCTAGTCTGTAGAACTGCAATCTTAACTGCAGAATATGTATATTCTTCCCTTGATTGCGCCTACTTGTTCTTTCAAGGGCATTCCCATTAGGAACAAACACTTCTCCATCCTCTCTCCCCCTTAAAGCAGAGTGAAAATAATCCTATCAAGGGAAACTTATTACTGTTTCCAAATTGCGTCTGGCTCTCAGCAGGCACACTCTCCAGGCAACAGTTTTGCCGCTACATTATGACTAATTTTTTTTTTTTTTTTTCCAGATGACATTTTATACTGTAAGTGGGTAGAGGAAGGACAGATATATGTGATTTGGGATAAGACAGAGCCTCCTGAGTCAAGTGAAACAGCAGTGTCTCCCATCACTCTGCACCCTCCTACAAAGAAATTTCCTTTTCACTCTGGAGAACGATTTCTTAGCACATTGCACTATGCACAAACACAGATCCTTTCACATATTAGATTTTTCAGAGAAAGATGAAACCTGTAGTTTGCTCAAATTTGGAGCTCCCACTTACTTTGTATAATGAAGAAATAAGATAAAAAGGGTAATGGGGAGAACAAAAGAAACCCAAAAAATCAACGATTTGATTTCTGGCTACCTGAACAAAGCACACGCTGTCTAATGCTGCCATCTACTGTCCGTAGGCAATAGAAATGCAAGTCTGGCTGCAAAAAACAATATACAGGAGTATTATTCAGATTCTTCTCTTCCACAACTAGTATCTTCTGGATCATCATCTTGGGGGGGGAGAAAAACAAACAAAACCCAACCCCTTTGGTTCCTTTTCAAGTTGTATTTATAGCTTTCCACAATCCTTACAACTTCATGTACCACAGTGTTTTAAATAAACTGTTTTTTCAAAGCAAAAAACAACCCCAAAATCAAGCCATATTCAATGGAATAAACTGTCATGCACATGAGTTTTAATGAATAGGCAAAAAGAAATTTTAAAATTCATTCAAACTAAAGCCACTAAGCCTGCTTCAAGATCAATTACCAAGAATGCCTCAAAGTCACAGCTAATACAGCTGAACAAAGTGAAGCTCATCCAATCACATATCAAGAAATTAGATATAATTTCTATGCATTTAAAGAAAACACAAATGAACACAAAAGCCTTACCTACAGAGCCACATGATATTTATCAAGATGAATCAAACACTTGAATCAAAACAAGAAATTCGTATCTTAAATTCTTCAGAGTAAAGGAAGGGAAGTAGATGCTTCTTTGGGGACAGGACAGATACAAACAAGAGAAATTGTGCATCAAGAACAGAGAGCTATGTATGTCAGAATATCACTTCAAAACCAGATCGAAGTTGACAGCCAGATTCCAGCCTTTAATATATGAAAGATGTTTCATATCTAAATATAAGTATCTGTTGGGATATGTAGATGCTGATCTTTTATTCTTGAGCAACTCATATTGCAAACTTCATTTGTTACCTAGCTGAGGTACTGTAAGTGCAACATGGTCACCTTTGGCAGCATGGCCTTTCTGAATAGGAGTAAGAATCTGCATCGGAGAAAACATCTTTAATACCTGTTTGTTCAAAATTTCCCAGGAAGAGAGAAATTTGAAAATGCAGAGGAAGCTGAGGAATATTTTTTTGTCTAGCAATCTTTGGTAACTTTCCTTAACTAGAGTTTCTTCAGAGCATCCAAGGACATATCTGCAAGAGCCAACCTTCTATTTGCTTTAACCGTTGCATTTTTGTTTCCTCTATTACAGGGGTTTTTTTTGTTGATTGGTTGCAGTCTGTATTATGAAGCTATGTCCATAGACTTCTGTGGCACAGTATAACCGGCTTACTGATAATGGTTACATCTGCTGGTGGAGTTGCTCTGCCGCCTTCTATTTTCCAAACACTTGGAGTACGCTTTTATAATTTTTCCTTGTTAATACAATTTTGTATTCTTGCAATGATTACGAAGCAAAGAAAAGATTTATGCCACCAGCAGAAAGGCTTATGACACAGCCTGATTAGTGGGAGGTACAGAGTTTTTGTTCAAACTGTAATTACATAGTGGGAGACTGACCAAGTGGATAATGCTAAGACACTTTTCCTTACTTACCTCTCAGAGGGGAGCTACCATTGACAGACAGATTTGGGTGAGATCCAGGCCTAACAGAAGACCTAAATTGTAGGGTAGTAACAGAACACTCCTATAATCCAAAAGTTCTAGTTTGGCAAATGGAGAGATGTAGTGGTTTGGGAGTATGCAAACAGTGAAAGGTATGAAAAATATAAATTCTTTTTTAATATTGGAAACAAGTTCTCAGGACAATTTCTTCACTGTACCAAAACTTAAGAATAATTAAGTTGGCCTGCCCTTCATGTGAGTGCTCAACCAGTAGTGGATAGAAAGTAATTTGAACAATAGTCCTCTTTCCTTCATGTTGGAGAAGGGCCTTCCAGTTGTTAAAGTTTGTTTGCATGGAGAATGCAAATTAATTTCTCTTTGTCTTTCTTAAGCCCATCAGAATGAAATTGTAACTTTTGGTGATATTTTAGAGTTCAATTGAAAATAAGACTGAATTATTTTCTTTGAAGTTCCTCTGTGCAAATCTGAGGAGAATGACATCCAACAGACTCCTTTTGAGTAATAGTATCCCTCTGTTTTTCAGTACCAAGGCTGTATCTAGCTGCTGATGACTTCAGAGCTCTGAAGTCACAACCAATCATATTTAGGAAGGAGGACTGACACCTGAGTATGCATAGAGTGAAAACAGCGAGAATGAAAGAGTGTACTCTGAACAGTGAGTAGTGCAGGAGATTATACAATCCCTGTGCCCACAGGCTTTCTGAGTAGATTATTCTTACAGACAATGTAAAGCACTAGAAGTAAGATATTACTTGGGCAGAAGAATGCTTCAGTTGCTCTGGTTAAAAGTACAGATCTTGCCCAGAAGGTATGATCTACACTGGTTGTATCCAAGAGGCAGATGTCCTGTTCAAAGAACCCATTCTTTGTTTGTTTAAAGTAGTCAGTTATGCTGAAATATTAGTTTTGCAGTTAATACAGGAAGATGTAAACAGTCTTGTGTTAGATACTGAGAATAAGCACCCCTCTTACACCTCCTGAAAAAGACATTCCATACTTTCCAACCTCGCCAGTCCTTTGCAGATGGCAATTTAAGAAATTAAGTGAAGACACAATGTTTAATACCTGTTCCCCCAATAATTTTCAAGTCAGTTCTTTAGCAGAGAGTGATCTTTATCAATCTTTGTCTAATCATTAAAGATAACAGTTGGGACTCCAGCCTGTTGTATTTTCCCTTGCATCCTTACTCTGAGCTGAATTTGTTATTTACCTAAAGCCCATTTTCCCATATTGTGTATCCTGATATCTGAATGTGGCAGATTGTTTGCAGGATTAACAGTTGGATGGTATCTTTCAGAAAAGCAAAAAAGAAAGCTCTGCCATTCTTTATGCCCCAAAGACAGTGTGCATGCTTCACTCAAAGACCCTGTCTTCAGATGGTTTAGCTTTCAATTGTAGTAGTCCCAATAAGGACATGCAAGGCTTTCCTTCACAGATGTTTTGTCAGCCACACTTGCTTAAATAATCCATGTCTTTCTACATCAAATAATACAAATATTACCTCCGTGAAACAGTACCTTTATGAAACCAAGTTCCTCTCTTAAGAACTGAGAATGTGGATGTATATAATACAGTAGTATTAAATTTGGAAAAAACACAGACTGTTATAGTTGGGGAAAATTATTCAATTTTTATTGAAGGTATGTGTTAATGGTATCAGAATTGTTGAAACACTTCAAACTGGTAATAATCATGAAGGGCTTAGAATTTTAAGAGATAGTGCAGGTTAAATATTGGGGCAGAAATGTGAAAAATTATTCCAAACTTAGTAATGAAGTTCATGTAAGATCTTGTTAGTTCTGAATTTGTATGAATACCTTTGGCGAGGCTTATTTTCCTGTCTCGGTTAAGTGTTGCAGACCTTTTGGAGGGAAATCTTCATTTTACAGGTAACTATAAAAGTTTGGTGTTTTTTTTTTTTTTAAGAAAAATAAATATTTTAAATGGATTATAACTTACAAAGAAGTGCTCCTGGAATATGTGGGATACATTAGTCATTAATCATAATTATTGGCTGAGGTGACAATGTGCAATGTGTTGCTACAGGAAACAGCATTTTTTGGGGGAATCCAAAGAAGTACATTGTGGAGTGAAAGGGTGATCCTTCTCTATTGCTCTGTGTTAACATCTGGAAAAAGCACTTCATTTTTATAGCCCTAAAGCTGACTTTTGTGGTGAACAAACAGATAAAACAAACAACCAGAGGAAAAAGGTAGAGAGGAGACAGACTGACAAAAACAGGACAAGCAGGCATTTTTATCCTGTCAAGATAGCAATTACTGCTCTGTGGGCTGTTGCTGGTTTGTAGCTCAGTGTATGTGTTGAGGCAGAGGAGAATTTCTGATCTTTGTAATTTAGAATTGTGATGGTGATTATCCACAAAAGAAATCAATATGTTGCATGTTCAAATTGAGTTTACCAACTTGATTATTACACCCTCTACTTGAGATTTATTTTGAAAGCCAATTGAAATAAATATTCAGCGAGAGTACTGCTTGCTGCTTATTGTGGCAGTATGAGCTATATTGAGTGTGGTACACTGGACGTCTCTGATACACTCCTTTGTTTCATCTGAAATGTAATTCAAAGTACTTGTGTTTTACTTCTGCAGCCTTATATTTTCTGGTTCAAGTGTGACTTGTTGGAACTGTGTTTCTGCTTTTGTGTTAATTGTGTGTATTTATAGTGTTTTACAAGTACATCTGCCATCCAAAGATCTTGCACATCAAGATAATTAAAAATGGCAACTTAATAGATAAGAGTGAAGAGTAACCATTAATGAGGAGGGCAAGCTGATGTTAATTTCTATGCAGAACGTCTTTGAAAGCAGATGTAGGTTCTATTTGAAGTCAAAAAGCAATGGGAGTAAAGACTGAAAACAGTGTGTGTAGAGAAGGTAGAGAAGCACTGAAGTGATTGGAAGAGCTGGAAATGCTAAAAAGTGACAGCTGAGACACAGAAACAATCAAGATTGAGCATTAGATTGAGCTAAGTTATTTGATTCCTTTAGATTACTTAATTCAGGGTGGGATGGAGGAGTCTTGTTCAGAGAAGGTAAATGCTTCAGCAGCTGTCTTTATGAACATGATGTGGAGAGTTCACTGAAAATCTTATGTTCAAGTGTAAATTATTTGCAGCAAGTACAATCTTTCCATTTTGTGTATGAATTACTAAGATAGTAGTAGAGTTATACAGGCAGTGAACAGTGATAAAGGTTTACCTGAATTTGACTGTCTAGTAAAAGAGTGGATAGGATGGTAGAACTTCTGAGTTCAATGACTGTAGGAAGAAAGGAAGGAAAAAAAATAAGGAAAAAAAAAACACCAAAAAAAGGGGTGATGAAAGCAGTGGCATCAAACTGGCAAATTGGTGTATGGTGTAAAACTCTCAATAGCAAGACCTTAGTGGTATGGGGTCCCCAAGAGCTACAGAAATGCGGGAACAATTTCATGTCTTGCAGTTCCAGTTAAAAACTTACAAATTGAAGAGGATACTACAGATTTAAAACAATGGAAAACACAGCAAGCTGAATGCTATGGAGGCCTGCTGAGGGAAGAGTGAATTTGATTTTGATTGTCTTCCTGACTTGTGACATTTTTTGAAATTAAGAGGTGCCAGAATGAGGATTCAGAGACTTGTGTGCTGTAATGAAGGATGCACAAAGTTCATAAGGAAAAAGCATTCTCTTTCAGGATTTTAGTGACCTAGGTCAGCCTGGGGTTTGAGAATTGCAAGAAGTAGTAGCTAAATCTGCTCAATGATACTTGCAAGTCATAAACAACAAACCTCCAAATTATAAAGGCCTGTATATACCAGCATGGCCTTTGATAACTTCAGTACTTAAATTACTCTTAAAAACCTGCATGTGCTTTACACAATCCTTCCCTCCATACAGTTAAAGAAATAAGCCTAGCATAAGTAATTTTATTTATATTTTTGAAGCTGGAGCTAAATCACAGAGTATTTTATTTTACTTCTTTATTTTACTTTTAATTAAAAGTTCTTCAGGCTTGCCAGGCCCTCTCCCTTAAAACTGCAGTACAGAATAGCTGAAACTTAAAAGTGATAGTTTCTTGGAGCCATGCTTCAAAGTGGATTTTGCGGCTTCAAAGCTTTGCAATTCCTGGAATTTTTTTTGGCACCATCACTGTAAAACGGACCGCATCAATAGCTTTTTTAAAAATTGATACTTCAGCAATGGTACAGTTCATGGTACTTTTTTCTCCTGACTTTTATTCTAAAGTGTTACTTTCTGTTGGCCAAAAAGATTTTTAAGCAACTGTCTTATAACCATGCTGTATTTGACATGAAAAGGTGCTGTGCAGAAAGTGGGAAGCTGGATCTAAGCATCATCCAGTGAATAGGCCCTGGATGCTGCTTAGTAGTTAATAAAAGCCCTTATTTCATATTAAGCCTGTAGAAGTACATTTTCCTAACACTTTCACAAGCTATGGGTTTTGCAGGCCTTTGTTTTTCACTTCTGATAGCATGAAGGATAGGGATGTTGGGAAACTTGCATGCCTGATCTGAATCAAGAGGAGTGCTCCAGCTTTTCAGAAATGCTTCTGCCTGGGGAAGGCGATCTTACTGGCGCCTGGGGATGAGTGCAGAGCAAGGGTGTTATTCATCATAGGAAACCAAGATCATGTGTTCCTAAGAAAAGGACATTGGCATGTTAAATTTGTTTGGGAGACCGATGAAACAGAGTATCGTAACCTTTGGTTAAATGTGATGTGGCTAAATAATATCTCTAAACCTTCCCTTAAGCTAAGGTTCTTCCAAACAGGAGTTGGGATATGTGGATTGCCAGTAGATGGAAGGGCAGTATATAACTTGCCTTACAGATAGTTAGAGATTTTTTTTTTCATATATTTAGATATGAAACACCTTTCATATATTAAAGGCTGGAACCTGGCTGTCGACTTCAATCTGGTTTTGAAGTGATATTCTGACATACATAGCTCTCTGTTCTTGAGGTACACAGTATCACAGTATCGCTAAGGTTGGAAGAGACCTCAAGGATCATCGAGTCCAACCTGTCACCACAGACCCATGACTAGACCATGGCACCAAGTGCCATGTCCAATCTCCTCTTGAACGCCTCAAGGGATGGTGACTCCACCACCTCCCCGGGTAGCCCATTCCAATGACTAATGACTCTCTTGTTGAAGAACTTTCTCCTCATCTCAAGCCTAAACTTCCCCTGGCGCAGCATGAGACTGAGATTTTAAAACAATTTCTTGAGACTTGAGATTTTAAAACAATTTCTCTTCAGTTTGTATCTGTCCTGTCCCCAAAGAAGCATCTACTTCCCTTCCTTTACTCAGAAGAATTTAAGATATGAATCTCTGTTTTGATTCAAGTGTTTGATTCATCTTAAATTTCATGTGGCTCTGTAGGTAAGGCTTTTGTGTTCATTTGTGTTTTCTTTAAATATGTAGAAATTTTATGTAATTTCTTGATATGTTATTGGATGAGCTTCACTTTGTTCAGCTGTTATTACCTTAAATGGCAAAAGACACTGCTTCAATTTTCATCATTTCATTCTGCAGAAACCCTAAAGCTGCCTAAGGAATTAATCATGCAAACAAACAGAAAAAATGTAAATGTTCAACTAAGAGATTAAGGTCAATTCTGAAATAAAAATATAGATAGACAGAAGTAGCATTAACTTGCAAGTACCATTGTCAGATAGGTTAGTGCAACATGCAGAAAGATACGGTTTGACAGAAGCAGATTTAACACAACCAAAGCAAAACTTTGACTATACTATAGAACTATAAACTATGTAAACCACAGAACTTAGGGACTTGAAAAAAAATGCAGAAGGGCAAATCTAAAGTTTACTCTGTAAGTGAAAGAGGGTTTTCTTTGGTTTGGGGATTTTGTTTTGCTGTGGGTTTGGGAGTTTTGTTATTGCCGTTGTTGTTTTTCCTTACAGACTATTGCAAGTATCCCTAGTTGGCAATACAGTCCATCTTTGAATGTTTTTAAATGAAGTCCTAGACCTTTTCCTTTCAGTAAAGACAGTTTTCACTGAGTCCTTATTGTGCAAGCTCAGAAAGTAGACAATAAACAAAGGAAAACACAATTGCCAGAATAACAATATTTGAATTTTTAAAAGTGTTGCAACAGTCTTCCTTTAATACGTTGAACAAATTCTTAAATTCCTACTTCATTTTCTTCATTTTTATGAAGATGAGATGGCAGCAATACAGTCCAACTCACAGGATGAGGACGGAATTATGAGCATTTGCAAAGTACTCTGATTTCTTTGAATGAAAGGACCTAGATTAGCAAGACACATTATATCAGTCCTTTAGAAAGAGCTGATTTTAAGTGAGCAGCAGCATTATGTGAATTAGTTACAAGAAAGTAGAAATTAGAAAGAAATGATTCAAATACTGTCAAAAGGTTGACTAAAGGCACTATACAGAGTTTAGTACAGATACATACCCAGTGGTTCCATATACATTTCCTGTTCGCACATATTAAATGGAAGCAATCTCAGATCCTAATTATATTTTACAAGATGATGACCATTCAGTGAAGTTTCAACTTCAGTAACCCTATATGTACTCAGAAAACATGAAACATTTATACAAATACACATACATATTGCTATTCTAACTTTGAATCACCAAAGGGAAAAAACATGACGTATACAAATCAGTTTTGGTGTTTGTTTTTTTTTCCCTTGATAGTAAACGACATAAAAATCCTGAAATTCTCTATCTCCTTGACAATACTACCTCTGTTTCTCAAAAAAATAATTTTGCATTTAACACCACATACAATAACTTCCCATGTCATGTAGAATTCCATATAACATTATTACAAGCTGAGTAATTGTTAGAATTACCAAAGCTTCTATAGCCACAAACTGATTTGCATAGTGCTATGTCCAGAAAGTAGCTTTTATGATTCGTCATCTGAAAAAAGAAGTTGCATGGAAAAGGACAGAAAATATTTAATATCTACAATTTCATGTATCACAGTATCACTAAGGTTGGAAGAGACCCCAAAGATCATCAAGTCCAACCTGTCACCACTGACCTCATGACTAGACCATGGCACCAAGTGCCATGTCCAATCCCCTATTGAACTCCTCCAGGGACGGTGACTCCACCACCTCCCTGGGCAGCCCATTTCAATGACAAATGACTACTGTTTATCCAGATGACCAAAAAAGCTATTAAAAAAAAAAAAAAAAAACCACACAAATTAAAAACCAAACCACCAAACAGAAAAAAAAAATGACAAAAAACGTGATATTTTGACCTGCATAAGCAGGATATAATAGTAAAGCTCTATTTTCAGGATGGCCCCCAGGAAATTATTAAAACTAGTTACAGAAATTAAAGATGTGTGAAGGTGGCTTTCTATGATGACAGGCCTAGAATTATTGCCCAGACAAGCAATAATGACAAGCTTAGAATTATAGTTTAGAATATAAATTCTTATATATTCTATCATAGAATCAGTCAGGATTGGAAGGGACCACAAGGATCATCCAGTTCCAACCCCCCTGCCATGGGCAGGGACACTCCACACTAGATCAGGCTGGCCACCCCTCAAAGCACTTCGATGAGAGATAAAAAAGTGGTCTCTTTCAAGATGAGTACTTTTTTTGTGGCTCTCACAGCAATAATGGAAGTGCCATCACCTTCACTGAAATACACCAAATCATAAGGCAAAATAAATTGAAAAAAAAAAAAAAAAGTAATCTTTCTAAAGCCATTGGGAACAAGACTGGTGAAACTTTTGCACTACTCAAAAGAGTTGCAAGTATGGTTCACATTGACAATTAAGGGCAGATTTAAAATGACAGGTTGAAATATGGCTTTTCTTTTTCCCCAACCATAGTATTTTGAGAAAACACCAGCAAGTCTAGTTTTTAAAACATTGTATGTGTGCCTGGGTTCACATACTCACTCCCACTTACGCATCTCTACAGTTCCTTCCTTCCCCTGACAACCCAAACAGTCACTTGTGATCCACAGCAGTTTAAGCTTGGGAATTCAGCAGGCTGCCTACCAGCCCAGAGAACTGATGTGTTTAAAGAAAGATAATGTTATGCTCAGCATAACAGATCCTCAGCCCATGAATGCTGGTTTCACCTTACTTACCATGAATTGTTAATACTATGCAAATAAAAATATACACATGACTACAACTTGACAATGTTTGGTTCACACATGCACACAAACAGCACATTTCCTAGAACATGAGCTTCTGTCACAAAATTGATATTTTAGAAAACAATTCTCAATTTTTATTAGAGCAGTAGTCCTGTAATAGAACCTGAAACAGATCCTTATATGCCTATTAACAAGCCTACAGAAGCTGTTTCTATGTCCATGTTCACTACAGGATCTCAGTTCTGTTCCAACAACAGCTTCAGACTCTGAATGATCTTGCTTAACCAGGAAAAGGTAAAGCAACTTTGCTTCTGAAGGACAGATTTGCCATTTAGATGCATTTCTGTAAGACAGGAATGCAAGCTAGAGAAATATAAAACAGTATGAGAACTGCATTCACACGAAGGGTGGTTTAATAATTCACGTTTTATTTGCAGGCTTGTTTGCAACTGTAGAAAAGGTCAGACCTTTTATAAATAAGGTATTAAAGTCTGCACACAAAGTCTAAGGTTAAGATAAGTAACAAGGCTTGTTTACCATCCAGTTGCTCACAGTGTGCAGTTAAGATTTTTAAATCAAGACAGTGATAACCATATGGATTACTGAGAAGATTCTGCATAGATATCAGCACTAGAAATAACAAAATTTGATAACACATAGATCATGTGAAGGAAGTTTTATTGTTTTAAGAGATGCCTGGCTTTGAATTATACTTCGCATCATTAAATTTCTCATTACTTTTCCTCGCACTTTTTGGATTTAATATTTCACCATTACACATTAAACATTTCCTGCACTGTTTTGTGGCAGAAACAACAAAACGGTAAGTTTGGACCTGGCCTGTGCTGTCCAGAAATATAATACATCAACAAGCATCTACTTTGGGTATCCAAAATTGCATGCAGAGATAGATATACCCAAGAGTTACATGAACCCTGCTGCTCTGGGACAGTATTTGAAAACATATGTGTGCATAATCAAGTACATGCATATTTTCAAGACCAGATAGACTGAAACCAACTCTTACCAAAACATTTCTCAAACAAGACAGCAGGGCACTAAAAGTAATCACTAGTAAGAGCAGGAACTCAGACATCCCTTACTAGCAGCTAACAGAAAACAAAAATATCCCATAGCTGCAACAAACACAAAAAGCATGTTTTAAAAGAAGCAAACTGCGAGCTCATTCAGAAGGACTTTCGCATCCATCTACTCTACCTTGGAAGGAAAGCAAACATGGAGATTTTTAAGCCCTGAGGAAGAATTACTTCTGTTCTTCTAACCTAAGCTCCACTGATCACGTTCACAGAAGTCTTAGTAGTACCCATTTCATTAAGCCGGTTTTGCTTCTTGATCTACAAGCAGAGGTGACTGCTTCTGCAAACTCCTACAATCTATTTCTAGCCTACTCTCAAGTATCTTCTGGTAGGAAACACAATGGGCCACAGTTCTAGACTGCATGTAGAGAATTCACCTGCTGCTAGGAATGCTTTGACCATTCCCGGTATCTACCCCTCTTTCGGGTCTGAAGAGCACTAACCACTACTTCAGCTATCTGCCAAGCTTTGATCAGAAGCATTCAGAATACAGACTCAGCAAACTTGAGATTCACCAGGTCAGTACAGAGCAAATACAAAAGAGGTACCTGTAACTCAGAGGACATATGTGGTAGGCATCACATGCACAGACTTCACATTCATAGTGAAAGACTTAAGTAGTCTGCACATACTTTAACAAAGAGCCTGCAATTATTTTATTCTATAGTTTCTTTTATTTACTATAACTTTCACATCAACATGATTTTGTTCTGTGGTCTAGCCATGATTTGTATCACCAATTTAGCTTTGATTCATAGTTTCTAATAACATCAGTTGGCTGTCCAAACACTACAAGGGGATATTAAACAAGTTTAGATGGTTTGGGGAATTTGCCCAACAACATTAAGCACATAGTAAGTGGTTACCAAAACCTTGTTTTAGATAATCAAAGCACAACTGTAATGTGCTGGCTCTGAACCAAATAAATAAAATTAAAAGACAATATAGCAAAAAGTTTTAACATTAAAATGCATAGGAGGTTGTAGGCTATCCCAAGTAACTGTTCATCCAGTTTCAAATTAAATAAAAGCATAAAAACAATCCAAATAAAAAATTTAACGTTTATGTGTGGCTACTGTCCACAGATCAGTGTGAAGCTCTGTTGTCTTTGTCCATACTCTAGCTTGTTCACGAGCTGCAAAATGTCATCCTCAGGAGCTTATGTCAATTGTTTCCAGGCAGCTGGTAGTGTGTGTGCGTATCTATCTGTCTATCTATCTATCTACACACGCACACACACGTACACAAATGCAAATACACACACATACACAGACACACACACATATATATACACAAAATCAGCATCATGCCTAATAGGTACAGAAGCTGGTTTTGAACTCTCCATAATAACAAGTACACTTCTATAGAGAACAAAGAATGCCCAAAAAATGAACTGTTGAACAGATGTTTTTTTTAAAGTCTGATTTAAATATGTGGCATATGCATGACATGTGCCTTTCCTTGATTTTCCAGATGCCAATTGTTAAATAAGACTTCTGATGTACTCATAAATGCATGGAATTCAATAATCGGTCATGTATTTAGAGACAAAAGAGAAGTCAGCAGAATTATGTGGGTAAACAAAACTCAACTTACCAAAGGTAGAATACCTTTGGTACTAAGGACATAGTCAGCACTATGAAAAATGGCTGGAATGATTTAAGTGCTTGTGCACCAATACACATAGGAATTTGTTTCTATTTCACACCTAAAAGCATAAATACCTTTTGGAATTGCACTATCTCCACTATAAAAATCTAAGTATTAATAAGCAAACTGTGTAATGGGGATATACTTCACTATTCCGGCAGTCTTGTTTTTTAACCTTCTACACTGAGAATTCAGTTGCCTTTCCTCCAGATCTGTATCTTGGGTTTGCCAATCAGTTCTTTTCTTCATCAGTGCTTCTTATTCCAAGCACTTTCCCCAGAACAGTATCATCAAGATTTTCTGACTATACATTCCTTCACTGACTCCAAATACAGCAGGCATACATACTCTGTACTTGCACATGTATTGTTAGGAGACTTTTAGAACCTTACCATGTCAAAGCATATTAAAGTGACATTTTTAAGGCTGACATTCCATTTTCTTTAAGCTTGCTTTGTGCAGACATTTAGTAGAAACCTCACCACATTCAGGATTTTAATCAACAGAGAAAATTAAGAAAAAGTTAAGATCTATTAGGTCTTGTCTGGACTAGAGAAATGTATTCTTCTAAGAATCAATTTAGCCTTTGCAATGCACTTGTAAAATGTCACACGTTCACACACAGAAAGTACTGCAGACACTGTTAAAACTAGTTTCATTAACTCTAAATGCTATTTCAGTCAGGCTGCATTAATGCCAGCTAAGTTAAGGGTTTGCTGGCATTGTAGTTCATACTGAGCAAACAGCCTAGCCACCACTTTCCCCATAATATACCCCTTTGAAATCCTCCCAGCTTCACCATTTCTGAGAACTCTTCCCAGAGATCTGTGAGACAGGTAGTCAAAATGCAATTTCTTTCACAAAGCACAAATGACAAAACAAACCTGTGAGTTTTGTAGGCACAGCAGCAGTGGACACTGCAGAGAATAATTTGTTGAGCAAGAAACAATTCAAATTCCTAGCCCAGGAAAGGCTTACAGCTATGGCAAAGCCTCCAAACTGGGATGAAAATCTGAACTTCAAATTCTTGTTATCCAAGCAAAGAACTAGTAACAAGAGAGAATGGCAGGCTGTGAGCCATCCTTCAATGGGAAGGAACAAGATTTTGTTCAGGTCCGTTTTTCTAACATATACTTCCAACATAACATTAACCTTTCATCAAAGCCACTTTTCCACCAAAAAAAAAAAGAAAATCACCACAAAAAAAAACACCCAAAAAACAACCACCTGTTAAAATGTAAGAAAATTCTGCCTATTCTGAGGAAGAGGACATTATCATTTTGCATTAGGTGTTCCATTGCTTGCTGATATTTTGTATAATCATGTATAGAAACTGTCATGTTTTGCTCATTATAAAAAAATGTCATAATGATATGGTAGTAGCTGAAAGTCTAAAAGGATAACTGACATTCAGTATTGACATACTGTGTATGCTGCAATGAAAGACTGACATTTGAAAAAAATTAGTACAAATACATCACTTCCACTATGGCAGAGAACGACCATCAAGAGAGCAAGATCACAACATGGATATCTCATTATGTCATGAAAGAATATAAAACCAAATCATAGCATGACAAAAAGCCATCAAATTTGTTTGAAATATATTTTAGTGAAATAGAATTCAATGTTGAAGTATTAACAATCTCTTCAAAACAGAAATCTAAAATTGTGATCAGCTCTAAAACTAAAACTAGAGTTGCTTCCCTTTATTTTCTGCTTGAGATGCAACATAATACGTTAAGATCAATTAACCACAAGACTCTCTCACCACTATAAACTCTATTGCAATTTTTGCATGCAATATTTTATTTCACCATAACATTGTTGATTCAAGACCATAAAATCTGTGGGATACACTTTCTGCAAATTAATCTTAAGTAAATGTGTATTTTCTTCTAGCACTGCTGAGTTTTCCAAGAGTCCTAATGCATACTCTTCAAAGAAGAAGGCATATAGAATTCAACAAGCCATGTGACAAAACTATAGAACAACTCACATTGTGGCAATGGAGACTACAACTCCATTAAGCTTACAGAACAAGGAGATAACTTGAGTTTTAAATAAAAGATAAAGCACCATGCGGTTATATTAGAAGTCTCACGTCTGTCAGCAAGTCTGTTCCTAGCTGACCTGGGTTCTGACAGATTATCGGGTCTGCAAATTCATTAGAGTCTGTCCACACTATATACCTTTCATTCTGGAGTTTTGTCAGGCTGATGTAAATCACAGTATCACCAAGGTTGGAAGAGACCTCAAAGGTCATCGAGTCCAACCTGTCCCCACAGACCACATGACTAGACCATGGCACTAAGTGCCACGTCCAATCCCCTCTTGAACACCTCCAGGGACAGTGACTCCACCAAACATCTTGCAGTGTGACACCATCTTCCTACAGTTATCTGTTCATTAATGTGCATCCTGCACAACTTAATGTATGAAAATTTTTGAGTTACTCTCCAGTTGTTATCATAGATTTATCTCAGCAGTAGGCTTGATATTACAATTGGTTCTCAAAGTGGTTTTGTAAACACAAAACTCTCATGCTCATAGCCCTTAGTGTTTTGATGACGGTAACTCTGATTGGAAAGTTTGCAAGCATAAGAAGACTACTGACCACTACCCACAAATCCAAACTCAGAAGCCTCACTCTGCCTGAGATAAAAATCAAGATCCAAGAACCCATATCCCAAACTTTAACAAATTCCAGGGGAAACATATCTAATACAAATAGACTAGTAGTAACTCATGTTTTCTCAATTATCTTCATATTCAACACCACCTGGTCAACAAAAAATAGCCAACAAGCAGGAAAGATGACATATTGCATGCATGCACATTGATTCATAGTGGAGTCTCCTCAGCAGAGAAGAACAATTCCATGTGCTGCACTCCTAATTTGTGCTGTGACTGGCTACTACATGGCTTCTTGTGATGGGTTGAGGCAGACCCACTCCCCACCACAGGCAAAAATAATGACTCAGACAAATGGATTGCAAAAGTGATGGAAAGTTTAAATGGAAAGTGGTGAATGTTTACAGAGAGGCAGAAGCGCAGTGACAAAAGAAATCCCAAAGCAAACCCAGAAACATCCCATCCCCACCTGAGGGTACACCCAAGACCCCCAGGGCTCCTTCTTCCCCCCTCTCCTCCCACTCCACTGCTAGGCTAGTCTCAGCTGCCCAGATCTGAGACTGCCCATCCCCCCAGCCTTGGGCCTAGCCAAGGCTGGGAGATATGTCCCCCAGTTACTGGGTGATGGAGGAGGAAGAAAGAGGAAGTGCCACACCCCTTGCTGGATCTTATAGTGGTTCAGAGAATTATGGTAGGAAATAACTAGTTTACTGTGTCTGCCCACTGGGCTGGACCTCTGGACACAGGAAGCACGTAGCAGAGGGCACTCAGCCCAAACTCTACACTTCTAGACATCTCTGCATTAAAGACAAAAAAGGCATTCTTTGCAGGTCTATCCATACTGCTGGATCACAGACATTGCTGAGATCAAGGTGGGCAAGGAAAAAAGTACCAAGGGCAAAGGGGAAGAATGAGCAAATCAAGTTCCAACCTTCTCTCCAATTAGTTTAGCACAGCTTAAACTGCAAAAACAGTAAATGGGCCATGGCTTATCTTTATAATTTAGCAAGGTTATCAGAAAGTTGCAAAGATATGCATCCAGGGACATGACGTTGACAGAATGTCTGGAGTAGAAATTTCAAGAGGTCACCTCTAGTTCACACTTCATGTAATACAACAGAATACCAGAAGCCTGCAAGTGACAGAACTTCTTATCCTTATCTATGGAAGTTGCCCAAAAATTCACTAGGAAGTCTTCTGCAGAATTCCTGTAGGCTTCAATGAAAGAGGTGACCGAAAAAAAAAACCAACAAACCAGTGTGGGTTTTCAAACAAGCCTCTGAAAAACATCCTGTCCCATACTTCTCCTGATTAAAAATCTTCATTCCAATGACAAGCAGCCAACTTGAATAAACTAGATATTAAAATACAAAATATAGATAAGTGACACTAAGAGTGATTCACACATTTGCCCTACTGAATTGACCTACAGCAAAAACACAATACAACCCTTTCAAACAAATACCTAGCACTGAAATATAGATTCACATTAGGCAAAGCACTTCAAAAACTGCTAGACTAATTAATCTTCTAGAAAGATTCGGAGAATATGCTTACCATACTGGCTTCCTGAACAGAAAACCTCTTTTCTAATGAAGTTTCACATTATCTAGCAAGCAGATTCAAAGAGTGAAGATGAGTTATACTTTATGTATAATCTCATACATTCTTCATAAATCTTATAAACTTCTGGCAGATTTACTCATCTGCCTCGTTTCAGTCTCCAGTTTTCACCAGTCCTATTAAAATTAAACTCCTGACAGCAAAAGAACAAGAAACTAAAAGAATACCTTAAGCAACACAATATTATTTTAAAAAAGGAAAAAAGACAATGAACCACTTTTGATTACAGCTCACAAACTCATTTACTCATTTTTGGTTGCTCATGTCAGACTGTGAGCTACAAACCAAAGCTCCTGCAATGCAGCAGTTGCCTATACTATTATCTATTTTCAAGCAGCCCCAAAAAATAACAACACCTGCGATAAGGTATAAATTGCAGAACTTCATTTTCATATGTTTTTCCTGGAATATTAGATAAGAATCTATTTAGTGTCTATAAAGAGAAACTGACATGACAATGGCAACGGTCTGTAAATCATTCCAAGGCAACCAGCACCAGAACGAGGGGACACAGCTGCGCCAGGGGAAGGTGAGGAGAAAGTTCTTCATCAAGAGAGTCATCAGTCATTGGAATGGGCTGCCCGGGGAGGTGGTGGAGTCACCGTCCCTCGAGGTGTTCAAGAGGGGATTGGACATGGCACTTGGTGCCATGGTCTATTCATGAGGTCTGTGGTGACAGGTTGGACTCGATGATCCTTGAGGTCTCTTCCAACCTTAGCGATACTGTGATACTGTGATTCCCAAGAGCAATAGCTGTAGACAAAGACTAAGCCCACATAAAACCCCAAGGACAGTATTTAGCAATTTAGCATTTAGCCAGTATTCTTGTATTTACTTTCAGTACAGTTTCAGCCATGTTTATTTTCTTATGCACAGTGAAAAACCTCACCACACAAAAAGCAAGTATGTGACTTGCTAGATATATTACATGTAATAGAAATCTATTGCAGATCAAGACCGCAAACTTCTGACTACTTTGTCATTGGTATTTAAAACCAAACCAAATCAACAACAACAAAAAAAAACAACCAACGATGCAGGGGAGTAAGTCCTGACTTTGATGTTGAGACACTGACAGTTACACAGCTAATTCAGATCTAGCTATGATGCTTTCTTCTCCAAATTTAAACTATTCACAACAGCTTGATGTCCTTAAAAAGAACACCTACAGTAGTGTCCCACATTCTCCCTGGCTGATGATAAAACAGGACCAAGCAGGATTTCTAACTTCAAGAACTGACAACACACCTTTGCCATAGTGGAAATCCAGAGGCCCATTTAAAGTCAAACCATAATTCATCTGCTCAACCATGTTAGCTGCTTAAAAGCACCAACCTTTAATTGCAGTATGTACATGTATTTCAGTTTGGCCTTTGGGTACTCCTTGTAACACCAACCAGAAGTTTCATTATGAAGTTTCACAAAGACAAAATTTTATCAAGACAACTTTCATATGCCAGACGAGCAAAACACACACAAAAAAAGAGAGAGGAAAAAAACCAAACAAGCAAATACCAATTAGTATGTATTACTGTTTTGACTTTGCTAAGTTGCCTGACCTTTCAGTCATACAATTCTTCCCAATTTTTTACCATTTCACCAAGATTTCTAGCATGCTCTAATCCAGAAATCAAGCAGTTGCCATCATTCATATGACATGCATCCACATGAAAAAGAAACTCCTCTCACCCTGTTCTCTCTTCTCCAATTGAGACAGGGAAGGTCTATAGCTCTAATGCCTTCTCCATAAACATTAAATAGAAGGAACATCTGTTTAAGCAAAATGCAGGCAAAAGAACAATCATGTTTATGCTCACTGTGACAGTCCTCCAGATCTATCAAAAAATGGCAGTGGAGAAAAGTAACAACTCAGAGACAGATTATTTATATCTTTATGAACAGAAATGTGTTCCAAGTATTGTTTAAAAAGCCAAAAGGTTCTTGATGGTCATGTGTTCCTGCAGGTGAGCCAGAACAATCACCAGGACATTCATGGTTCAGCCAGAACCAAACAATTATATTGCAGTTAAATTCTTTGGACTGTCCTGTTTCAGAAAAAAGAATGCAATATGTAACATGAAACTTACCAACATGAGGTAAGATCAATATAAGCAGTCCATTAAACTCAACCAGGATGTTGTGCTGTGCACAGATCCCCAGACATCATAGTATTGCTACCTAAGCCAATGTACCAAAGTGTCTTTCTAGGGGAACCATGAGGCTTTTCAGAGTAACAAAATCTAGTCTCACGCTACCAGAGATATTACCACGCAATTCTTTCCACAATCAAACTCAGTCCTAAAGGTAAGTTTATATTACTTGTTCCCACAATTTCTCTCCACCGATAATTAGAAACATATTTCAATTTTTTAATTCCCTTCTCTTCATAGGACAAACGTATTCAGCAGATTTACTGTCATGTTAAAGCAAAGAACATAGGCAAGTTAAATATGGTTATCTGCACTGGAACAGAGCAGTAAGGACTCACAGGAACTGTCCAGTTACCTAAAGTGAGAGCTGTACTCACTTCAGTCTTATTCCACATGATGGAATAACATCTTTAAAAGCATCTAACAATCTTTCATCAATGTGACTAACGATATTTATAGCAACCAAAATATTATCCCTGAAGATAACAAAATATGAAGAAATTCACACAAACACCTGAGTTGTGTAACTAGATGAATTCACACACTATGAAGGCTGTTAAGTGCTATGCTCACATTTTTACATAATTACTAAAGTTTAGCTCTCTGCAGAAACTACATGAAAGCAACACCATCTTACTTCAGTATACTGTTCCCTGAACGTAAGCAACATTAGACCTGCCAATTATTGTGAAAACAGAACCACTTCTTTTTTACCACTTCTTTTATGTTTGTGTTTTGGAACATGAGCCAGATTCCACTCCTCCTCTTCACGCTGCATAAATAATACCAAGGTGTCATAGCTTGAAGTGCACAAACCTGCTGAAACAATGTCTACAAGACAGTTACTAAATGCCCAAATTGCACTCAAACACTTCATTTACAGGACTTCAGAAGACAGTAAGGTGCCACTTCGCTGTCAAATTCTATTTATAGAAATAATAGATGGGTTAAAAAAAAAAAATAATTAATTTTTACTAACAAGGGCTTAAAATATTCAAAAGTCAAATATCAAAACTTTACAGTGGCATGCTATTTCCAGACAGTAACACTAAATAGGTTCAGATAGTAAATGTGTCATTTCATTTATGAAAGTATGTGCCAGTCTACCAGAAATGCAACTGCACATGGATAATAAGAAGCATGGCTGACTGAAAACTGCTGGAAGAAAAAAACGCTTTGCTAGATCAAGAACATTGGATTGTTGCTGGAGGTAGATGAATGCAAAAGCAATAGCCTTGGCCTGGGAGATAAATTTAAACACAATCAACATCTGTCAAGCTTAAAATCATAGCTTACGATACCACCATAGTATGCTGACCATTCTTTCACAGACCTGCACTGGCACCAGACAGGACAGAGTCACCATAAACAATGCTACTTTCTGATTTCCTGGTTCCTTCAGCCGGGAGAGTTTGAGAAAGTTTTGATAGCCACAATTGTTTTATTCTACTTTATTCTCAATTCTTGGAATATACATCCTTCAGCTGGATCATGTTTAAATCACTTCAGTACTTAAATTGTCACACTTGATGCATAATCTGACACCACAGAGTCATAGTTTGAATATTTCAGTTCTATTAAATTCTGTACCAGTTAATCATATTTTATTTAAAAGTAAAATGTTAATCTTCTGATGTTAAAAATCATCATACTTTACTTTTTTATGGCTGCATATTAAAATAAGGATACTGCCAACTACCTAAAGCTTCTTTGCAGCATTCACATGAGAAGCTGACAAGAGGTCAGCTCAGAATACCTGCAGCATAACAGTCTGTTCTGCAATGCCAGAGGTGCTCTCTTCCAATTTCCCACTACTTCACAGTTGAAATTAGCACATCTCACAAATTGCTACTCAGCTTTGCTGCATCCTATTTTCACCATTTACCAAAAAGCACCTTGCTGCAAACTGTTCCCTATGAAGTGGTTGCATACATTTCTCAAAACTCTAATAGAATAAAATTCAAACAAACAATGGTTTTCTCTGAGATAATGAAAACAAATTTTTTGTTGTTGTTTTAATACAGCTACTTCTCATGACTGAAAATACAGCTCTACATACACCACCAAAATGAGGCCTCAGATTGCAAGTATTTCCCAGCAGGGATTTTTCTCTGTATAGTCTGCAAAGCAAGCAGCAAATTGTTAATCATCTATAATTAAAGACACCATAAGCCCAGAACCCATCAGAGTATATCTCCAGTTTGCTAACATGGCCCTCTATGCATAAAATGTGCCCTTTCATTTCAGCCCTAGTGTTCTATTCCATTTTGGTACCTCCTTGAAACCTTCTGTGAGACACCAAAGAAAAGACATTTAGTTTTACACATAAAACACAATTGAAATAACAAATCTGTGTGATGCAGAGTTTTGCTTGGCCCTAATATTTTTCTTTTTATTTAAGATTTTAAGAGGTGCACAATGGTTGTGTATTGCTCAAAGCTGAGAGTGTCTATGAACTGCCATAACCAAGCAATGATTGACTCTTCATGTCCCACAAAGGCCAACAAGCAGCACCCCAAATTTTTAAATAGGTAAGCAAGAGAGAAGACAGCAGAGGTGCCCAATGCCACATAGGAAAAGTCAATAAAAGCACAGAACTGAGTTGTAAATTCACTGGGTTTCCATGATGTGAATACATGGGTCATGTGCGGCTTATAAGCAATATGCTACACATTTTGGTACCTACTTTTTCATGTGACCACAACCGCATACAGCAGGTTGCACTCATCTACTCTACCTTTGACACTCTACCTACAATTGCAAGCAAGTCATCCTGTAATAAAGTTCATACAGAACAGTGTCTACCATCATCATTTCATTTGTAAATGGAAGAAAAGCAGTATGGTTTTGCTGATGGTGCTAATTCTATTTACTTATTTGTTTTTATTCTATCATTCCCACATTCAGAACTGCAATTACTGGCACTATCTCTTAGGTTTTGATGCTCTGCTTCCACTGTTTACTTCAGCACAAGTATCAAAGTGCCTAACATACATATAATGAATCAAAGCAACATCGATGACACAACAATCACTATCCGCACTTCGCTAGCAAGAGCTCATATACCTCTGCCTGTCTGCAAAATTACAAAACAACGAAATCTATTTTAAATGTAAAACTAAATACCTGACAATGCACAATTCCGAGTGCACTTCTGCTGACAAGCACCAAGTCTAGCCACTGAAACTGCTGCCTTCCTGAAACTTTGGTCGCCTGCCAGGAAAGTCAGCCCATGGACCACTGCCTAGATAGGCAACTTGCTCTACAAGGGTCCATGCCTCACACATCATGCAATCTCAAGGTTATGATCTTTAATATATTGTTTCCTTGAATTGTAGAATGCTTTTCCTCCTTCGTGCAGAGGATAGTCTCCCACCCTTCACAGAGAAAGTATTTGTTACATTTGGTAGTGACTAGCAGAGGTGAAAGCTAAGTTTCATTTATTACAGATTCTTTAGAATGAAACAAACTATATCTAAAAAGTGCAGATATGCTTTTTTATTTCTTTTGCAGTTCAGGGGAGGGGGAAGGGAAAAGCATCTCTGATTTGTATATTAAAGCACAAGCATCTGTCCTACTGATGATATTCTAGGGAAACACATTAGCATAAAATTTAACGATGTCAAATAAGTGGATGTGAAATAGGGACTGCGTAAAGACACTATTTCCAAGCCTGACAGAAACATCACTGTTTAGAAATGCAAATGAAACCATTATGTTCAATAATTATATGAAAATATGAACAGTTCAGCATGTTTTCCAGCCCTGATGGCGGTTAATGGGATGTACGCTTATGTAAATAACTACTATTAAAGCTAATGCTGAAAAAAACTAATAAATTCATACTAAAGCAACTGATTTAGTACGCTTTTAAACCCCAGCAGTGCTCACTTATTAGAAAGGAGTGCATTCTTATGTTTAGAACTCATTACTGTTACAAGTCACTGCAACTCCATCAATTACCATGCATTAATGAAAATGGGACACATACAAAAAAAAAAAAAATTATTGCCTCTCAGCAGTTTTCTTTAAAGACAAAATATAGGGGTATTACCATCATGGGGCCTTGAGGGGAACTTATCAGCAATATAATCTTTATTATTACAACTGTACTCTGTCTTAGAACCCTAGGGTATCTTCTGTCCCAAAAAAAAAAGGGCCTAGCCTTTCCGAAAACTCTTGACATACACACAATTGCATGACCATACTGCCATTAGTAAAAACTTAACCATTTTGACTATTTAAAAAGCATTTAAATATAAGTGTGTGCCATGTCGAGGTGAAATGAAAAACTAAGTTCCTGAAACTAGAGCGTGGAGGTGTAATGTGAACAGAATTAAGGATAAAAGGTACAAATGGAAGTCTTCTATGGAGCTCCTATACACAGATAAATTCCACCCAGTTTTACAGTTACACTTTTAATGACTTCCTAGAAAACCATGGAATTAAGAATTCAAGGAAACTCTTCTTTCCTCTTTGGATGTTTTCTGCAATTCCCCTGACATTACTCTAAAAATTCTTAGCTATGTATAACATCACCATTGTCAGAGTTAAAGAAAACAATATTTTTTTTTTAATTATATTTATCGAATGTCCATGACTACAACTAATCCACTTTAATATCTAATTTTCAAAGAGTGCTTAGAAAATGAAAGTAACATAGAATGGGCTGCCCAGGGAGGTAGCGGAGTCACCGTCATTGGAGGTGTTTAGGAGGAGACTTGATGGGCTGCTTGGTTGCATGGTTTAGTTGATTAGGTGGTGTTGGATGATAGGTTGGATGCAATGATCTTGAAGGTCTCTTCCAACCTGGTCTATTCTATTCTATTCTATTCTATGCTCTTCTATTCTATTCTATTCTATCTATTAGATCATAATAAGTTTAGAAAGGCTGAGAATGCTGTGTATTAGTTTGCATTGACTAGCAGTTTAAGGATGAGTTTGGACAACCTTACAAGAGACTATGGACAAAAAAAAATGATGTCAAATGGCAAAGATTCACATAAGACAGTTATCTGTCCAGTCTTAGTCACTGTAAAACTTCAGCATAAATTTTTATCATGCATGAACAGTGCCAAATTTCACATAGGCATCCAGTATAGCAGTCAATGCTGAATTGATGCTATGTTTAAACAAGAGGGACTCTCTACAGCATAAGGGAAAAATAAAGGCTATCTCATAAAGGCTATCTCAGCCTCAAAAATTTGCAGTCTAAAACCAGGTAGCAAAACCAGCCTTTCATAGAGCCAGCTGCTGACAGTACGCAACAGCATACACATGATGACAGTCACTGTGACAAATGTTTAAGAGGAGCCAGTGGCAGAAAACCCACAAAACTGATTGCTTTCACTGAATCTCTGTTGAAAGAGAGGTATGAAGTGTTTTGCTATCTAGATCATTAAAACTATTTCATGAGCAAAGGCCACTCTACGGCTAAAAATGGTAAGACAAATTTGCTACTAATTAATAATAAAGCTATTCATTTTATTCTTCAAATCTAAAGTAATTACAAGCCAGAGCATGGCAAATGGATTTAGCAGAAGCCATTACGTCAGAAGAAGCCTTTAAAGAAGAACAGTAATTTAAAAGACTAAACTGAATAATGAACTCTCCTGAACAACAATTATTATGAGATTGATTTATTGAAAGCATATTTAATCATGCAAGAAATGTTTTAACTTTCCAAAATAGTTCAGAAAGACAAAGAAACCAATAGCAGATTAAGCCCAACATTCTCATTATAGTTGAGAAGCTGAAACAGATGGAGAATTCATTTAGTTTAGAAGGATAAAGTACATCAATTTCTCTGAATCCACATTTCTAGTCAATTTGTTACAGTACCAGCTTCAACAATTAATGATCTCATTTTCCCATTTGTGCCTCCTCTTAAGAGATCTCAGTCTTTGTTTCTAAATGAACCACATGTCATAAAGGAAAATTGAACTCAAAAACATCGCTTTGAAAGCACACATGCCTAAAGCTAAATGTTTTAGCAATAGGTACAAAAGCAGGGGTCAAATGCAATCAGGTAAGTAGTTTAGTCAGTTTAAGTGCCTGAAAAAAGAAAGATCTGCCTTTCACCAGAGATACGGTCCTTCTCACCTCTTCACAGAAATACCTTCTACCTGACCTACTTTAGGTTTTTTCACCATAGTAACTGATACTGATATATGAGACTGACATGGATCAAGCTGCACTTCTAATGACAGATCTCTCCTGTTAAGTTCAGATAAGGGCAATTCATCATCACATCCAATTCTGAGATCCACAATAGATAGATAGTACAGATTGTCATGCCTGTGTGTAAAATACCCTTCACCTCCACACCTTGAAGACGGGTTGTCTGCTAAGCATATGCCTACCTACCAGTGGCTACCAACAAACTGGCAGAGCAGAACTCTAGCCAGCAGTTAAGACTGCAGTTCAGAAGCACCAAGTATCTAGTACCAGGAAAAGATCATCACAGTATGCAAATACCATGAAACCGAGGAGATTCGAGGAATGCTACAAGGTCTCCATACTCACCTCAGCGGGACTCCAACATTCAATACCAGAGCTGCTTGGTAGGAAAGTCTTCTCTTCAGTCAGTCACACATAAAACAATGTCGTTCCACACTTCAGACTAAAAACTGCAAAACAGCTCTGCTTCTCTTCTCCCACTGCTCTGCTTCTGTATTGACAGCACCATCTTACAGACAATCCTGCACCACTCAGTGTGAAGGTGTAGTGCAAAATGCCTGTCTAGCTCATATTCTACAGAGGCTGAGGACTGTTTGGATGATGCCTGTTGCTTCCAGAACAATGTTACAGAATGACGATGTGATTAGCTTGAGCTCTAAGGCACTAGCTAGGATTAAACACAAAAAGCTGAGCTTTAAATGAATCTCCAGTCACTGATCCATTTGAACACTCAACACTACAATATGTTTCACCATGTTTTAGTTTAAAACTTCATGAAAAATTCAAAATATCTTATTTACCCAATAGTCCTTGACTGATTCTTCTACATTTAAGAAGTTCTAAATACATACATTATTTAACCAATGCTGCTGTTACAAAACAGCATATAAATATTCAGGGACTTTTTAATAAGTTCAGCTTTTATTCAATATACCATAATGGTTGCTTAGGAACATTTGCTAGTAGGACACCTATAATAACAGTCACGGAAACACCTTCAAAGAGTGAAGCAGTTAATAAAATGGAAGAAAGGAGCAAAATACTAATTTTAATTCTCCTCACGTGCCCTCAAACACACTGTGATGCACAAAAAGATACACAGGATGCATTCACATATGAAAGAATAATAATTATAAAAGGATAAATTTAAAATCGTAAGTTTGAGAAAGCTAAGCTGAGAAGTACAAGAAAAACAATAATGGTCATTCCAATCCCTCAGTTTGTACTTGACAGACACTATACTCTCAGGTAGTGTGCTACAGAAATTATAACAAAATAAAAAAATCACCCTTATCCAGATTTAAACATTAATTGGTTTTGCATTTTAAATAAATATTCTGACTTTCAAAAGCAAATTCCTCTCTATATGAAACTTTTTTTCTTGCCTTTTATTATTGATTGGGAGGGGGTAGAAGGCAAAAAGAGAATGATCATGTGAGTTTATTTAACTATACTGTTAACTGCCGTATTCCATTTCTCTGTGTTGTCATTGTGGGCTCAGACAAACTGTCCTGCCAACATCAGCCCTGAGAAGGCACACATAGGACACCACAAATCCAAAGTACATTGTCAAGGGCCTTCTATGCAAGACCTTTAGTTACGTTTCTTCACCAGTGATGACACCCTACTGGGCCAGACTATGAACAAGGAAAGGAAATAGACGATGTGCTATATCCCTCTCAATTTTCAGAGAAGTAAATTCAACATTACAGACAAAGTACGGCAGAATAAACAAGTACATTCTGTACTCTGATAATTGTTTTTCTATCTTTTTGCTCTTAAGCATTAAGCAAGTTAGCAACTATTTTTCTTATGAAAAAGAACACTGATTTTATATTAACACAGAAAGATAGGATAAAGGAGAAAATACGTAAACAGCACTGATTTATGAATATGTGCAAGAGTAATGAAACAAACAATACTATGCCAAAACTAAAAGCATTTTATTAAAGACTCTAGATAATGCTTGTAAGGAGCCCATTATTCTTCCAGGAAATTAATATTCTATGTCTCACTAACAATATCAGCAAATTAGCAGTTTTAGTTATATTAATATTCATGTTAACTGCATGCAAAATCAACTAATTAAGTAGTCTTAAGTTACAATATTAAGGACGTATGCAAACAGAGCTTGCAATCATTTTTAAGACTAGCCAAATACATCATACGGGATTTGTTGTGTGAGCTTGGATGGGTCTTCAAATCAGATCATGCAGTCAGAAAATAAATCCAACAAAAAAATCTTAAAGTTATTTGGGTACAATCTATAATACTCAAAACAATGGTTAAGTAGGACTAATGAGTTTAAATTTGCAAAAAGAAAGTAGTACATTTGAAATTAACAGAATCTCTTCTTCCTTTTACCTCTCTACTCTTTGCCTCCAAAATCATTTCAGCATAGATCAGGACTCAATAACCAAATATTTATTTTTTTACAATAGTTTCTTCTTCCCCTGTTAAAGCATCTTCACAGAACTGTTAAGGCTTATTTTGCTTCTTCATTTATGCAATGCCATCAAATTTAGACAAAAAATACTTCATGTTAATAACAAGAGGAGATGACTGTAACAATTTATTTGGGCTTTGAAGTAACAGCCGTATTTATTTTCTAATAATCTCATCTATCATGACAGTACCATGGCATCTTAAATAAGATATTTTCCTATTTCTTAAAACATATTTGGAACCTTAATTAACAATAGGTACTTGGAAATATAAAAAAAAACAATAATAGCCAGAAGCTTTTCTCTTAACAGCTGTGGAAGAAGGGGCACCATGAGTAGGCCAAGAACATGTCATGGTGCACACTACTCATCTCCTGCTCTGAAAATGCAAATGCAACAAGCAAAATAAGAATATCGAAGTTGCAAGTCCAACATTCTAAAGGCCATACCAGGGTTTAGACAGCCATTAGAAGCCCAAATTGGTGACCTGGTATGTATCCACCATAATGTGAAAATAAAGAGGCAAGCACAAAACAAATACTACAAGCAGATGCTAAGGAAGATGCAGAGGTAGGTTACACATGGTGCGCTTTCTCATGTGATCTTAGTCCCATATTCTTTTTCAATGTTTGAAGTGTGCTCAGAATACATGGAACAGACACATCCCTACTTTCCTCAGACCCTAAAAGGAGAGGTGTGATGACAAAGAAAAAAGGTCTTGTTGGGGATGTGAAGGTTGGAGTCAGCCTTGGCTACAGTGCCATGAGACAGCAGAGCTCTGGATCATGCAAGGAAGTAGCAGGGCAGCAAGCAGGATTGCAACCCTGGGCTTCAGGAGAGCCAACTATGACCTCTTCAAGGACCCACTTGAAAGAACTCATGGGTTAGGGCTCTAGAAGGTAGGGGAGTCCTGCTGGTAAGTATTCAAGCACCACTTCCTCCAAGCTCAAGATCTGTGCATCCCCATGCGTAAGAAATAAAGCACTGGAGACAAGAGACCTGCATGGATGAGCAGGGAACTTCTGGAAAGATTTAAATGGAAGAAGGAAGCTCAAAGTATATGGAAAAATGAACCGGCCTTTCGGTTAAAACTTAGAAATGTTGCCAAAGCATATAGGAATACTATGAAGAATGCTAAGGCACTTGGAATTAAATTTGGCGAAGGGTGCAAAAAATAACAGGAAGAGTATATCTGAGTACATTAGCAGGCAAAGAAACATGAGGCAAAATGTAGGCCCAATGCTGAATGAGGTGGGTTAACTGGTGACATTGGGATATAGAGGAGCTACTGAATACATTCTTCACTTTAGTCTTTACTGCTAAGTCCAGCACTCAGGAAACCTAGCCCCTGGAGGTAAGAAAAACATCTGGGGGAAGAAAGATTATCCCTTACTCAAGGAATATTGGGCTAGAGATCACATAAACAAGCAGGATAGCCACAAATCCATGGGCCCCAATGGGAGGCACTGACAAGTGCTGAGAGAGCTGGCTAAGGTTATTGCTAAGGCAATCTCCATCATTTTTGAAAGGTCATGGAGAACCAGAGAGGTGCCTGAGGACTGGAAGAAAGCCAGTTTAATTCCAATCTTCAAAAAGGGCAAGAAGAAAGAGTATTGTGTCCCAGTTATAGGATACCCAGTTCAGGAGGGACAGGGATATACTACAAAGGGTCCAACAGAGGGCTATGAGGATGATTAAGAGACTGGACCACCTGTCTGATGAGGAAAGGCTGAGTGACTTGGGGCTGCTTAGTCTGGAAAAGAGAAGACTAAGAGAAGATGTAAAGGGTGGAGATCTAGGGGATGAGGCTAGGCTCTTTTCAGTGGTGGCCAGCAATATGACAAGAAGCAATGGGTACAAACTAGAACACAGAAGGTTTCACTTGAACTCAAGGAGAAACTTCTTTCCTTTGATGCTGAAGGAGCACTGGAACAGGCTATGTAGAGAGACTGCAGAGTCTCCTTGTTTAGAGATTTTCAAAACCTGCCTGGGCATGCTTCTGAGCAACCTGAACTAGGCACACCTGCATTAGCAGTGGGGTTGGACTAGATCTCCAGAGGTCCCTTCCAACCTTTTACCATTCTATGATCTGCTGTCTCACCTCTGGCTGATGCTAGGCCACCTGCCTCCCATTTTGGCTCCTCCTTAACCTTGAGTGCTTATTGCACTTCTTAGTCACAGGCTTTACTTCATTCACTTCAGCCATGCCCAGCCCAATCTCATTTTCCACATCTTCTCTCTCTGCCAAGTCCTGGTTCTCACTTCTCCAAATCGGCCTCCACTTAGGTTTTCTCTTCTAGTTCCTGCTTAATCTTCCCTTTCAGAAGATTTATTTTTGCACCACTTTCTCATCCTCATCTCTACCTCACTGTGGAGGGTATCAAAGGATTGCATTTTTCAGTTTGACACAAATGGGCAGATTTTAGTAAGAACAGTACAAGATGTCATCACAGTATACGTAACATATGTTACAAAACATCACAACCCCAAAGAACAGCAGTAGAACTTTCTTGGAGAAACACTACAGAAGTTTGTTATAGACAAAATAAAGGTTTGATCCTTTTTTATTTTGGAACTGGCTAAAACAATTCATAGCAAATTTCTTTGAAAAAAAGTTGATTTTAAGCAGGAATGTTCTGTGAAAATATCTACTACTGCCAAAATATCTACTATTGAACAAATCATTAAAGAATAACACAGGACTAGTGACACTGTTTTAAGGAAAATGAGTAGACCAGACTACTACTTAAAATCCCCAAATTCCCTTAATTCTGTGATAATAAGTATTTGGCAACAGGCTGTTCTATTTATCATTCACAAAATGCTCCTCACAGGGTTGTCCTCCATGAACTGCATGCCCTTGTAAGAACTACTTGAATTTCAGAGTTTCAGCTGCAGTGGAAGGATGGAATTGACTTTTTAAGTTTACATGAAATTTCAGTTGTTGTTCCTTACCCAGATGGCACTGACAAATTTCAGAATGAATGTAAGCTCAGATGGCAGACAGGTATTGTTTTTTCAATACTGCTAAGTTACTCAGTTTTGCAGTGAGTTGACTGCATGCCACCTACTCCCCACAAGCTTTTGTCATATTTCATTAGCAATTAATTCAAAAGAATGGGTTCACAAAAAAAAAAACAACCACCCACAACAAAATGAGGAAAACAAAAAAATCTGCCTTTAAAGCAGGGATTTCAAGCACACAGAATCACATAATATCCCTGGTTAGAAAAGATCATCAAGATCATCTAGTTCAATGTAGGTCCAACCTGGATCAAAACCTAGTGCTGCAAGGTCAGCAATAAACCATGTTCCTAAGCACAAGTTCCACATACCTCCAGGGATGGTGACTCCACCACCACCCTGGGCAGACCATTCCAATGTTTGGTAACCCTTTCAGTGAAGAAATATTTCCTAGTATCCAGCCTAAAACTCCCCTGGCACAGCTTGGATCCATTTCCTATAGTCCTGTTGCTTGCCACCAGGGAGAAGAGACTGGTCCCCTCTTTGCTCCAACCTCCCTTCAGGCAGTTGTAGAGAGGAATGAGGTGTCCCCTCAGTCTCCTCTTCTCCAGACTGAACAACCCCACCTCTCTCAGCTGCTCCTCATAGAACATGCGCTTTAGGCCCTTCATGAGCCTTGCTGCCCTTCTCTGGACACAAAGCACACCTAGATGAAAGTCTTAAGAAGGGGGGGGAAAAAAAATCCACCTCAAAACACATGTTAATGAAAAAAAACCTACACTGCCTGCTATTCAAATTAAACCTTTAGCAAGTTGAAATTACACTTCACTGGATAGCTGCAGTTATAACAGAAGCATCGATTTATTATTGTAGAGTAATTCTAAATGCTGGGCTAGATAAAGTAATTTTATAGAGAATAAATTAGCTCTGGGAGAGGGAGGAGGGGGGAAAAGTAAGTAAAATTGATTTTACCAGACTCTAAGGCTTTTTCTTATGGTATTATATCCTTGATATCTTATTTGCAAGTTAACTCTGTACGTTTCAAAAGAACTTGAAGAATTTCAAGTTGCTGTACTTGGAAATAGCCAGAATCTATTCAACTTTGGCAAGTCTTTTCTACCATTTCTTGTCTCTGCAACAAGCTTTAAGATAAAACATTAACTGATCAGAGGTACACTGAGGATCCTGAATCATTCGTGTATGAGGCACAAATACTGCGGTAGTTAAAATAATATTGTTTTAAATTATAACCTTGTTTTGTATTTCCAGCTTTTACAGAGTTTTATGAAGTGTAAAATTGCATGCATTAACCTTCTGCCATGTCTACCAGACTCCTGGTAAAGTGTTTAAGCTTATGCAGTCTATTTCTAGTAAAGAAAAAACAAAAAGAAAAAAAAAGCAAGACCAAAAAAGCCCTAAAAGAAAAAAAACACCATAAAAGAAGCGTCCAAGCAAGCCTTTCTACTTTCCATCCGACAAATAAACCTCTAATGAATTAGGGCAAGCTTTATGTGCATACATTAAAAAATATTAATCAGGAACATACATCCCACCCACACATAAGCTGAATGCACACACAAAAAATACTGACTTCCGTGAAATTAACGTAAAAGAGTTGCAGTCACATCTAATGGCTCTTAAATACATCACATTTAATATTTCCCAGGAACTGTTCCATGCCCCGCTAAGCTTGGTGATGTGTATATTATTTAGTACAAACAGACCAAATTCTTTCTATAAACATAAGTGCTGCTGTTGCTGCAAGTTATCTTCTGAGTCATTGAGAGCAATCCCCTGCTGACAGGAGTAACATATCACCAAACTCCTTTCACAAGCCAATCAAGCTCCATCATAAAAAAAGAGTATCTTTTTTTCCCTTTTCGTTAAGCATTACAGTCCTAAACTGTGAAATATCATTGCTCAAATATTCAAGAACCTTCCTCTAACTTCAAGTTTAAGTTTGTTTACTTTGTGGGCCTCTACTTATTTCTGTTCCAAAAATGGCCTCTGGTTTGAAGAGTCCCTTTTTGTCTAGCACTGCATTGCCCCCTATGCAACTTACCACCATCTTGACCCACTTCTATATAGCCAGTCACTATTCATAAGCATATGCACACATAGTTTTGTCTCTTCTCAGAAAATAGGTTATCCAGGTCCCACAACACCTCAAGTAACCCTTCTGTACAACTTTTATCACTAAGTTCATTTTGTGCTTGAATAAGGAATGACTCAGGACGGAAAACTGTATTGCACCCTAGGTTTCATCAGTGTTTTTTGAAATAGCATTAGTATCCTACCTAGTCGAAATAAATCTGATGAATCACACACTATTTGCTTTTGCTGTAGTTGCACCACTGTCTCTTTCATATCCCACTGAGTCAACTGTCAACCTTCTGAGGATTTAAACAAGCATCAATATCAAAGATTTGGAAAAGAAATGAACAAGAGAGTTTTGTAAAAGTCTATCACACTACACTACCCCGAACAAAAATCCTAATACCTGCAGTATCGAATTTGCATGCGATAGTCCAGGATTATGCATCTAAAAGAAACGGAAATCACAGCCTGAACCAGCTAACAAAAAAAAAAAAAAAAAAAAAAGGGCAAATCAAACAAACAAAAGCTACACCCAAAAAAAAGAAAGTCTGATTTGGCTAAACCTCATAGTACATATACACAGCTTGAATGCCCTCAGTGTAAGTTTGGAGGTGGAAAACACTGGAATACCATGCAAGTTTTAGACCTCAATTACAACAAACTAACAGGATTAAGTGAAAATATTATTTTTTTTTAATCTATAATTTTAATGCACAAATTCCTTATTGTCATTTTTAGTTGACAAATATCTACTTCAAAGCAAAACAACATCATAGGAACAGCTGGATGGCAGTTTTAAGCTCAAATGAACCAGCATCACATGCTGACAAGTCATCTCTCTGATTGCTTTTGAATGGCAGCACATGGAGATTTATTCTCTGCTATAAATTAGAACACTTATTTCTCTGTAGTTCACTTTATTTCACACAGTAAGCCCCTGAACTTATTTTTAAAGGATATCTTCCCTTTCCTTGATGATAAGTTCATTCTGTTCCTCTAGCTGTCTGATCTTCTTCTCAAATGACTCCTGTTCAGCTTTCAGACGTTCTTCTGTCACCTCCTTTTCTTCACTTACCCTGAAAAGAATGAGAGAAATAAAATATATACCCATAACCACCGTGCTTGCCTTCCAACTGCTCTGCTTTCCAGGTAAATGGATGTCATCCTCTTTATCCTTAAACAGGTTATTTCCTCATAATGTTTATTGTATTACATTGGGAGATAAGCAGTGTACTAGTTTTTCAAAGGCACTGATCTCACTAGAGTACATGCACGTTAACGTGCAGCACAGAACAACAAAGGACCTAAACCCGCAATTAGATTTGTGCAGTCAAATTCCCTGCAGTCATAATGAAGACACACTGGGATCCTTACAAGCCTAGGGCACATAGACAGATGACTCAAATGGGAAACCTTAGCTGCTGAGACAGGAAGGAAATTGAAAAACTTTTCTGATTCTTAATCTATAAACTAATTCTTCTCTCATGTTTACTGGTCAAATATAAGTCCAGGCAGGGAATCATTTTTCTTGTTAGTTTTATCCAAACAAAACAGTTTGTCCTCTTCTGGGGATTTTAAAATATCAAGCCGCAGGAGTAAATTTTCCTTTCTGTCCAAGCCACGGCACCCTGTATCCTGCTGCTCAGTGTAAATAATTGAATTAAGATTAGAAGCTGACAACGTGAAAGGTTTACTATGGTCATTTATTCTGCACCTTAAGAGCAGGCTGTAAAAACAATTATTCTGGTGTCACATAGTCAAGAAGACCACTACACACAGATGATCCTGTAACTATGCTAAAAAACACAGCTTAGAAATCATGGTTCTATAAAAGCTCTACAAAAATATTAAGTAATGAGCTTAGACTAAGCACTTGTGCAATTTCTGTTGCTGAAGGCTCTTGAAGTTCAGTCTTTTATGATGATGAAACAGCTGCCACAAAACAGGTGACAGAAGACCAAAGCAGTACAACTTTCAGAAAACTTCAATTTTAGGAAGTGGAACATTCCTATAGGAAGAGGAAAAGGGGAGGAAAATACAAAATTTAAAAATAAAAAGAAAATAAAAGAAAGAGAGACATTGTACTAAGCCTTCCACTCATCTCATCCAACACACTGACATTCTTAACAGAGAACTCCATCCAGGGACTGAGCTACCCATTTGACGTCAAGACATTTCCCACAAGAGGGCATGACTTGTTTTGATATTCCAGTAGAAAAGCCATAAATACCACAATTGGTTCATTTCTCTGGGGTGAGGAATACAGGCAGTATTCCCCAACTTTAAGGTAAAACTCACAGCCCTTCCCACAACAGCTCAAGTAGACCACATGAAGTTGGAAACAATAAATACTGAAAATCACACCTCTTCCCTACAAACCTGGAAGGAAAAAAAATAACATGAAGCATATAATGAAATTCAATAAATTAGAGTGGTTTGGAACAAACTATTAATTCAAAGGCTTCTAAATAGGGAAAAAAAAAAAAAAAAAAAAAGACATAAAAAGAAAAAATAATTAACTCAGTCAAAAAAATCTGTTCACGTGCACACAGTTTCATTTACAATCCAGTCCCCAGCAGTGTTCCTAGGTCTCTTGCCCTCCACTCAAAGGTTGTCAAAAGAGGTGTGTAGAAATCAGAAAATCAACAATGTAAAGAGAACCAGCCGTATGAATTTGGGGTTCATCCAACACCTGTGCATTCCTTGCTCAGAGAGCACAGTTATCCTCTCCAGGGCACTATACATGGAAGGAAGCTCACTTGCTAACTGCAAGAGTGATGCTACATTAGAAAAAGGTTTGTGACACGTAAAACACTGGACCATGCTAACACCCAAGGATATCTAAATTAAACAACAGTAGAAGAAATTAAGATACAGCAAGAGAGAACAGAGCACCAGAGAAACTAGCAGGTTTTACCCATCTCCAGATTCTGTGGTTTGCTGCTTGTATCAGTCTACATCACATTCATGTGCTGTGTTTTCATTTAACACAGATCACAGCAAGCTGTCATACTTCCAGATATATGAATATATTGTGCTACATATCTCATGCAGTAAATGACTGAGAACAGTAAGTGATCATAGAAGAAATGTGGCAGTATGTGTTTATATATAACAAAGCAGGAGACAGTCTTTATAGACTGAAGGAGGAGGCAGGAGAGATACAGAAGACACATTACTCACAGGAGGTGGCAAAAGGAAATCAGAGAAAAGGAATACAAGAATGTCACCAGATTATGCTGGATTTATGTCACATCCTATATATAGCTTAGTGAGATTTCTTTGTATATTTATTTGTCTTCCAGCAGTAAACGACAGATAATTTTAGCAGAACTAGAAAGGACTTCATTGATGCCAAACAGAAATATTACAAGGCTCATAATGCTCCTCAAAAGGTTTTTCACCTCTTTTTTATTCACTTATGGCCAGAAAACCACAGTGAAATAATGAAAGTATGTAAGGTACAACTGCCTTGTAGCTGGTGTCCAGCTCCATTATGATTTTTTCCAGGAACAAATTGAGGACTGACAGCTGAGAGCAAAGATGGCATATCTGTAGAACTATTCCTGCTGTTCAGTGTCTGCAACATTTTCTTGCATATAATACACAGTCACCTATCTTGTGTCATAGAATATACACCATCTTCATTCAAGATTTGTTTTAAATTCAACACTTCGTTATATAAAGATTTTAGTTTTATTTTACAGGAGCCTCCAAAAGAAAAGAAAAATTCATAATGCAGCTGTATTAAAAAAAAAAACCCAACCAAACAACCAAACCCCCCCACAACCCTCCTAGGGTTCAAATTATTACAGTGTGCTCCCAAGTCCACTGTTGACACTAGCAGCTCTGAATGACCTGAAGAAGGAATTGATCCACGGGTTTACTGATGACACTGACTCATCCCACTGAGGAAGCAGGACTGATGCTTTCCAGATGGAAGATAAAACAAAAAGCAGACACCAACACTGGCAAGTTCACCCATCAGTTCTATAGTCATTGAGAACATTTGTCTTTTATGAAACATTCATCTGATGTTAGTCTGTCTACTAGCAAAGATGGAAACGTTTTGGTGACTAGTTTCAATGAGTTTCCAAGCAAAGAACAGTATCTGTAAAAGGCAAGACCACAGGGGCAGGAAAATGGAGCAAGGACAAAGATAAAGGTATCACACAGAGCCCAGCACACACAGTAATCGTGGAATGAAATTGAGTATTCCAGGTGAAGGATGCGCTCCAGAAAAAAGAAACAAAAACTTCTAATGCCAGAGCTGATCACTACATGCCACTGGCAGAACTGAGCATCAAAGTGATTTTTAATACCAGAACTGCAGGAAGAGAGAATAGGAGCTTTTTCTGTCTGAGGACACTGTTCACAAATCTCCTACCTTTTACTCAGGTATCATCATCAATTTGTATAAATTTTAAAATATAACTAAAACCCCACATCAAACCCAAAACATAATTAAAATTGCTGCACAGTGGCTACATTTTATGATATGCAACTTGCAAAATACAAAACTAGATCTCACAGCATGGCTTTATAGCTACAAATGGCTTTTTAAGCACAAAAGGTAAGTGTGATTGGTGATACAATAATCCTAGCTATGCTTTACCTATCAACGAGAAGTAATTTCCGAACAAGCTTAGGGATATCTCATTTGCAGTCTCGCTGCCTAACCAATTAAGAGAAATACAGCACAACATTAATCCTAAAGCAGCACATGAAATAAAGATCTTGACATTGAAGTTAAAGCCAAATTGTAAAAACAATTTGTTTAAATATGAGGTAGTGTAACCTAGGAGAAAAGGCAACCCAAGAGGCCAAACACTGCAGATTTCTAACATGGGCTTCCACAGGCAAGTTGTCCTTCAAAGATCCTCAGTGCTGGAAGGAAAACACTTAAATAGCAGATATACACACAATAGTTTTACTGCCATGCTTTGTAATGGTTGCCAGTTCCAAATCAACCTTCTGTTTTAATGCCTGTTTTCACCCTTAGCTGCAAAATTTCAGCTTTTTTTGGTCAATTTAATCTCCCTATCAGGATAAGAAGTCTATATAAAGCAATGCCCACTAGAAAAGACCAGCATTCCAGATAGACAGCACCCTACAAAGGGTATAGGAATCCATGGTCCTGGGAAGAAGGAAGCATTTTCCCAACAAGGGACAAAGGGCTTCTGAAGGCTGTTTTACTAGCTGAGGGGTACAAGCATTCTGGGCATGCCAGTGGTGTTTGCCAGAAAGACACTAATCTGTGAGCAAACTCATCTTGCATCACATTTGAAAAGGGCAATCACTCCCTCTCTTGGGTAGATAAGGGCACTACGATACCTTTCTACCTAAATTGCTTTTGAGGATTTGTTTGCAAAGACAACAGGGAGGCAGCTTTCTCCATGTTTATCTTATCTGAATAAAGATAGAATACAAAGTAGTTAGATACCAATTCTCACCACTACAACCAAAAATTTAACTTACATGAACCAATCTAACTCACTTAGTCAATGCCTCTGCTCATCCAAAAGCAAACTGCATAAGTGAGTTGTATAGGCATACATGAACTGTGCAGGCAGAGAAGTATTTATTATGTAAAGTTCATAGGAGGAGACAGAAAGTCACAGTCCTATGGCTATATATCAGTTAGGAATGAAGTGAATGCTTGCAAGCAGACACAAACACTCATTCTCTCTGCAAATAAAGTTATGACCCTCTCCATTCAGCCAAATGCCAAGACAGAGCAAGCTCTCCAAATCTGCATATCACTTAAAACATTTCACTCCAGAACACTCTGTAACCACCCCAGTACAATGTCTAGTGAATCTTTAGTGCTCAACAGTCAACTGGCTAGCTCCCAGAGAACCTCTTAGGAGAGGTTAATGTGTTCTGACACTGACGTAGAATATAATAGTAGGAATCTTTCAGTGTCTTCACCACGTCACTACTCATTTCATTACATAAGCTGATGACTGCTTCAGGAGTAGCCTGCACTTAACAAAACCTCAAAAAAGGGTTTTTTATCTCTTAAAAGATATCTGCTTGTAAGGAATTTGCTCTTGCCATGCCTGCCACGTTCACCACCACACCAGTAGCACCTTGTGGAAAACGAATCAGTGTCATCTTGTTTTAAAAATAATGACTGATTACACTTGAGAATTTCTTACTTGTAATATTTGAATCTTTTAAACTTTGGACCCAGTTTACCTGTCTTTTCTCCCTAATAGGGAAGACAGACTGGATACATTCAAAGAAACGCAAAATAATGGGTTAGATTTACACATGGCACCACAGACCAAAAACTAAGATTGTTCAGCTTAGAAAGGATACAGCAGAGTCCTTTCTTTCAATCCCACCTCAGAACTCAGTTTCATAAAATCGATAACAACTCACATGCCAGACATAGGAATTCCCAGCAGCAAAGTATTAGAGCCCAGTATCCAACTTTTTTTCAAAGGAAAGGATAATAATACAGCCAGAATTAGAATTTATTCGCACCAATACAAAGTCTGACACTGCGGCATATTAGCTAATGCATAGGCACACACCTTCCCAATGTTCAAAAGCACACTGGAAATAAAAGCTGGAAGAAGGAAAGAAAATACAGGAAGTGAAACAAAAGTATGTTAGCTCTCCTTCAGCAGTCACTGAAGATCAATATACTGAACTGCTCAAGCAAGTGTGGGTTGAAAATCAAGCCCCAAGAGCTAATCATATTTTGCTACTGGTTTCCATGTAGTTAGACCTTCACCACTTTAGAACTGCCCTCATGCAAGTGTTTATTGATGAATCTATTTCTGCCCACCACCCTGCTATAAACAGGCAGCAATTAGTCCCAACTACTGTAAGTTTCTTTCATAAATAGTGGCAAAAAAAAGAACGGCAAAGTACAGCTCTCGTCCAAGGAGATCTGTATTATTCCAAGTATTTGCTACAGGACAGTCTCTTCCTGGAAAACCTTCAGCATTCTGCAGGCTCTTTTTCTTCTCGGGAAGACCAAAGAATTTTCTACTGCATGTAAAAACACTCCATCACTGCAGAACGAGGAATGAAAATTATGGAGAGTTTTAAAAAAGTGACAAGGTGAGCAGAATTAAAGTTTGACTTCCCTATTACTCCGCAAAGGACTTTTAATTACATCCAATAAAAATATGATTAGGTTTAAAAATAAAAGAGAACTAAGTATAAAATAATAGTGTTCCACTAATTTTACTTTTCAAAATTAATGTTGCTGCACCTTCTATTTTTCTTCGAAGAAATGTCAGGCAGAAATATCAAACTGTCCTCAGGGAAAAATCACAGCATCTGAGATTTAAGAGGAATCCCATGCTCAAATGAGTTAGTGTACTACTATTCACTAGGGAGCAGTGTATTATGAGGAACAATGTAATAAAAGGCTTTTTTAAATATTAGAATATATCTCTATATATCAACAGTGGAAACAGTGTCCGAATAGGTCCAACATCTGACAATTTGTAACCGGGCTTCCCAGCAGTCTACTCTTTATGATAGCCTTAACTAGACATTTTCTAACACATAAGGTAAGATAAAATGGAGTTGCAAGCATGAAGAACTTCAGAAATTACTAAAACACTGTATAGCAAGAAACTCTATATTGGTCCAAATTATTACCAGGCAAAATGGTCCACTGGATAAGGATAATCAGAAAGAAAATATTCCTAGCTGCACCAGAGACTTATTGCATGACCTTGAGCAAGTAACTTAATTTCTCTGCCTGAATTTTCCTATAAAGAACAGTAACATTTGCCAATTTTTGCACAGACATATATAGTATACAGAAAAAGAAAAGCATTTCATTAATACTTGAGAACCTGTATTTTTTTCTAGAAAAACATTCCGTTTATAAATACTTAGTACAGACACCAACTTTCACTCCAAAGGACCCAAGATCATCTCACAAGACCTTCCTCTCAGATGCTGTGCAAAAGCCTGCCAAAGTCCCATGTGCTCCTGCTCAATTTTGCAGTCACTAGGTAAGAAACAGATTTCCAGAGATTCTGAAGTATTACAAATACAGGCAGGAGAAAAATCTCCCTACTCAAATTCAGCCTATTTTTTCATACTGTTTATCTTCATGGACCTCTTAGCCCTGGAACGAAAATTAGAGAACAATCTTTTGTAAAAGCTGAAAAACACTATTTCTGCCTTTCAGAGACTAGGGAGAACTTGAAGAAATTAATCAAAGCAAAAGAAAGTTTTACTAGATAAGCAAAAACTACACTAGACTCTTAACTGCTTTACATATGCAAACACAGGAAAACCATATGCTTCAGCCACAAGAACACCAATCTACCTTCAACATGGTGTTCCATATAAAAGCTCACGCCGACAAATAAGCACTACAAACTTTAACATCAACGAAGTTTGTTATTTCAAAAAGATAACATATGTTTGTTTAAAGCACGTGACACAAGCAGCAGGCAAAATTCTAGCCCTGTGACCAATTTCATATGGATGAGTTAGCAAAAGCCACAAAATTCTGGCTCTTATTTTAGGAATTTCAGGTCAGATAGCAAGGCAAAAATGATCAGGCTGCTTCACTGTTCATATCTCTTCCAGAAAGAAAATTTACTTTATGCAAATATTCAGTTCTGTAATGCAATTCCACATTGTTGGATCCTAATTAGAGGAATGACTCTCCTTAAACATAATACATTTTCAGATGACGCTTATTCTTACCTGGCAAGTTCTTTAATTAAGTTTGCAATGCGTCTCTTGTCCTCAGGACACAAATCTTTTAAAGAGGCGCTCTTCATTCCTCCTTCATTAGCAACCTGAAAATTTAAAGCTGTATTTCAGAAAGTACTCTTTAAATGAGAATAAATATTTCATAAGATAATAAATGCATTTAAAGACCTAATAATTAGAAGTTGAAAGTAGACAAATTCCAACTGGAAATAAAACAAATCTTTTTTTTAAAAAATGCAGGTAATGTCCACTGAAACAAATGGCAAGATTGTGCTGAATTCAAATGCAAGCTGCTGGGTAAAACTTTAAAACACACACACTATTTATTGATTCATACTAGATAAAGGGCAGTGGGTTCTCGTGACTTGAAAATTTAGTGCACCAATATCCAAATTCAAGTTCAAACTTTGTTATGATAGGATTCTAAATTAATGAGTAAGGGAAAAAAAAAGAACACCCTCTGCCTTAGCACTTACAACCAAAGCATGAAAACCACCAAAAAAATACATGCAATATATTGTTAGTATATGGTAGATCCTTTCTTTAAAGCATATTTTTGGATACACAAAAGTACCCTGTCACACATCAATGTAATTTGCTCTTAATCACTAACTTTAGCACTTCCTGCTACCTTCTCAAAACAAAACGAGGTTTTTTAATGCATCCCCCCCACCACACTAAGAACTGCAGCATTTGTTACCAATATCCACCAGAGGGCATATTGCTGCTCCTGTTTGCAACAGACCCTTGTATTTAGTTTACTAGCATTACCAATTTTGAGTGTTCCCAAGTAGAAGACAGTTCTAAGTTCTATATTCCTTTAATTTATCCGAAATTTCTGTCAACTCTGACTCAATTCTCAAGCGCTAAGCACAAAAAATCCCAAGACAAAAGCAGCAATAAGAGCTATGTTGTTCTGTCCCAAGATTTCATCAAGTTTAAATATTTCCTCTTTATCTGGATTTATTTTCAGTCTGGACTTTTGCAACCCTACAAATATTACAAACTTCCCTAAGCACATACAGCACTTAACATGAGATATAAGAACACTACCAAATGCTTTGCATTTTGACCAAGTTAAAACAACACATCACAGAACAACCTCTGAGCATGCAAAACTTCTCTCCCTTCATTAGCAATTACACATCAAAGAAGCAACTCCCCCCTTCCATCCCTCACTAATTGCTTCTTGAATAGTGGTTTGAAACAATTAAAACACTATGTCACTTCTTTCAAAGGTTATGATTTTATACAGAGGCATGTTATCCCCACCTGACCCTTCAATACACTCTATTAAACTCATATGCATTTTCCTCAGCAGGCAGAGGAAGGACTTTCACAAGGCAAATGAGAGTTGAGGGCTTTTCAAAGGGGCATTTGATTTCAGAGTTCCCTTCCCTAACATACGCTATTTACAGTCACACAAATTGAGAGAGAACATCTTTAAGTCAACTGAATTTAAGATCAACTAAATACATTGTGAAAGGATTCCCACTCCGCATGCTTTAAAAAAAAAAAGTCTGAAATTTATTATTTATTTATTGTTAGTGCTAGATAAAGGAACTTCTCTAAGAAAAAGAGTTGCAGGACACCTTTCACCCAAGAAAGCAGAAGCTAAACCACATTAGTGAAGAAGATTTTAACAGAAGGTACCTCAATCTATTGCCCGAACATACCCACCTACAGTCAGACAAGCATGTGTGGGATTAAGAGTTAAAAAAACTGAAAAACTAGTCTGTGGCTTTTTGTGTCACCCACAGGTGTAGAGAGTTGGCACATAAAAAAAAATCTGGAAAGCAAGCTTGTACCATTACATTTGTCAAACGCAAAGCAACAGCTCCACCACCAAAACAAAACTGACAAGTGAGAGGCCAAGAACGTAGTCTCTTCTTTCCACATTTCTGTCCTTTTTACACGGCTCAGGGCAGAACACAGTTTCTTAACTCTAGGTAAAATGAACTACATCAATCGAACGTTCTCTCACTTTGTAAACCAGGCCCTGGAACATGACAATTTGCATGACAGAATCAGACAACTTCAGTCAAACGGGAAGTAGAAAGATGGAACTTTTTAGACCAGCGTAGCAAACCACCAATTTATTAAAACTACCAGAGCTATTAAGATGTTTTTGTAGTCTCCTCCACAATTTCAATCCTCCGTTGTGGTACTCATCTATTTGAACGAAGAAAAGGTAATATAGTTCTACTACGTTGCATATTAAAGCAAAATTCAATCAATTCTCTTCAAAAGAGGATACTGGTAAATTGTACTGATGAGCAACCAAACAGTGAAACACTGCAAATTACCTTAAACAATCAGCTCTCCCTACACACACATAGAATAGAATAGAATAGAATAGAATAGAATAGAATAGAATAGAATAGAATAGAATAGAATAGAATAGAATAGAATAGAATAGAATAGAATAGAATAGAACACAACACAACACAACACAACACAACACAACACAACAGGTTGGAAGAGACCTTCAAGATCACGGCATCCAATCCATCATCCAATACCACCTAATCAACTAAACCATGGCACCAAGCACCCTGTCAAGTCTCCTCCTAAACATCTCCAATGCTGGTGACTCCACCACCTCTCTGGGCAGCACATTCCAATGGCCAGTCACTCTTTCTGTGAAGAACTTCTTCCTCACATCCAACCTCAACCTCCCCTGGCGCAGCCTGAGACTGTGTCCTCTTGTTCTAGTGCTGGTTGCCTGGGAGAAGAGACCAACCTCCACTTGGCTACAACCTCCCTTCAGGTAGTTGTAGACAGCAATAAGGTCTCCCCTGAGCCTCCTCTTCTGCAGGCTAAGCAATCCCAGCTCCCACAGTCTCTACTCATAGGGCTTGTATTCCAAGCCCCTCAACAACTTTGTTGCCCTTCTCTGGACTCGTTCCAGCAAGTCAACATCCTTCCTAAACTGAGGGGCCCAGAACTGGACACAGGACTCGAGGTGTGGTCTAACCAGTGCAGTGTACAGGGGCAGAATGACCTCCCTGCTCCTGCTGGCCACACTGTTCTTGATGCAGGCCAGGATGCCATTGGCCCTCTTGGCTGCCTGGGCACACTGCAGGCTCATGTTCAGTCTACCATCAACCAGCACCCCCAGGTCCCTCTCTGCCTGGCTGCTCTCCAGCCACTCTGACCCCAGCCTGTAGCTCTGCATGGGGTTGTTGTGGCCAATGTGTAGAACCCGGCACTTGGATGTGTTAAATCTCATGCTGTTGGATTCTGCCCATCTGTCCAGTCTGTTGAGGTCTCTCTGCAGAGCCTCTCTACCCTCCAGCAGATCAACACCTTCCCCCTGCTTGCTGTCATCTGCAAATTTACTGATGATGGACTCAATCCCCTCATCCAGATCATCAATAAAGATGTTAAAGAGCATGGGGTCCAGCACTGATCCCTGGGGGACACCACTAGTGACTGACTGCCAGCTGGATGTGGCACCATTCATTATCTCTCTGGGCTTGGCCCTCCAGCCAGTTCCTAACCTAACGCAGAGTGCTGCTGTCCAAGCCATGGGCTGACAGCTTGGCCAGCAGTTTGCTGTGGGGGACAGTGTCAAAGGCCTTGTTGAAGTTCATGTAGACTACATCCACAGCCTTCCCCACATCCACCAGGCAGTCACCTGATCATAGAAGGAGATCAGGTTGGTCAGGCAGGACCTGCCCTTCCTAAATCCATCGTGTCTAGGCCTGATCCCTTGGCCATCCTGTAAGTGCTGTGGGATTGCACTCAGAATAACCTCTTCCATAATCTTGCCTGGCACTGAGGTCAGGTTGACAGGCCTATAATTCCCTGACTCATCCAACTGGCCCTTCTTGTGGATGGGCACCACGTTGGCCAGCTTCCAGTCGTCTGGGACCTCTCCAGTGAGCCAAGACTGCTGAAAATGATGGAGAGCAGCCCGGCCAGCTCATCTGCCAGCTCTCTCAGCACCCTAGAAGGACCCTTCGTGTCCATTAAGCAATGCAGGTTGTCTTTGCCCCTCCTCTTACTATTAATGTATTTATAGAAGGATCTTTTGTTGTCCTTCACAGCAGAGGACAGTCTATGCTCCAAATTTGCTTTTGCCTCCCTAATTTCCTTCCTACATCACCTAGCAACATCCTTAAACATTCCATGGATTACCTCTCCTTTCTTCCAAAGATGGTACACTCTCTTTTTTTCCCTTAACTCTCTCAGAAGTTCATTGTCCATCCAGGCTGGCCATCTGCCCCAGCAGCTCATGTTACAGCACATTAGCACAGCCTGTTCCTGCACCTTTGAGAATTCTTCCTTGAAGAATTCTTCCTTTGTTTTTAAGGGCTGTTTCCCAAGGAGCCTTCTAAGTTAGTTCCTTGAGTAACCTGAAGTCTGCCCTCCAGAAGTCCAGAGTGGAGGTTTTGTTGCTTCCCCTCTTAGATTGACTGAGTACTGAAAATTCAATTATGTCATGGTTGCTGGACCCTAAACACCCTCTGACCACCACATCACCCACCAGCCCCTCCCTATTGGTGAAGAGGAGGTCAAGCATAGCCTTAGCCCTGGTAGGCTTGCACAGCACCTGGGATAAGAAGCTATCCTTACCCTGGGATAAGAAGCTATTCTCCATACACTCTAAGAACCTCCTAGACTGCCTCCTCTCTGCTGTGTTGAGATCCCAGCAGATATCAGGCAGGTTGAATTCACCCATAAGAACAAGGTCTGGTGATCTTGAGACAGTCTTTAGCTGCCTATAGAATGATACATCAACATCTTCGTCCTGTTTGGGTGGTCTATAACAAATTCCAACCAAGGATGTCTGCCCTGCTGGTCTCCCCTCTAATTTTCACCCACAAGCACTCAACCCAATCGTCCCTGAGCTTCAGCTCAATGGCATCTAGAGCCCCCATGATGTACAGGGCCACCCCTCCACCCCTACTCCCTTGCCTGTCTCTCCTGAAGAGCCTGTAGCCATCAATTGCAGCACTCCAGTCATGTGAGTCGTCCCACCACGTCTCTGTGATGGCAACTACATCATAACTTTCCTGCTGCAACAAGGCTTCCAGCATTTTGAAGAAAACATGTTGTGACAGTGATGAAAACTCACCAAAAAAACACTTCATGAAACCTCCTTCCATAGCAAATAAAATGTGTCTGTTCTGTTTGTTCCATGTAACTCAGAGCTTATCTTCAAAGTTTCCATTAGGATTTAGCAAGGTAAGAGAAAAGCAGTTTAAAAAAGGCAGAAGAGAGAAAAAGCTTTGAAGGTATTATTATGAAAGTACATCTTAGTCTCCAGCCAGGATTTCACATATTAGATATTATATTAAAAAACCCCAACAATAAATTCTAGCCTAGCTGCTCTCACAGAGGAAAAAGAACAAAAATACTCCATACAACAAGTAGTGCAAACAACACACTATACAGAAACAGATTTTACTGCGACATACAAAGGCGTCTGAGGCAGTGGGCTTGTATACTCATCAAGAGATGTTTCTACATAAAGGTTCTGCATAATAGAGACCACTTATGAAATTTCTCTGCACATCACTTAACAGCACCATTTGCCAATTGGAGGTACAAATCTGCCTCCTAAAAGCAAGTATTTATAAACAGAAAAATTGATAGAGACAAGTCCAGATGGGGCCCTAAAAATTAATACTAGTTATTATGAGTGCCATGTTGATGGATTCCAAGGCCAATGATGCTGTCAAGGCAATGAGAATTAAGTTATCTGTCTTCACAGCAGTTTTGATTGTACTTGTGAGATATACAACATTTATTCATCACACAGGGAAGGACATCATAGCCCAGAAAACAAACAAACAAAAAATTAACTTCATACATAATATAGCGATTCAGAAGCAGCTAATAGGTTCTGCCTCTAAGTGGGAGGATACCAAACCCTAGTGACTTAAAAACATGCCCAAGATGACTACTAAGAGTCTTAACAGTACTCAAATGACACACAGAGTGACTGTACTATATAAATCATGTTAGAAAACTGGCATCTATTCACAATACAGAATATTCTTCCAAAGGAAATCCCACTGCTTTGAAACTTCTAATATAATAAACTGTGGGGAGTGTCATCTACTGTCTCAGGAGTAGGCCAGAAAACTCAAAGCAGAGCCAGAGACAATGTTAACTGACAAAGTTACTCCTACTACTCAGATTCATTTTTTACTTTTACTATCAAAAATAGAAAGTGATTTCATCCTACTAATACGAGCAGCCAAAGAAAAAGGCATCTAAAATGAATTTTACAAGTCTTGTTTCTAAGTGATGTGGCCATTTGGCAAGGGAGCTGGTTGGGACCAGGACTGGAGGATGTGGCTCAGTTGGTAGCACATAAGACCCTTAATGGGAAGGTTGTGAGTTCAAGCCTGCAGTGGGCAGTAGTGTCCTCCCTACTCTAGTCATGAGGTCTCTTCCAACCTTAGTGATACTCAACACTGACCGGCATGCTTGAGCTGAGAGGTGCTCTACTTTGGCTCATTTGGGGGCTTTTTGGGGCAGGAGGACCTCAGCAGACAGCAAGGACCAGCAGGGTCACCTTCTCACATGCCTGCACAAGAGGGTGACATCAGCCACAGGAAATTTAAATGAGGCAGAGCAAATCTGCACAACTGCCGTTTGGCAAGAGAGCTTTCTTGGTGCATGCCAAGTCAGCCAACAAGAGTGCAGAAGTTTCTGTGGTAGCTTGCGTAAAATATAGTAGTTAGGTGGAATATATATACTTAACAACAAGCAATAAGAAACCCCAAACTTAATTTCACCTGCCTGAAGAGATCCAGCCATGGTAATGACTCAGGCAAAGGCTACAAGAAAAACGGTAGGTACCCAGACAGAGCTGGTTCACACGCACACAGGTGTCCAGGCTGCTAGCTGCAGAGAGTGCTGGAGCCTGGCACTTGGAATGGTGAAGGAGACAACATCTGTGTGAAGTGTGACTAGGTGAATTATCTTAGTGGCCAAGCTAAAGGACGAAGTATCAGGACTCGGGACAACAAGGGAATGCAAAAGGGAATTAGATACATGGGAGCAGGCTTTGCAGATCTCCCCTGTTGAGGGAAGGCAACCCCGGACAGCGGGGGAATGGGTACAGGTCCCTGTTAGGAGAAGCATGGGGAATCCATCCCGGCCCTCTTCAACTTCTCCACTGTCCTTGCACAATAAGTATGATGCTCTGCAGGTTGAGTGCAATGTCCATGAGAAGACAGAAGAGGAACCTTCTAAGGGAATGCCTAAAGCAAATCAGTCCCTACCAACCATCAGGACTAGTGCCATAGAGAAAAAAAGGAGGGTTATGGCTGTTGGTGACTCTCTCCTGGGGGGAACAGAGGGTCCTATATATCATCCTGACCCATCTCACAGGGAAGTCTGCTGCCTACCTGGGGCCCGGGTAAGGAACATCACCAGGAAACTACCAAAACTGATCAAGCCCTCTGACTATTACCCACTGCTGGTAATCCAAGTTGGAAGCGATGAGATTGGTAAGAAGGGCACCAAGACAATTAAAAAGGAATTCAAGGCCCTCGGACAATTGATTGACGGGGCAGGAGCTCAAGCAGTTTTCTGTTCAGTTCCCTCAGTGGCAGGGGCATACAATGAAAGGAACAGGAGAACCCATGCCATCAACAAATGGCTCAAGTGACGGTGCCAGCAGCAGACTTTGGGTTCCTTGATCAAGGGGCAACTTTTACTGTACCTGATCAGCTGGACCTAGATGGGGCAAATCTGTCTAGAAAGGGCAAGAGGGCTCTGGCACTAAAGTTGGCAGGGCTCATTAGGAGTGCTTTAAACTAGGTCTGAAGGGTGTGGGTGATGAAAACAGTCTCTCTGGAGAAGACAGAGGGACATAAACTAGAGTTAGATGAAAAATCAGCAGCCCAGCTGAAGTGCATGTACGCCAAAGCATGCAGTATGGGCAACAAACAAGAGGAACGGGAAGTCTGGTTCCACCAGGAAAACTATGATGTAGTTGCCATTACAGAAACATGGTGGGTCGATTCACACGATTGGAGTACTGCATTGGGTGGTTACAAGCTTCCCCAGCAGTCCAGCAGGAAGTACTTAGAGACGTACCCAGGCACTTTGATCCCCACAATTCCATGGGACCAGACAGGATCCATCCTAGGGTGCTGAGAGAGCTGGCAGATGAGCTAGCCAAGCCACCCTCCATCATTTTTCAAGAGCCCTGGATCACCAGAGAGGTCCCAGATGACTGGAAGCTGGCCAATGTGATGCCCATCCACACGAAGGGCGCCAGAAGGAGGAACCAGGGAATTATAGGCCTATCAGCCTGACCTCAGTGCCAGGCAAGATTATGGAAGAGGTCATTCTGAGTGCAATCCCACAGCACTTACAGGATGGCCAAGGGATCAGGCCTAGGCAACATGGATTTAGGAAGGGCAGGTCCTGCCTCACCAACCTGTTCTCCTTCTATGATCAGGTGACTGCCTCGTGGATGTGGGGAGGCCTGTGGATGTAGTCTACCTGGACTTCCACAAGGCCTTTGACATCGTCCCCCATAACAAACTCCTGGCCAAGCTGTCAGCCCATGGTTTGGACAGAAGCAATCTGTGGTGGGTTAGGAACTGGCTGGAGGGCCAAGCCCAGAGAGTGGTGGTGAATGGTGCCACATCCAGCTGGCAGGCAATCACTAGTGGTGTCTCCCAAGGATCAGTGCTGGGCCCCATCCTGTTCAATATCTTTATTGATGATCTGGATGAGGAGATAATAAACCATTAATAGGTTTGCAGATGACAGCAAGCTGGGGGCAGGTGTTGATCTGTAAGAGGGTTGGAGAGCTCTGCAGAGGGACCTTGACAGGCTGGACAGATGGACAGAGTGCAAGGGCATGAGATTTAACACATTTAAGTGCTGGATTCTACACATTGGCCACAACAAACCCATGCAGTGCTACAGGTAGAAAGGGACCTGGGGGTACTGGTTGATAGTAGGCTGAACATGAGCCTGCAGTGTGCCCAGGTGGCCAAGAAGGCCAATGGCATCCTGGCCTGCATCAGGAACAGTGTGGCCAGCAGGAGCAGGGAGGTCATTCTGCCCATGGACCCAGCACTAGTTAGGCCACACCTTGAGTCCTGTATCCAATTCTGGGCCCCTCAGTTTAGGAATGATGTTGACTTTCTGGAATGTGTCCAAAAAAGGGGGACAAAGCTGGGGAGGGTTTGGAGCAAAAGCCCTATGAGGAGAGACTGAGGGAGCTGGGATTGCTTAGCCTGGAGAAGAGGAGGCTCAGAGAGACTTTATTGCCATCTACAACTGCCTGAAGGGAGGTTGTAGCCAGGTGGAGGTTGGTCTCTTCTCCCAGGCAACCAGCACTAGAACAAGAGGACACAGTCTCAAGCTGCACCAGGGGAGGTTTTAGGCTGGATGTGAGGAAGAAATTCTTCACAGAAAGAGTGACTGGCCATTGGAATGTGCTGCCCAGGGAGGTGGTGGAGTCACCATCCCTGGAGGTGTTTAAGAAGAGACTGGATGAGGCACTTGATGCCATGGTTTAGTTGATTAGATAGTGTTGGGTGATAGGTTGGACTTGATTTCAAAGGTCTTTCCCAACCTGGTTAATTCTAAGCTCTTTACACGAGACAGGCGAGGGAAAAGAGGAGGAGGGGCGGTCCTGTATATTAGGGAATCTCTTAATTCCACAGAACTTGAGGTTGAGGATGAAAGGATTGAGTGCCTGTAGGGCACCAGAGGGAGGGCTAGCAAAACTGACATCCTGCTTGGAGTCTGTTATATACCACCCAACTAGGATGCAACTGGAGGCTGTCTCAAGATCATAAGAGCTTGTCCTTATAGGAGACTTTAACCTGACAGATATCTGCTAGGAACTTAACTCAGCAGAGAGGAGGCAGTCCAGAAGGTTCCTACAGTGTATGGAGGGCAGCTTTTTGATGGAGCTGTTAAGTGAGCCTATCAGGGGTCAGGCTCTGCTTGACCTGCTGCTCTCAAATAGAGAAGGACTGGTGGGAGATGTGATGGTAGGAGGCTGTCTAGGGTTCAGCAACCATGAGATAGTGGAGCTTTCAATATGCAGGGAAATAAGGAGAAGCAATAGCAGAACTCTTACTTTTGACTTCCAGAGGGCAGACTTCAGCTTATTTAAGCAACTAATTCAGAGAGTACCCTGGGAAGCAGCCCTTAAGAACAAAGGAGTCCAGGATGGTTGGACCTACTTCAAACAGGAGCTCTTGAAGGCACAGGAATAGGCTGTGGTAGTCAAGTGACCATCCCTAGAGGTGTTCAAAAAGGACTGGATATGGCACTTGAAGCCATGGTTTAGTTAGTCATGAGGTGTTGGTTGGACTTGATGATCTCTGAGGTCTTTTCCAACTTTATTGATTCTATGATTCTATGATTCTATGACTAGAGCAAACACAATAAATAGACTGGAAGACAACTTGCCTGTTAGGCTTGTAACATAGATACGGGGCTACTCAAAGCTATACTATCTCTGTGCACAAATACATATAAAAATATATACAACCTCTTTTACATAGCCCCAGTTACATACATTAGCACATTGAGCCTTCATTCTTTAGGTAGGCAAGCAATCTCAGTAATTTTGCCAGCAATAACCATCCAAATGGGCAAACGTCCAAAACATTGTTTAAAAAAAAACAGGTGCCTAAAACTGTTTATACATTTTCAATCTAAAGATTTTCTATCATTTTTCAACTCTCCTCACTCTGCAGGCCGACATGAAGGATGGAGAGAGGCTGTTTACAAAGGCCTGCAGTGACAGGAAGAGGGGCAATGGCTTCAAACTAGAGAAGATCAAATATAGATCGGATGTTAGGAACAAGTTCTTTGCTACAAGAGTAGTGAAACACTGGAACAGGCTGCCCAGGGAGGTGGCTGAGGCACTCAAGGTGACTCTTAACAGGTCTCTCAGCAACCTGGTCTACTTGAGGATGTCTCTCATGACTGTAGGTAGGGGTTGGACTAGATGGCCTTTGGATGTCCCTTCCAGCCTGGACCATTCTGTGATTCTTAAGAGCAAGAAAAATTTGCCTTTACTGACCTGTTCCCCTGTCAGATCCCCTGTGCTTCTAACAGAATCCATGGAAGCAGAAGCAACAGCTACAGACACCTTTAGCTCAGTTTTACTTGTCTGATATTTTGGCAAATACTTTGTTCTTAAATTTCCTTTTGTAGACACTCCTGTAAATGAAACACAAGCAGAAAACACAGATTATAAAGTCAAAAAGGACCCTTCTTTTGACTGTTACAACAGGACTTCTAAAAAGGCATCCTTGCTTTAACAGATCTTTGTGAAAAGAGTAAGTATTTCAGATATAGGTTTGCAATTCACCCAGTCTCTCATGCCATATAACCTTCTATCAAAACCAACATATCAGCAGTGAAAGAGTGCACAGCATTGAAGTGCACAGTGTGTGTTTCAGAATTTATTTTGATTTTCATGTCTTCAGAGTGAAATTAGAAGTTGCAAAAATTTGTGTTTGAGACACAAAAGCATAAATTGGGTTTCTGTTTTGACACTCAAAGATAATGAGAAAACAAGGAGCAGTAATGTTGTTAAAAGTATCACTGCTATGACAAACTATAATCATTTTCTCTTATACAGACAACCCACTGATTGCTCAAGCTAATGGTCTGTTCCTTTCAGGACCAGGCATATGAGAAACATTAACACTGTAGCACATACTCCACAGATCATCTGTAAAAAGCTTCCTGCCATGATTAGAATTAGTTCACCAATATCGAAGGTAATGACATGAAAGCACTGAAAATCTTGGAGCTGCAATTACAAAATGCAAAGATTGACACCAACACTAAAACTTCCCAGGGTCAGACGAATGCCAGGATCTTCTTGGTACTGCATCAAGGTTTGAGTTTTGACTGTTCAGAAGTGCAAAAAGCTTTCAACAAAAAATACTGATTTTATACTAGCAGATACGTTACATTTATTTGGGTAATCCATTTTAGAACTGCACCAGCAATTCAAGGGAAAGAACTTATAATTTTAAGTTCTAACATCCCCATGCTTGTACTCAAGAGAGAAAAGTGAGTTTGAAACTCTTCCACAGCAGTGGAAGAACATTTCTCAGAGTGAATCCTATCATACAGGATCACTGCTTTTTTTTTTTTTTCCATCCTTTTTACCTGGCTTGAGCTATGCTGGCTACAAAAGACACGCAGACATTTTAAATAGATCTGTTTGGCCAGTGGTTTGAAGGGTAATCATGCTACTCCAAAACCAGAGATTAGGATTCCTTAATATGTATAGCTGCTGGACAGATTCCAGATATACACAGCGTTACCAGAGTTAATCACTCCAAGATTCACTTTTAGAACCTGGTGTCACTGTAAAAATTGTGTTTTAAAAGCATTAGAGAATTCTGAAGGGGAACTAACATTTATCTTTTCCCCAGAGATGTACACAAGCACACACTTAGTAAATTAAGATCAAGAGAACTACAATAAAAGAAGTTAATTTTTCTTTACACAATCAACTTTAATTTTAATTGTTCTCTTCACAACTTACAAAATATTTTATCATTTCTAATGCTTCAACATTCTTTGGAGATCACATTAAAAATTCAGTTTACACTACAGACTGGATAAGACTATGCTATACTGCAATAAAAATTACTCCCCTGAAACTTCAGGTGACATCATAGGCTTATCTAAGCAGCCTGAATATAAACCCTGTGCTGTAATGCTGGATGTCCCATTAGAACTTGTGATGTCTCTGTACCTTACACATTTAAGTACACAAACCACGTATCTGAAAAGGCATTGCAAAGCTTCATAGTATCATAGTATCATGATTGCAAAGCTTATCATTCACAGGAAAAGATTTTGCTTACAGCTATTAGAAAGAAGGTAATACCTGAAACAGATACCATTGGCTGTTCATCAGAAACTGCATGTGACTTTGTTAAAGGTAATAAACAAAAACAGAGCAAGTTTGACTCTTTAAACAGAAATATAAATATAAGTATTTTGGCTCTTAAATCTTAAAGACTATTGCAAAAATCAAATTGCCAACAGCATATAAAATTTGACTAGAAAATCTAGCACCATGCAGATTGCTAGGAGGAAAAAAAAAAGTGCAATGTTTCCCTCTTCACTGCACCTTTCAGCCTGGAAAGATTATCTTAGAGGTCACCTTCACAAATATCCCAGGGAGCTGCCTCAGTTACAAGTGCAATTACTAAGATAATGAAGTAATGACATTTAAATTAGAGCAGGTTATCATTATGTAAGAAAGCTCTTGATATGTAGGGAAGACAAATTCTGAAATTGTGTATATTCATACTGTGATGAGCAACATTTTATACAACATACTCCAAGATACATAACAAAGATAAATGCACAAGGTTTCAAAGGAAGTTGGTCATTCTCTTCTGATTATCACATGATGAGTCACAGAAGAAAGTCTGAGGACAGATTAAGAAGTTTCAAGAACTTGCAAATAACTAGAGTGTTAACTGTTTAATTACTTGACTGCAGAAAACACTCAAAAATCACAAAGGACTGGGCACCATATTATTTGTGCTATGTTCGCACTCACTGAACTGGAATCCTTTTCTCCTAAAAGTCACTAGGACTCAACACTGTTAAGAGAAAGGAGTAAATTAAACTGTCTTCCTTCAAGCAATATCTTCACTTAGCTGAATACAAAGCCTTCTATTCTCACATACATAACATTATACTAAAGACAAAAAAGCACAGAGCACAAAATTCTGCTCTACAATCTTTTGTTTGTACCTTCACATTCCTCAGCCTTCTACAGTTGGCCAATTGACCCAATTACCTAATTTCAGTATTGTTTATAGATAAATGCACTTAGGCTGTCTTTATCCAACAAAGCTGTGAAAATAGTCCAGTTAACCTATACAAACTCTTGCCTTAACTAAAATTTTTATTGGATAATATGATCTCAAAAAGTTAACTGAATAAACAACTACAGAGTGAGGAAAATTAGCAACAGAAGCTTTCCCCATGGACAGCAACTGCAAATTCAATCAATACCAATGGCCTATCACAGAACTGGTACCTGGCACACTGGAAGGCCTTGACCACTTGTGATCTTGTTGATTACTTATAAACAATTTTCACCCATCAGCCTCACATCAGGTTGAGAAAACATGTTCACCCAGTACTACTGTCAAAGCTATCTCTTTTTACAAATGCTGAAAGCACTTAGCTTGCTCTCATCTGTAAGCTACAGCCTGCTATTTCATCTCTAGCTGTCACAACACATTGCGGGGTCATGCCATGAACCAGGTGAGGAAGAGGAACAACCTCCAAAAGTCAAGCACTATCTCCCCTCTCACCAAAAAGAACTATGGCAGATCAAATTTCCAAGTGCTGATCCCAGCCAAGCCCAAACAGCTGTATCAGCACAACTATGACATCTATCTACAGGACATAGAGACAAGTACCTTCAACTCAGATTCACAGATTGCATCAGGTTAGAATGGACTCTCAAAGATCATCTTCTCCAAACCCCCTGAAAGTGAGCAGGGACACATCCAACTTGACCAGGCTGCTGAGGGCCATATCAAATCTGATCTTGAATGTCTCTAGGGACAGGGCCTCAACCACATCCCTGGGCAACTTGTTCCAGTATTTCACCACCCTCATTGCAAAGAACTTCCACCTTATGCCTAACTAAACCTATCCTGCTCCAGCATAAAACCACTGTCCCTCGTCCTATTCCTACAAGCCCTTCTAAACAGCCTTACTTCAGATATTGAAATGAAGCTATAAGGTCTCCAGAGAGCCTTCTCCTCTCCAGGATGAATTGCCCAAATTCTTTCAGCCCTTTGATCATCTTTGTGGCTCTCCTCTGGACCCACACCAGCAGATCCATGTCTCTCATGTTGCGGGAGCCCCAGAGATGGACAGGTTTTGCCTTCTCAATGGGCATATGGTTAATCTGGTTAATCTGTGGCTATAAGAGATAAAACTGATTTGCTTAAACAACATTCAGGTTTTGAAGTTTGTCTGCTATACTGGCACATTTGCAGACAGATACCTAGCAAGAGGATGAAAAAATTAGTCAAAGCTGTTGCTGTTACTCACCCCAGCTACCAGGACCACACTCCCATGAAGTTTTGCAGCCCAGTGTACTAGAATAAACCAAAGCCAGATCAGGTTACCTTAATCAGCTGGACTGAAAATTGCAGTGGAACAGGACCCAATTCATAGAGGTCCAATGTCCTTTCTTTGAGTTAAAACCTGGGGACACTACCAGCATCAACCATTTAAAATTAATCCACTGCCACATGCCTCTTATAGGTTGGACTCAATGATCTCAGAGATCTTTTCCAACCTGGTTAATTCTATTCTATTCTCAAGACTGCTAATAAAATTACTATACACATTATAAACCTTGTACCACAACAGCAAACATTCAAGGCAATAGCAGAGAAAACCATCACAGGCATTAGAGAAACCAAACACTGGATGACGCTGTATGGTTGCCCTAGGGCAAGCAACAGTGTATCTGCCAGTTCTATCTAATTATGAAGATAAATTCAGTTTTCCAAAACTATCAAATTACCATTACCAAATCTGCCACCACCACTCCTCCCTTTGTTGAATCTGTTATTATTTGCTCTTGTGCCACATGCATTTCAAGGCATTTGAAGTTTTCCAAGATACTACTTGCAAAAACATGCAAAATGGAAATGCGTGTCAGGAAGAACCTTATTCCTTGGAATATTACAGTGAATGAGGCCACTGCTGGGCTCATGAAACTACATTTAGTCATGGAAAACAATCTGACACCCCAATAGTTATTTGATAAAAATACATTGCCATTGTAATTGCATCAACAGCTCCACAACTGAACAACTGAGAAGATTACTGACAATCTGGATACGAATCTGATACATGACTACCAACCTTCAGGGAATCCCATCAGAGAAATCAGGTTTGTTTGGGTTTTCTGGGGGGTGGGGAAGGATGGTTTGGTTTTCTTTGGTGTTTTTTGTGTGGTTCTTTGGGGGTTTGTGGGTTTGGTTATTTATTTTGTCATTTAAGATTTTTGTGGTTTGGGGCTAGTTTATTTTTTTTACACAAATGGGAAAACATAACAACGTGCTGCCTAAACATTCCACTGAATGATTTCCCCATTACATTTGTGCATTGTTTTCCACCAGGTATGCATCCAAACTACAAGAGCACACAAGCATACTCTTTAATCACTTCTAGCTGATGCTGGAATCTCATCCCCAGTGTGAGGAACAGCAGTCTCTCAAAGTCCCTCACACCTATAGCTAAATTTCTAGCTCCTAAATTTCCTCCAGGCCAGTCTGGCTTAATGTTCTACCCTAACGCATTCAAGTAATTGAGCCTCTAATTCAGCCATAAGCCCAAACATCAATGACAACTTCTTCAGGTTCTCTGAATCGTGCAAACATATCTCTCTTCACCCTCACTTTTACAGGCACAATCCCCAGTGCCATAACCACCAACTACTGTGTCTACATACCCAGGCCCACACAGTCTACCACAACTGGAGATTGCAGGTTTTCTGAGACAAAGGCACCACAGTCTCTCTCTTGTCCTTCACAGAGCCTCCAGCTCTCATACAGGCTCACCCTAAATGTCATGCTTGTGGTCACGTTTAGGTATCACAAAGCACACACGTTTTTCTTGCTCCCTGTTCAGCTGCTAGGCTCAGTTTCTCTCTTTTTATTCCCTTGCAAGACTCCGTAAGCTGAACTGACTTCCTTTTCCTAGGTTTTTATTTCACTTAGGACTTCATAGCTAGATCACACAGAAAGTGGATGCCAAACTCTCCCTCCTCTTGCAGACCACCCTTGCTTTTAAACACGATAAATACCCGCTCCCGGCATACAGGCATATATCCAGCCTCTCTCCACAGGCCGAGCTCCCCGACACTCGGCAGGGGAGCACCAAGACCTCCTGTGGCATGGCCACAAAACTCCACCCGTCCGACAGCCCCGCATCGGCGTCAGCCTTCTCCTCACCCAGACCCCAACCAGACACCCGTCTCGTCTGCCCTGACAAGCCGATCTCCCACCTCACCTTCCCCACAACTCACAACTTACCCTGCCGGCACCCACCCGCCCCGATCCCCTCCACACCGACCCCTGGACCCTAAGGCCCGCGCAGGCCCCCACCACGGTACAGACTCGGGGTGGAGACCCGCGCTACAGCCCCGACTCCGAGCTGCTCCTGCCCTGCGGAAGGATACTGTCCCGACTCCAGTAAGGGCCTCTACCTGGCCCGGCGGCCACCTCCGCCATCTTGAAACAACCGCCACTCCCAGAGTACCCCCCGCCGCCCCCCCGGCGCTCGCCGCCCATTGGCTGCCAGCGCCGGCTTCGACTTGTCTCTGCTGGGGCCCGATGGGCGCAGCGGACAGGAGGAAGCGAGGGACATGCTGGGAGGAGCAGTCCTCCGGGCGCAGGATGACGAGGGGACTATGCTCCCGCCGAACTACTATTCCCGCCATGCCACCTCGCAGCCGCCATAGACTGTCCTGGGTATCGGCTGTTAGAACTACCATTCCCAGTGCACCTCGCGGCTCAGCCGCTGCTACGGGGCGGGAGGAAGGACAGAAGAGGTTATTTCCCTCAACCAGCTCCGTGCACATACACGCCTTCATTGATCTCGCCTTCTTGCTGGGGCGTTGAGGGGCAGGGGCCTGAGGAGAATGGAGGAGAAACCCTCCGCCAGTATCAAGCCCTACCTGGACAAGCTGACCCTGGGGGTCACACGGATCCTGGGTGAGTGGCGGTGCGGGAAAACGGGATGGAGGGGTGGGGAGGGAGGGTGGCAAATAACCCTTGTTTGTTGTGGAAAGTGCCCAAGGCTGGGGAAGGGCTCCTCCCTCAGCGCTCAGGGTGGGGCCTGCTGGGGGCGGCCTTGTAGGGCCCGGCTTCAGCCGCGATCCCGCCGTCCTCGGCCTGAGGCGTTCCCGCAGCGGTAGGACAAGGCCTGCTGGCCCTGCAGCCCCGACCTGCAGGATAGTGCCAGGGCGTGAGGTGTGGGGTCCTGCAGCGATGGGAACGACGGTGCTTCTGGGTGAACCCCAGGCACGGTTATTGAGGTTCCTCCTCTGAAACCCTACCGCTGTGTTTTCAGTACACACGCGCGCACGCAAAACGCCTTGTTTCTAGTGTTTATTAAACGGCGGAAATCCTCAATCTCTCCACTTAAGAGAGGCTCTCAGATTGAAAAGAAAAAAAAAAAAGTAATAAAAGACAGACTGATCTGTGTATCTGCTCAGGATCATCTCCCCATAAACAGTCTCTTGCAGGTTACTCCCCTATCATGAGATTTTTCCTACAGTGCCCTGCTTGCCATCTCCAGTTTTTGCTCTTATCTTGAACCTTCTTGCATCCCTGCAGTTTTCTGAAGTTCAGCATCTGAAAGTAAGGCTGTAGAATCACAAGAATGAGTTAAAGTATTCCCATGTGTGAAGGATTTTAGCAGCAGACCTTTGATACGGTAGCGCCTTGGCACACAGATGTATATGGCTGGAAGGCAATGCATCTCTCCCGAGCCTTGTGAAGAAAAAAATAAAATATGAACTTCCAGAACTTCTTCCCCTGAGTTCTAAAGCTAAAAGTGACCACTGTAATTACCTCACCCATCCACAGTGTTGAAGGAAAGTGAGTTTCAGCTAGTAACCTTGGTATAATTGTACAGAGAATCACAGAATTGCTTTGGTTGGAAAAAGACCTTCATATCCAAACTAAGCTTCTCCTGGTGCAAAGCCAGGCCATTTCCCAGTTCACATTTTTTTCCCAGTGAAGTATTCCAAAGCTTGTAAATTGTACCACCATATCAATTATAATTAGTGGACTAATTGAAAGGCATTACCAGTCTGTTCAGTTTCTTTCAAGTAACATTGTTTCAGCAATCTCATTCACTAAGGGCTGCATCAGGAGAAGTGTGGCCAGCAGGTCGAGGGAGGTTATCCTCCCCCTCTACTCAGCTCTGGTGAGACCCCACCTGGAGTACTGTGTCCAGTTCTGGAGCCCCTACTACAAGAGGGATGTGGAGGTGCTGGAACGTGTCCAGAGAAGGGCCACAAGGATGATTAGAGGGCTGGAGCACCTCTCCTATGAGGACAGACTGAAGGAGTTGGGGCTGTTCAGTCTGCAGAAGAGAAGGCTCCCAGGTGACCTAATTGTGGCCTTCCAGTATCTGAAGGGGGCCTACAGGAAGGCTGGGGAAGGACTTGTCAGGATCTCAGGTAGTGATAGGACTAGGGGGAATGGAATGAAGCTGGAGGTGGGGAGATTCAGGCTAGATGTGAGGAGGAGGTTCTTCACCATGAGAGTGGTGAAACCCTGGAATGGGTTGTCCAGGGAGGTGGTCAAGGCCCCGTCCCTGGGGGTGTTTAAGACCAGGCTGGATGACGCTGTGGCCAGCCTGATCTAGTGTGGGGTGTCTCTGCCCATGGCAGGGGGGTTGGAACTAGATGATCCTTGTGGTCCCTTCCAACCCTGAATGATACAATGATACTATGATACTATGATAAGAAGCCTTCTCAGTAGTTGGCAGCACTAGCAACTGTCCTTGTATCTTTGAAGCTAGCTCTCATGAAGCTAGTAGATAGTTTTCTGCCCTCCACAACATAAAAACAGTAACAGGCTTTTAACTTTAGAGTTTGTGAAACACTTCTTTTTTAGAAAATCGAAATGGTCATGTAATGAAACTCACAATACTCCTTTTGAGCAAGAAAACTTTGCACATACAGTATATGGGAGCTTGAGGCTCAATTTTCCAATACCTAAATGAAGAAATTTTCATGGTACTACTTCAAAAACACTTTTAAACAAATTCCATTTAGGAGTTGAGGTGGGTTTGTGCTTGTATTAATTTTTTTAACTTGTGCTCTTTGTGGAAGTCTCTACAGGAGATGTGACATTTCTCATAAGCATTAATGAGTGTACAATGTGAGGGGAAAAAGAGAAGCATCGTTCTCATTGCTCATATGATTTGTTTTGTAGAAGTTCTGTGAGTAATAGCAAATTCCAGAAGAGCTGATGGCTTGCAACTAAATCTGAGTGGGAGGTGTGAGCTCTTCTGGACTGCCCAGATTAGAAGATACTTAACTATCTACGGTTTTTATTAGAGGAGATTGTATGTGATGCTCAGAGTTTCTCCATCTTACAGGCAGTATTTGCAGTACTGTCAGAACAGATAATGCTGCAATTTCCTGCTTCAGCTTTGTGTCACACTGTTGCATTAACTCTTTCTAATTAATACTGAGAAGCATTTTTGGAGTCTTCTGGATGAAATGTCATAAAAATAGGACAGCCTTTACTGTGATTTTGATTCAGAATAACTGGGAGGAGTCACCAGAACTACATAAGCTTTATCCTGTGTCTTTTATCTAACCTAAGTGGCTTCTTTATTTCTTCCATCTGGAGAAAAAAGCAACCCATATCAGGCATCTTTTTCTCATTAATGTTTAATGGAGCTCCTGTCCATACTTATACACATCTGTTAAACATGGCCTTCCATTTGCCTACAGGATATTTGTAATATAACATTCAGGCTTTTAAGACAGAATTTCTCTTTCTTTTGATCTTGGATTTGGTTCAGACATCTTTAGAAACTGTGATTCTCTCATTCTTAGACACTATCTTTGGCTCATAGGATATTTAATCTTCTGTCATCCCAGCCAAGGCATTGTGCATGATGAATTAAATATCCGTGGTGTTTTCTTTGATCACAGAAATAACAATTACACTGTTATTGTAATCTCTTAAATTGTCATAAACTTTGCATAGCTTAGATGGAAAAGACCAGTTAGATCATTGGTTCCACAGCCTTCTTAAGAAGCAGAATACATACAGATGCTTTATATTTGATCAAGAGCTTGGTCCCTCCACCTTGCAATTGTCTATCAGAAGTAAAACTTGGCAAAGCTTCAGTCTTCTGTAGTCTGGGGCACCCTTTAGGGCAGACAATTTCCTATATGACCTACTATGATTGGGGGGGTGAGGGTGTCCCTTTTTTTTCTGAATGTAACTTGGAGTTTGTTTTCCTGATGCCATGATTAGTCTTACTGTAACTTAAATTATCTTATTATAACTTACATTATCTGACAAAAGCAAAGGCTGGGCATAGAAGCCAGAGCATAGATATCATTCTCTACTTCCCATCAGCAGACAATTTCCAGCTGTTTCCTGAGAAGCAGGGCTTCAATACCTGCAGTGGTTGCTTTGGAGGACAAATGCCACTAATGAAGGTCCACTCCCACTTCCTTCTTTCACTCAGCTTCATATTGGAGCTGATGTCATATGGCATGGCATACCCCTTTGGTCAGTTTGGGTCAGCTGGCCCAGCTGTGTCTCCTTCCTAAAATCTTGCCCACCTCTAATCCTGTTGTTGTGGGGGAGGGGAAGATGGGACAACTTTTCTGCAGCTGTCAGTCAGGTTAAGTTGCAAAGTCCTCTGTGTTGTATCACCCATACCTGCTGCAAACATACTTCTCTTTTCCTTTTAGAGACTTCTCCAGGAGTTACTGAGGTGACATTTGTGGAAAAAGGGCCAGCCGAACGCCATACAATCATTTCATGGGAGCAAGTGAGTATTTTCAAGATAACACTGTGTTGAGATCAGTCAGAACGTACAGCAGCCCATGGAGAGTGTCAGTTGCAGTAAATACCTTGTGTTTGTGTGAAACAGCCTGTTATCAAATCTGATGCAGAGTAGAGCCTAAAAAGGCTGACTGGAGATTAGCAAATGTGATACCCGTCTACAGACTTGTCATTCTAACCTTGGTGCCAGGGAAGGTCATGGAGCACGTCATCTTGAGTGCCATTATCCAGCACATGTAGGGCAACCAGGTGGTCAGGCCCAGTCAGCATGAGTTTATGAAAGTCATGTCAGGACTGATGAAGCTGGTCCCTTTTGCAACAAGGTGACCCATTTAGTGGATGGGGGGGAAAGGCTGTGGGTGGTTTTTTACTTGGACTTTAGTAGTAAAGCATTTTACACTGTCACCCACAGTGTCCTCCTGGGTTGGATGAATGGTTGATTTGGTGGGTAAAAACTGTCTGGGTGGCCAAGCCCAATTGAGGAGCCCAGAACTGAATACAGTACTCAGGGTGTGGCCTAACCAGTGCAGTGTACAGGGGCAGAATGACTTCCCTGCTCCTGCTGGACACACTACTTCTGTTGCAGGCCAGGATGCCATTGGCCCATTTGGAATGCGCTGCCCAGGGAGGTGGTTGAGTCACCGTCCCTGGAGGCTTTCGGGAGGGGATTGGACGTGGCACTTGGTGCCATGGTCTAGTCATGAGGTCGGTGTTGATAGGTTGGACTCGATGATCCTTGGGGTCCTTTCCAACCTTAGTTACACTGTGAACCTACTGTGAACCTGGACTTCTTGGCCACCTGGGCACACTGATGGCTCATGTTCAGCCGGCTGTCAACCAGCACCCCCAGGTCCCTTTCTGCCTGGCTGCTCTCCAGCCACTCTGACCCCAGCCTGTAGCAGTGCATGGGGTTGTTGTGGCCAATGTGCAGAACCTGGCACTCGGACTTGTTAAATGCCATCCTGTCGGATTCTGCTATCTGTCCAGCCTGTCGAGGTCCCTCTGCAGAGCTCTCCTTCCCTCTAACAAATCAACACCTGCCCCCAGCTTGCTGTCATCTGCAAACCAATTAATGGTTTATTATCTCCTCATCCAGATCATCAATAAAGATATTGAACAGGATGGGGCCCAGCACTGATCCCTGGGGGACACCACTAGTGACTGGCTGCCAGCTGGATGTGGCACCATTCACCACCACTCTCTGGGCTCAGCCCTCCAGTCAGTTCCTAGCCCTGAGCAGAGTGCTGCTGTCCAAGCCATGGGCTGACAGCTTGGCCAGGAGTTTGCTGTGGGGGACACTGTCAAAAGCCTTGCTGAAGTCCACGTAGACTACATCCACAGCCTTCCCCACATCCACCAGGCAGTAACCTAATCATAGAGGAGATCAGGTTGGTGAGGCAGGACCTGCCCTTCCTAAATCCATGTTGCCTAGGCCTGATCCCTTGGCCATCCTGCAGGTGTGCTGTGATTGCCCTCAAGATGGTCGATGGTCTGCTCCATAATCTTGCCTGGCACTGAGGTCAGGCTGACAGGCCTGTGGTTTCCAAGTTCTGCAATCTGGCGTTTCTTGTAGATGGGCATCACACTGGCCAGCTTCCTGTCATCTGGACCTGTCCAGTGAGCCAGAGCAGTGATGGAGAGTGGTTTGGCCAGCTCATCTGGCAGCTCTCTCGGTACCCTAGGGTGTATCACATCCAGTCCCATGAACTTGAGAGGATCCAACTGGCTCAGCAAGTCTCTAAATGCTGGGTTTCAGGAGCACTATACTGGTCCCTTACCCCATCTTCTGGTTCCGGAGGCCAGTTGTCCTGAAGCCCTCCTGTCTTACTGTTGAAAATTGAGGCAAGGAAGGTATTTAGTACCTCAGCCTTTTCCTTATGTTTAGTTACAATGTTCCCCTCCAGGTCCAATAAGGAGTGGAGGGTCCTCTTAACCCTCTTTTTAGCATTAATATATTTATAGAAGTGCTTTTTATCATCTTTCACAGCAGTGGCCAGCTTGAGTTCTGACTGGGCTTTTGCCTTTCTAATTTTTCTCTGACATGATCTAACAACATCCTTAAACATATCTCGAGTTGCCTCCCCCCTTTCCAAAGGCAACACTCCCTCTTTTTTCCCTTTAATTCCTTCAGGAGCTGCTTGCCCAACCAGGCCGATCGCCTTCCCCCCGGCTCATCTTTTGGCATGTGAGCACAGCCTGTTCCTGTGCCTTCAAGAGCTCCTGTTTGAAGTAGGTCCAACCGTCCTGGACCCCTTTGTTCTTAAGGGCTGCTACCCAGGGTACTCTCTGAATTAGTTGCTTAAATAAGCTGAAGTCTGCCCTCTGGAAGTCAAAAGTAAGAGTTCTGCTATTGCTCCTCCTTATTTCCCTGCATATTGAAAGCTCCACTATCTCATGGTCACTGCACCCTAGACAGCCTCCTACCATCACATCTCCCACCAGCCCTTCTCTATTTGAGAGCAGCAGGTCAAACAGGACTTCACCCCTGATAGGCTCACGTAGCAGCTGTGTCAAGAAGCTGTCCTCCGTACACTCTAGGAACCTTCTGGACTGCCTCCTCTCTGCTGGGTTAAGTTCCCAGCAGATATCTGGCAGGTTAAAGTCACCCACAAGAACAAGGGCTGGTGATCTTGAGACAACCTCCAGCTGCTTGTAGAGTACTTCATCTACTTCTTCATCCTGTTTGGGTGGTATGTAACAGACTCCAACCAGGATGTCAGTTTTGTTAGCCTTCCTTCTGATTTTAACCCACAAGCACTCAATCCTTTCATCCTCTACCTCAAGTTCTGTGGCATCAAGAGATTCCCTAATATACAGAACTGCCCCTTCTCCTCTTCTCCCTCACCTGTCTTGCCTAAAGATGGTTATAACCATCCAGTGCAGTGCTCCAGTCATGTGAGTCATCCCACCATGTTTCTGTAATGGCAACTACATCACAGTTTTCCTGATGCACCAAGGACTGATGAGGCCACACCTCAAATACTGTGTTCAGTTTTGAGCCATTCACTACAAGAGGGACATTAAATTGCTATAACATGCCTCAACGTGCAGCAAAGCTGGTGAAGGACTTGGAGAACAAGTCTTATGAGAAGTGGCTGAGTGAAATGGGATTGTTTAGTCTGGAGGAAATGAGGCTGAGGGGAGACTTCACTGCTCTTTATAAACACTTGCAAGGAGGTTTTAGTAAGATGGGTATCAGTCTCTTCTCCCTAGTAACAAGGGGTAGAGTGAGAGGAAATGGCCTAAATTTGCGCCAGGAGAGATTTAGTTTGGATATCAAAAGAAACATTTCTTTAATGAAAGACTAGTCAGGTATTGGAATAGTCTTCCCAGGGAAGTGGTGGAGTTACTGTCTCTGAAGGTGTTCAAGCGAATGTGTAGACTTGCATTTCAGGACGTGGTTTAATGTCCATGATTGTGTTGACAGTTGGACTCAATGACCTTAGAGGTCTTTTCCATCCAAAACAATTCATGATTCGGTTAAGATGGTTTTTTTTATTATTGCTCTGTCTTTTAGGCTATCACATGTACCTGCTTTCTTTGCAACACTTCATCAGTGTGCATATAGTCAGTGTAGCAACTCTAAGAAGAAATCACATAACTGTAGTAGGCAGAAGTAGTCATGACTCAGTGGACAACAAACATTATTCTACCTCATGTCTGAAGACATTTTTCAACTCCCTTTCAAGCAAAATGAAGCTCTTTATTATTCATGGCCATTAAAGATAAAAGTCTTAATGTGGAAAATGCCACTGAACTACAGAGGACACAGTGTCGAACTGCATCAGGGGAAGTTTAGGCTTGAGGTGACAAGAAAGTTCTTCACAGAGAGTTGTTAGCCATTGGAATGTGCTGCCCAGGGAGGTGTTGGAGTCACCGTCCTTGCAGGTGTTCAAAAAGGGATTAGACATGGCACTTGAAGCCATGGTTTGTTAGTCATGAGGTCTTGGGTGACAGGTTGGACTTGATGATCTTTGAGGTCTTTTCCAACCTTATTGATTCTCTGATTCTACCCAGTTCATTCTGGTTATTTAAGGGGCATCTTCAGACACATCAGCAGGAAAAGAAACACCAGGCAAAATGTGAGGCTGCTGCTGAATGAGGTGGGTGACCTGGTGACACAGGGATACAGAGAAGGAAGAGTTCTTCTTTGCCTCCATCTATGCTGCTAAGTCCAGTTCTCAGGAAACCTAGCCCTTGGTGTTAGGAGAGGTGTCTGGAGGAAGGAAGACTCTCCCTTAGGCAAGGAGGACTGGGTAAGAATTCACATAGACAAGCTGGACACCCACAAATCCATGGGCCTCGATGGGAGGCACCCAGAAGTGCTGAGGGAGTCAGCTAAGGTTATTATGAAGGCATTCTCCATCATTTTTGAAAGGTCATGGAGAACAGGACAAGTGCCTGAGAATTGGAGGAAAGCAGTTGTCACTCCAATCTTTAAAAAGGGCAAGAGGAAGAAGGACCCAGGAAAACTACAGTTTGGTCAGACTCAGCTACACCCTTGGAAAGCTGTTGTAGCAGCCCATTCTGGAGGTCATCTCTAAGTGCATGAAGGAAAATTATCATGAGTAATCAGCATGGATTCACAAAGAGGAAATCATGCTTGACCAATCTGATAGCCTTCCATGATGGTGTGATCAGATAGATAGGTAGATGAGAGGAGAGCAGTGGATTCTGTCAAACCTTTGACTTTGGCAAACCTTTTGATTCTGTCTCCTGTAACAGAAGCTTCCCTCTTAGGGAAGCTCAGGAAGTGTGTGTTAGATGAGCCCTCAGTGAGGGGAACTGAGAACTGGCTGAATGACAAAGGCCAGGGGCTTATGGTCAATGGTGCAGGGTCTGCCTGGGGGCCTGTGGTTCATGGCGTACCCCAGAGGTGAATTCTGGGTCCATTCTTGTTCAACATTTTCATTAACAACTTGGATGAAAGAGCAGAGGTACCCTGACTGTAAGCCAGCTCAAGTCTGGGAGCAAAGAGCTTCTATGGACTGGAGAATACTGCTTCTCCTCAGTATCATATTACTCTCTTTTTTGAGGTGCTAGTTCTTCTCCAAACCATATTAGGTTAATTTCAAAACTGAGCTATTCTTCTAAAGCCAAACTTTGCTATAGCCAAAACACTTCATTCCAAGATGTCAAAACAAAGTTAAGCTCCCCCAGACCTCGGTGACAGACTAAGTTAATTGTGGAAGTAAATGGTGAAAAATAAGTAGATACAATTGATCTGGACTGCCAATGGTGAAGGACTACACTATGTGTTTATTTGCTTTTGGTTGCACTTGCATTGGCAAAACCTGAAATTTCCCCTCTCAAGTTAAAATACTACTTTTTTCACTTGAGCTTTGGCTATCCTGATCTCCTTCTATGATCAGGTGACCCGCCTGGTGGATGTGGGGAGGCCTGTGGATGTAGTTTACCTGGACCTCAGCACGGCCTTTGACACCGTCCCCCATAGCAAACTCCTGGCCAAGCTGTCAGCCCATGGCTTGGACAGCAGCACTCTGAGCTGGGTTAGGAACTGGCTGGATGGCCGAACCCAGAGAGTGGTGGTGAATGGTGTCACATCCGGCTGGCGGCCAGTCAGTAGTGGAGTCCCCCAGGGATCAGTGCTGGGCCCCATCCTCTTTAACATCTTTGTTGATGATCTGGATGAGGGCATTGAGTCTATCATCAGTAAATTTGCTGATGACACCAAGCTGGGAACAGGAGTTGATCTGCTAGAGGGTAGAGAGGCTTTGCAGAGAGACCTCGACAGGCTGGACAGATGGGCAGAGTCCAACGGCATGAAATTTAATGCATCCAAGTGCCGGGTTCTGCACATTGGCCACAACAACCCCATGCAGTGCTACAGGCTGGGGTCAGAGTGGCTGGAGAGCAGCCAGGCAGAGAGGGACCTGGGAGTGCTGGTCGATGGTAGGCTGAACATGAGCCTGCAGTGTGCCCAGGCAGCCAAGAGGGCCAATGGCATCCTGGCCTGCATTAAGAACAGTGTGGCCAGCAGGAGCAGGGAGGTCATTCTGCCCCTGTACACTGCACTGGTTAGGCCACACCTCGAGTCCTGTGTCCAGTTCTGGGCTCCTCAGTTTAGGAAGGATGTTGACTTTCTGGAATGAGTCCAGAGAAGGGCAACAAAGTTAGTGAGGGACTTGGAACACAAGCCCTATGAGGAGAGACTGAGGGAGCTGGGGCTGCTTAGCCTGGAGGGGAGGAGACTCAGGGGTGACCTCATTACTCTCTACAACTACCTGAAGGGGGATTGTAAACAGGCAGAGGTTGGTCTCTTCTCCCAGGCAGCCAGCACCAGAACAAGAGGACACAGTCTCAGACTGCACCAGGGGAAGTTCAGGCTGGAGGTCAGGAGGAAGTTTTACACGGAGAGAGTGATTGTCCATTGGAATGGGCTGCCTGGGGAGGTGGTGGAGTCGCCGTCACTGGAGGTGTTCAGGAGGAGACTTGACAGGGTGCTTGGTTACACGGGTTAGTTGATTAGGTGGTGTTGGGTGATAGGTTGGACGTGATGATCTTGAAGGTCTCTTCCAACCTGGTTTATTCTATTCTATAGAGTCTATAAAACACTACACAGTTTCCATATCTTACTTCTGCAGTTCTGATTGAGTGCAAAACATTAAGCACCTCACAAGGCTTTTCCAGGATGAACTTATATCTCGCTTTTCCTCAACCTCATTCTACTTGAATGCAAATATAAATTCGTGTGCCCTCAAAGGTCAATTTTGTCAGGGGTTATTATTTTTCTGCTTAGCCACTAGGTGGCAATACTTACCTACGTATTCGTGTCGCAACCTGTGTGTTTAACTCCTTTCAATGTCTTTGTGAAAATATTTGCAGGGGTTTTTGCATGATGTTGAGAAAGCTGGTCAAACTATTCCTAAAATTACGTTCTTTATTTAAAAAAAAAAAAAAAAAAAAAAAAAAAGTGTCTTTTCATTAATACTCACCAAATAAAAGCTTTATTCTTCAGATATTTTTTTAAAGCGCTTTTTCTAGATTCATTTCTTCCAGTTCTATTTCAGTTTTGTAATGGAAAGGTATCTGTGGCAATCAGAAGTCAACATTTTAAAAGTTGTTGACATTATTAGAATGTAATTTTAATCATTTATAAGATGCTTGTTTTTCTTTTGCCCTTTTTTTCTGTCTCTCTCAGCTGTGGTTCTTAAATTGGGTTGTACCTGGTTTATGATGGGACTTGACTGGATACTACAAGGGAAGTTTTAAAATCTCAGATCAGTTTGTTGAATATCCATTAGCTGCCATAAGGCTTTGCAGGGGAAGGTGACATGAGACAGTGCAGTAAGATAGTAGGGGAGCAGAAGAAATTTTTTCCAAGCCCTTCTGTAGAGCCAGAAGGAGCTGTTAAGTCTCACAGGGTTAAAAAGCTCTCAACCAGTCTGGTGGTTTCCTGTTGTGGACTGTCTTAGGCTGCCAGACAATTCAGAAACTCTTCTTTGCATGTAAATCTCAGGAGGAATTGTGGTGGTTCCTGACTATTCTGGAAATTTTCCTCCATGTTTCTACCATATCCGTTTTTGACTCAGAAGTATGGGTGCAGGCATGCACATCCACAAGGTTTCTTTTTGCCATCTTCCTTGGGTCCTCTCTCAACATTATGCAAGCCTTGTCATCTGGACTCCCTCAGGAGCATCTTGAAACTGCCATGGCACTGACCGTGACAGAGGCAGGGAAGTGGATACATCAGTAAAGAAAGATACATTCAAACTGTGTAACAGCGCAGCTGTACTCGGTGCTGGTGGAGCCTCACCTCAAGTAGCGTGTGAAGTTCTGGGCCCCTCACTTCAAGAGGGGTATTGGAGTGCTGGAGTGGGTCCAGAGGAGAGCAACAAGACTGGTGAAGGGACTGGAGGAAAAGTCTTACATGGAGAGGCTGCGTGAGCTTAAGAGAACCTGAAGGGAAGTTGTAGTAAGGTGGGGATCAGGCTCTTCTCCCAGGCAACTTGTGATAAGACAAGAGAGCATGGCCTGAAACTGTGCTAGGGGAGGTTTAGGTTGGATGTTAGGAAGCACTTTCTCAGGGAAAGGGTAGTTAGACACTGGAATGGATGGCCCAGGGAGGTGATGGAGTCATTGCCCTGGAGGTGTTTAAAGCAAGATTGGATGTGGCACTTGGCAATGTGATCTAATCAGTGTGGTGGTGTTGGGTCACAGGCTGGACTTGATATCAGAGGTCTATTCCAGCCTCAATAATTCTGTGATTCTGTGAGGGGAGAAGTTGGAGGACTTTTGGGAAGTAGATAGTGTTTCTGACATAGTGTTCCTTCTTGTGGGGCCTTAAAGTATTCTGGTTTAGAAACTGGAAACATAACACCATCCTCAAGAGAACTTTCAAATCCTATTTTCCACAGTGGAGGATCAGGTCTACTCCAGCCCTGTGCTGTTCAGGGCAGCAAGTCCGAGCAAGGGATCTCCTGGGAACCCTGCCTATATCAGATTTATATAAACTGCAACAAGAATATCTTACTGTGTTGCATAAGTTGTCATCTCCATTCACTGGCAGCTAGGGCAGAGCAGACCAGTCATGAAATTGTATCATATTACAGAGAGAGAAAGTGGCTTTGCTACTTGGAAGCCCTGAGAAGTGGCATAAACCTCTGCCTTCTCTCCCCAGAAGCTGGATAAAAATAATTCATTTTTTTAAGAGAAGTCTCTCTAGAGCAATAAATTTTGATTGCTGTCCATTTCTTAGGATGTTTGGGAGGCAGTGTTTCAACAGTCCTTCAAGTGAATTGCCCTATGTCAGAGTTTTAGCTCCTGATCCAGCACTGCTCAGGTCTTGGCAGCAAAACTGTCCTGGTTCTAATGTTCTTCCCTATCATCAATGGACTCTGCTTTTGTAGGAGACTACTTGGGGGTATTATGATAATAAACAGAAGAAACAGACCTCACACATCATACTGGGCACTTGGAATATTTTTTTTTATGAGCTGCTGAGTGTAGCCGAACAACTAGAGTGAAAACAGATGTTTGCCAGGACTGGGGTTAGGCCACATTTACAATAAACTTTTATTTAGAATAAACCAAACCAGGTTGGAAGAGACCTTCAAGATCATCGTGTCCAACCCATCAACCAATCCAACCCGCCTAAACAACTAACCCATGGCACCAAGCACCCCATCAAGTCTCCTCCTGAACACCTCCAATGATGATGACTCCACCACCTCCCCGGGCAGCCCATTCCAATGGGCAATCACTCTCTCTGTATAGAACTTCTTCCTCACATCCAAACTCAACCTCCCCTGGTGCAGCCTGAGACTGCGTCCTCTTGTTCTGGTACTGGCTGCCTGGGAGAAGAGACCAATGTCTGCCTGTCTACAACCTCCCTTCAGGTAGTTGTAGAGAGTGATAAGGTCACCCCTGAGTCTCCTCTTCTCCAGGCTGAGCAATCCCAGCTCCCACAACCTCTCCTCATAGGGCTTGTGTTCCAAACCCCTCAACAACTTTGTTGCTCTTCTCTGGACCCATTCCAGCAAGTCAACATCCTTCCTAAACTGAGGGGCCCAGAACTGGACACAGGACTCGAGGTGTGGCCTAACCAGTGCAGTGTACAGGGGCAGAATGACCTCCCTGCTCCTGCTGGCCACACTGTTCCTGATGCAGGCCAGGATGCCATTGGCCCTCTTGGCTGCCTGGACACACTGCAGGCTCATGTTCAGCCTACCATCGACCAGTAACCCCAGGTCCCTCTCTGCCTGGCTGCTCTCCAGCCACTCTGACCTCAGCCTGTAGCTCTGCATGGGGTTGTTGTGGCCAATGTGTAGAACTCGGCACTTGGATGTGTTAAATCTCATGCCCTTGGACTTTGCCCATCTGTCCAGCCTGTCAAGGTCCCTCTGCAAAGCCTCTCTACCCTCCAGCAGATCAACTCCTGCCCCCAGCTTGGTGTCGTCAGCAAATTTACTGATGATGGACTCAATGCCCTCATCCAGATCATCAATAAAGATGTTAAAGAGCATGGGGCCCAGCACTGATCCCTGGGGGACTCCACTACTTACTGGCTGCCAGCTGGTTAAAGAGCATGGGGCCCAGCACTGATCCCTGGGGGACTCCACTACTTACTGGCTGCCAGCTGGATGTGGCACCATTCACCACCACTCTCTGGGCTCAGCCATCCAGCCACTTCCTAACCCAATGCAGTGTGCTCCCATCCAAGCCATGGGCTGACAGCTTGGGTGCTGGGAGTTTGCTATGGGGGACGATGTCAAAGGCCTTGCTGAGGTCCAGGTAGACTACATCAACAGGCCTCCCCACATCCACCAGGCAGTCACCTGATCATAGAAGGAGATCAGGTTGGTGAGGCAGGACCTGCCCTTCCTAAATCCATGCTGGCTAGGCCTGATCCCTTGGCCATCCTCTAAGTGCTGTGTGATTGCACCTGTTCCATGGTCTTGCCTGACATTGAGGTCAGGCTGACAGGCCTATAATTCCCTGGCTCATCCAACCAGCCCTTCTTGTGGATGGGCACCATGTTGGCCAGCTTCCAGTCTGCTCGGACCTCTCCAGTGAGCCAGGACTGCTGAAAATGATGGAGAGTGGCTTCGCCAGCTCATCTGGCAGCTCTCCCAGCACCCTAGGATGAATCCCATCTGGTCCCATGGACTTGTGGGGTTCCAAGCTGCTGAGGAGAGTTCCAACCACCTCCTCATGGAACATAGGAAAACTATGCAGCTCCCTGGCTCCTTCTGCCAGCTCTACAGGCCAGCTGTCAAGAAGAAGTTCTGTCCTTCTAGTAAAAATTGAGGCAAAGAAGGTGTTAAGTGTCTCTGCCTTTTCCTCATCCCTTGATACAACATTTCCCTCCATGTCAACCAAGGAGTGGAGGTTGTCCTTTCCCTTCCTCTTGCTGTAACATCTGGTATGTTGTTAGAAATATTTTATTTTATGGGTCCAGAGATCACATTGGAAACCACCAGCTAAGCAGGAGGAGCACAGAGCTTAAGCCACTTTTGACATGAAGTAGTGGCATGTTTCTCTGACTTGGCCACCAGAAGACTGCTGTATCAACATCATAGTATTGTATGGCCGAACGTGATACGATGAATCGATCAATCCTTTCCTTCACTAAGCAAAATTGTTACTAGAAAAGCATTCTGTAGAGTAACCTTTTCCTATAGACCCTAGATCTGCTGTAGTATGTCATTTTCCACCCATGCATTTTGTACTATCATTTGGGAAGTTATGCAAAAGGGCCTAGGTAGGCAAATCCTGAAATAAAATGGGGAGGGCAGCAACTTGGAGAAACATGCACAAATTAATCTTTCTATCAAGAAAAGGACAATTCAGAGCAGAAGGTCCATTCAGATGTGATTTTTTTTCCTATGTCTTAACCAGCTGTGTTTGTTAAACTGGGCTGTGCTCAGTTTGTAATAGTATTTAATTGCATTCTGCATTGAAATATTTTAAACCTTGGATTTTGTTATCCTAATGGATATACTTTTGCTACTTAGAGGAGAACACCTACTGAAGACAAGTGAGATGTTTACCATATGTATTTTTACTGCTGGGGTAGGTAGGTTAAAATGGAGGGGTTTGAAATAGACTGAAAGTGCTCTATAAATATTTGTACTCTTGAAGCTTTGTAGCAGGTCTGTATGCTTTCCTTATAGTCTTTAACCTACTCACTGTGCTTACAGCTACATCTTAAAACTGGAAGTGATGAAAGCAAAATTACAAATATCTAGGACTAAGAAGAACCCACAGAAGAAGGTGTATCTGTTAAAGGTATTTGAAGAACTTCAAATATGTCCATGTGGTTTAGTAATCTGAAACACACCACCGGGGCCTCAGCTATCAGCAGACTCTTATCAAAGGACAATAAACTCTTCTCAAAATAAAGCTTCTACAGTATCACACTCTCTACTTTTAATACCTCTTGCATCCAAAGATTTTCCCTGCCTGAGTTAGGAAAACAGAATGCTAATAATTAGGCTACTGACAGGGTAACTGAAGTGACCTGCTCTGGGTCATTAATATCTGGGACTTGTCGGTAGCAGTCTGTTGGCATAAATGGGTACAATTAGAAAGGAAGTGAACAGGCAGGAGGGAAGGTTGTGAATTGGTTAGAGGGTCCTGCACAGTGTATATGCCACAATTTATGGGCTGTGAATACAATTGCAACAGGCAGAAGGGCTGTCCTGGTCCAGGGAGGGAGGAGATGTGGACAGGACCAGGACAGCACAGTCTCTGGCTTGTGCCAGTCACTGATAACCAGAGGCCAGCACCACAGATGGGTGTATAACTGGAAAGTACAATGTGCTAGGTAGGTTCATTGAAGCAACATCAGGGAAGATAACTGAATGTGCACAAGTTGCGGGCATGGAAAAGAATCTGATCATCATCTCTTGAGATGTTACAACTTCATGCCCCAGGTGAAGCAGAGCTACATGAACTGCACATGCATGTTTCTTTTCCATAGCTGCTGGTTCCCAGAATATTCTTTCTCTGTTTTAGAAGGCTGTGAATGTTACATTTTCTAGTAGCTGTGGGGCAGTAGTCCTAGCAGAGGCACTGGGTAATAGCTCAGGAATTATTAACATCTGACTCCTCTGCTTTCTCCAAAGCAATTCTAGAAGTGCTTCAAAACCTGCTCAGGCCTCTGAGGCCAGGCTGTTTTTACCTATCTGAATAACATCTTGATCTTTGGTGGGGTAAGCCTATATATGAGAGACAACACTACTGACCTATAAAAGTTCTTAAATTTTGTAATTCTATCTTTTCTTGCTTTAATTGTCTTTGAGTGTCAAACTCACTTCACAAAGAGCAGGCCATGCCCAACGGCATGTCTTTAAACATGGCTGAATGAAATAAATACAACTTTTTTAGAGAAGGCTGAAAATGCTGTCACAAAAGTACTTGATCTATCAGACATGCAGTGTTGCAAATCTCAAATTATTTGCCCATTTTTCCTGCAAAATGTAACTACTGTCCAGGGAGGTGGTGGAGTCACCATCATTGGTGGTGTTCAGGAGGAGACTTGATAGGGTGCTTGGTTGCATGGTTTAGTTGATTAGGTGTTGTTGGATCATAGGTTGGACACAATGGTATGGTCTATTCTATTCTATTTTATTCTATTCTACTGGAGTCCTGTGATTGTAAGCAGGTGACAGATAAAGATTTAAAGGAAGATGCCTGTCCTCCTGGTTTAATGACAAAGCTTCTTTATGTCTTTGTTCCTGAGTAGTTTTAATACCACATGGGACTTAAAAGGGAGAATGACCATAAGTTGCAGTGTGAGGATTCAGACTGCAAGTAGGAGAAATTTTTCACAAGTAGAGTGGTGCAACCTGTGGACAAGTCAGCAGAGAGACTGTGAAACCTGCATCATCAGAGACTATCCTGAGTTTTGGAGACTGATTCTTTTGGAGTCTTGAATTGACAGTACTTTAAATGCAAGCTCACTTCAGCCATTCTTAATTTGTTTTTCTCTGACACAATTGCCAGCAAAACAGCAGATCACTCCTTTAGTCCTGTGTGTTGCTTGCCTTCTTAAAACTGACAAGCTTTTGTACTGTTTAATTTTGTGCTTGTGACACATCAACAGGAACAGAGAGTCACTGGTCTGCAACCAGTCCTGTCAGCAGAAACAGTGCCTGTAATTGCCTTTAGGCTTCTTGTTCTCATTTTTATCTTTCAAGCCACATATTTGTTGCTTAGCTGAAGAGCCTAAGTTAAGAAAGGCTTCTTCCACAGCCAGGTATAGGAGACCAGCCCTGGTTCTTAGAAGCATTATCAAGAGCTCACTGGAGCTGTTGGCTCAGAAGGAAGCATGCTTAGGCAGGCTTAGGAGCCCCAGCCAGGCACTAAAATTTGGTGGGATGATGCCAGTTCAGCAAGTTTGTGAAGCTGACTCTAGGTATATCTGCACACATACTGTTGAATAGGGTGGCCAGCAGAACAAGGCAGGTTATTCTTCCCCTGTACTCAGCACCAGTCAGGCCACACCTTGAGTCCTGTGTCCCGTTCTGGGCCCCTCAGTTTAGGAAGGATGTTGAGGTACTGGAATGTGTCCAGAAAAGGGCAATGAAACTGGTGAGGGGTTTGGAGCACAAGCCCTATGAGGAGAGGCTGAGGGAGCTGGGGTTGTTTAGCCTGGAGAAGAGGAGACTCAGGGGAGACCTCATTGCTGTCTACAACTGCCTGAAGGGAGGTTGTAGCCAGATGGGGGTCAGTCTGTTCTCCCAGGCAACCAGCAACAGAATGAGGTGATATAGTCTCAAGTTGTGCCAGGGGAGGTTCAGGCTGGATGTTAGGAAGAAGTTCTACACAGGAAGAGTGACTGGCCATTGGAATGTGCTGCCCAGGGAGGTGGTGGAGTTGCTGTCCCTGGAGATCTTCAAGAAAAGATTGGATGAGGTGCTTTGTGCCATGGTCTAGTTGATCGGATAGGGCTGAGTGATAGGTTGGACTGGATGATCTTGGAGGTCTCTTCCAATCTGGTTGATTATATGCTTCTAACTTGTGATAGGACAAGAGGGCATGGTGTGAAGCTGTGGCAGGGGAGGTTTAGGTTGGATTATCAGGAAGCACTTCCTCACAGAAAGGCTGATGAAGCACTGAAGTGGACTGCCCAGGGAAGTGGTGGAGTTGTAATCACTGGAGGTCTTTAAGAAAAGATTGTATGTGGCACTTGGTGGCATGGTTTAGCTGATATGGTGGTGTTAGGTCATAGGCAGGACTTTATGATCTCAGAGGTATTTTCCAGCCTCAATAATTCTGTGATTCAGTGAAACATCAAGCCTGCTTGATTATTGCAACTATTAAGTCTGTGATTCTGTCACCTACTTGGAACAGAAATCCTTCAGAAGAAAGCTCCACAAAATGGGTCCTTTCCACTGTAGGTAAAGACAACATTGATGACCACCTGAGGAACCTGGACATATGCAAGTCTGGGGGGCCTAATGAGATGCATCCCAGAGTCCTGAGGGAACTGGCTTATAGTTGCAAAGCCACTCTCCATGATGTTTGCAAAGTCCTGGCAGTCAGGTGATAACCCTGGAGACTGGAAGTAGGGAAAAATTGCACCCATTTTTAATAAGGGTAGAAAGGAGGACCCAAGGAACTAACAGCCTGCTAGCCTCACCTGTGTGCCTGGAACAGATCCCCCTAGAAGCTCTGAGGAAGCACATGGAGGACAGGGAGGTGATTGATGGCTTTATTAATGGCAAATCTCGCCTGACCAAGCTAATGGCTTTCTGCGATGGAGTGACTACATCAATGGACAAGGGAAGGCCAGTGGACGTCATCTGTCTGGACTTCTTTGAGACTTTTGACACAGTTCCCCACATCATCCTTCTCTCTAAGTTGTAAAGATATGAATTCAATGGGTGGACTGTTTGGTGGATAAAGAATTGGCTAGGTGATGGCTTTCATAGGGTAGTCAGTGGCACAATGTGCAGGTGGAGACAGGTGACAAGTGTCCCTCAGAGGTCCATATTGAGATCAGTACTGTTTACCATCTTCATTAATATAAACTGTGGGATCAAGTGCACCCTCAACAAATTTGCAGATGACACCAATCTGAGTAGTGCAGTCAATATGCCAGAGGCACAGGATGTCATCCAGAGAGACACAGACAAGCTGGAGAAGTGGGCCTATGTGAACGTTGTGAGGTTCAACAAGGCAAAGTTCAAAGTCCTGCATCTGGTTTGAGACAAGCCTCGTTATCAATACAGGCAAGAGGATGATGTGACTGAGAGCACCCTGTGGAAAAGGACCTTGGGGTACTGGTGGATGAGAAGCTGAACATGAGCCAACAATGTGCTCTTGCAGCTCAGAAAGCCAATCACGTACTGGACTGTGTCAAAAAATAATCACGGCCAGCAGATCAAGAGAAGTGATTCTGCCACTCTACTCTGCCGTGCTGAAACTCCGCCTGAAGCACCGTGTCCAGCTGTGGGACCTTCAGTACAAGAATGTGTGAGACCCCAAGTGTTTTGGTTGTCTCAAACAGTGCCACTGAAGGGCAAGTGTGCACACAGCACTCTGCACAATTCTGGGGGCACTGCCCTCCCCTGCGCCTGCCACAGGAGCGGTAGGAGGAAACCTGGACTGCCAGGGAAGCTCAAGGGAGTAGGGGGCGGAGGGAGCCACACCGCTCTGTTCTCACCACTCCGCTCCACTCTGCATGATCCAGCCCCTTGCCACTCCATTCCCACTACAGCCTGCGTGCCAAGAAGGCTTTGTGGCAGGCGGCCTGTACTGCCAGCCCCCAACTGCTCCATTCCCACCACTGCCTGCAGCCTGGGCAAAAGCCATGTAACACAGCCCCATTTTACACTGCCTGCAGCCTGGAGAAGACCACATGGCACAGGCCATCCACCCCCCACTGCTGCTCCTCGTAGTGTCTGCACCCGCCGCCAAGAAATGTGGAACTATGCCTACCACAATTCGAAGCCAGAAAAAGGCTGAAATCCTTCTCTTTGCTACATATTTTCCCACTGCTTTTCCTTCCCATTTTTGCTCTGTTCTGGTACAATCTAATAAACCCAATTCATCAGCTGTTTGGTGTCATTTCACCTTTATTTACTCCAAGGGAATTATTTGAACCTAAGCATGACCTCTCCCTACCCCCTGCTGACCAGGGTCAGTATAGGATAACCAGATCATGACAGGATATGGACCCTGATGGTGAAGGTCCAGAGGAGAGCCACAAAGGTGATAAGAGGGCTGGAACACCTCTCCCACAAAGACAGGCTGAGAGAGCTGGTATTTTTCAGCCTGGAGAAGAGAAGGTTACAGGGAGATCTTATAGAGGCCTTCCAGTACCTGAAGGGGACTTGTTCAGCAAGGGCTTGTAGCACAAAGACAAGGGGCAATTATTTTAAACCAGAGAACAGTAGATTCAGATTAGATACTAGGAAGAAATTCTTTACTATGAGAGAGAGAGAGAACACTGTAGCAGGTTGCCCCATCCTGGAGACTTTCAAAATCAGGCTTGCTGGGGCTCTGAGCAAGCTGTCCCTGCTCACTGCATGAGGGTTGCACTAGATGACCCTTAAAGGTCCTTTCCAACCCAGTGCATTCTGTGAAAAGAGTCCTTGTACTAATGTTATGGGTGCTTTAGTGGAACAGGTAGGCATAGCCTGATTTCACTTAAAGCAAAACTCTGCTGTTGAAAGTAGTATATATGAAAATGACAATTTACTTTTACACATGTCATCTTGTAGAGGCTGTGAAATGTCAGCATCATCTCAGTTGCAGAACAGTCCTTTAATAATCTTTTGATTTCTCATGAAGCTTTCTCAAGTCATCCTTGTTAGTACAGTAGCACAGATCCAAGGAATACTCCATTTTGTCTTAGAGATATTTGACTCATCTTTGAGTTGAGCAAAACTTTTGGTGGAAAACATTTCTGTACCAGCACTGAATCATTCTTTGGGCTTTAGGCATGTTCTGCATTTTTTTGTATTTGCAGAAAAACTCCTGTATATTGCCAGAGGATTTAAAGAACTTCTATCTAATGACCGATGGCTTCCAGATGAGCTGGAGTGTGAAGACTGATGGTGAGTCCATGTATTGTTCTCCACCAATACACTCATTTCACTAGAGCTAGTCTTTCCTTTACAGAAGTTTTAAACCTCAAATTTACTTTCTGCACAGTCAGTACACATCTGTCAGTGTTCTGCATTAATCTGAGCAAAAGTATATGCATCAAATCATTTTGAGTGATAAGTCTGCACAATTCCTTAACTCACAAAAAAATATGAAGTAGTTAATTTCTGCTAGGGAGCTTGATCAGGTGACTACAGAAAACTGACCTCTAAATTAATAAATGAATGCAGTTCTGCCTAGGATCATAGAATTTTGGAGATGTCCTGGTGAGCTATAAAATATGACTGCACATCAGGCATCTCTTTGTGAACAGAGCAAAACCTGTTGTTTGTGTGTGTCACAGAAGAGACACACACTGAACACTGGCTACAAACCGAACAAGTCTTCAAGATGTAAATACCATTCTGCAATACATAGGCCATTTGTACACTCATATCTAGGTTCATGGTTCAAATTTCATACCTAGATTCCCTTTATAGTTCATGGAGGGAGAGGCAGCTCTAGCATGTTATTCAGTCATAAAGCAGTAGGAAAAGTCACCCTCTGATAATCCCTATTCCTCATTAAAAAGTATATTTAAGTGTCAGAGCCTGATTCTGCTTTCCACCAGCCAAAATCCAATCACTGGAGTTAATTTCTTTAGTCAGTGTTGGAAGAACAAGACTGAGCTTTACTGTCTGTCCTTCTTTGTCACATACCATTCACTGTGCACTAGAGCCCTGCACTGCTATCCTGTCTTTTGCTGCCTTGATGGAGGTTATCAAATCGGCCTGTGGACACTGCTCACTTCAGGAGATAAGTCTCAAATACAGGTGATTTCTCAGAACATGGAATGTCATTTCAGAAACAGTTGCTGGCAACACTCTAGCATCCACACTGAGTCTCATCATGTTTCATGTGAGATTTAATTGTGTTGTGATTGCTGAAGATACTTGTTTCCAGAGCACACAAGTGCACAGAAACCAAGACAGCTCACATACCTGTCTTGTTTGAGCAAGCATCCAATAGTACCTTCTGAAATCCTTCACACTGGCATATGGCTGAAAAGGGTGATTGTTGACTTGACGTCTGGTAAAAGTACTAGTCCTCAAGTGAAAAGGTGTGTGACAAATTGTCAAGCATTCATACATGGGTATTACATCCAGTTTTGTTCAACACCTTCATCAACAATCTGGATGAGGAGGTTAAGAGGACCCTCAGCAAGTTCATTGATGATAAAAAACTGGGGGGCGCTGGCTGACACCTGTCAGGCTGTGCAGCCATCCAACAAGATGTGGACAGGCTGGAGAGCTGGGTGCAGGCAAACCTCATAAAATTCATAAGGACAGCTGCAAGGTGCTGCATCTGGGGAGAAATAACAACAGGCACCAGTACAGGTTAGGGTCTGCCCTGATGTAAAGCAGCTTCACGGAGCAGAGGTTGAACTGATGTATGGAGAAAAAGAAAAACCTTCTGTTTTCTTGATCCTGTATGTGATTAATGATCAGTCTTACTGCAGATACCCCCATGCCCCTGGGCTCCATGGTGATTAATAGTATTACAAAGCTGTGTCGACTTGGGAGTTCCTCTATGTACACTCTGCCTAATGCACCAACTCTCGCTGACCTGGAAGATGACACAGATGAGGAAGGTAAGGCTCTGTTAGCAGGCTAGAAAATGTGTCTCCTGGTCTGGATCTGCTATAGCCTTAACAGGTAGATCTGTATGCTGTGAATCTGCAAAGTCTGTGTTTCCAGACTGACTAAAAATGCTGGGCATCCTACAGTTTGGAATGAAAAAGAATTTTAAAAGCCCATGCCTTTTCTCAGAGAAGATAAGAACAAAGTGTCACGGTAACTCCTTAAAAAATTGCTATTTGATTTCAGTCTTATCTCTGAATCTCTATAGCTCTTACAGTTTCTAAGTGTGGCTGGAAGTTTCTTTTTGCACAGTCCTGCTTGTCTGCAGTCCTGATCTTCTTGCCATTGTAAAGGAATGGGCCAAATCATTCTTCCGTTTAGCCACTCGCATGTCCATTGATGACTTTACAAACATGGTGAGAAAAACTTACATCCCCACAAGAGTTTTCATCCTATCTTTCATGGAAAACTCTTCTGGAGAGTACAGTTCTTATGTCACTCTTCTTCTCCAGCAACTTCAGAATTCAGTTATATTCTGCAAGAACTTGAAGCTGCACAATCCCGAAATGGTCCTGTAGAAATGTTATGTGGTGATTGTGGGTCACAAGCTGAATATGAGCTGTTCAGAAAGATGCTGATATCACACTGGAATGTACACAGAAAAATATGCCTCCAAGCTGATCAAAGTCCTCTGTCAAGAGAAAATGAGTAAACTGTTCTCCATATGCTCCTTAGAAAAAAAGGAGGTAGAGAAAAGATGATGAGTAATTGAGTTTTGGTTGCAGTAAGGAGGATTCAGGATCCATATGAAGAAAGCTGCTGAGTGATAATAGTGGATTTACATTTACTGCCTGGAGATTGTGGCATCTGCAGCACTGGAGAACTTTAAGAAAATATTAGACAAACACCTCCCAGGTGTGACATCTGTAAAGCTGATCTTGCTTTAAGCCAGGGAAGGACAAGAGGGCACTTTGATGTCTTTTCTCAGGTGTCTGATTTTGACCCTCTGGTTTCTTTCCCTACTACAGATTTAACATTTACTCACTTTTTTCCTTTCTTTTTTTTTTTCAAACACATAGAACTCAATCCATTCCAAGAAGTATTAATATGATAGTTTGGTCTAATTCTTCCTCAGGTGATTCATTAATAAGTATCAGATAGATTTACTCTTTGCAGTTGACTCACAGTTAGTTTTTTCAAAGATATTTCATGACAATATTTCTTCTTATTTTGTTTTCAGGTAATGAAGACAAACCAGAGAAGCCACACTTTGATTCTCGTAGTCTTATCTTTGAATTAGACCCATGCAATGGGAATGGGAAAGTTTGTCTTGTTTATAAGCACACTAAACCAGGTAGGCCTGAGAGGAGCAGAGTTAGTCATCTCTTGTTGTGGATTGTATCTGGAGGCCACTTACATAGAATCATCTTATGTTTCTGAGCTTTGCAATTTGTAGATGAACATTTACTTGGATGTCCTGTCTCCACTCAAAGCAGGGATTCAACCTTGTGGACTCTTAACTAGAGCTAATGTTTTCCCTCCTTTTAATGTTGGAGTCCAAGTCATAGCTTAGGATTTCTGCATGTATAGAAACAGGAAAGTATTCACTTCTGATGTATAGACAAACATGCTGGTTACTTGCATGTCTCAGCACAATTCCCTTACATCTTGATGAGAAAGACAGTAAATCTTCTTAGAAACAACAGGTAGATGGTGAAGAAGGTCCCTAGCTGATTGGTTCTTCCACTTTGTGTGTGATGAGGAGCCTCCAGATGCTAACCAGGTCAAAATTTGGTAGGAAGACTCAATTAGGAGAGTGAAAGATGTGAGCTGAGCTTTTTTCTGGCAGATGCTCTGAAAACTGTTATCAGTCAGCAAGCAGTGAAATAACTGACCTGAGTCACTTTTAAAGTAGTTGTAATCTGACGTGGTGCACAGGTCACGAGGTGTATGTTTATACATGTATGTTCATCAGGGGTGTGCAATTGCAATATACCTGTTCTTAAGAAAACTCTTTGGTTGTTATCTTATGTCTCATTGGGTGTGACTACAGCTTACTTAACCTCTTGCCTTCCAGTGGTAGTAATTTCAGCATACACAGTGGATAACCTGGGCAAGGGGAGGGAGTCGTGTTTAGAGGTGTTGATGTCAGCACAGGAGGCAATGTGTTTAATTTACAATGTTCAGCATCTCAATTTCCCAAGTAAAATCACTTATTTTTATGCTACAAAGGATGTTGCCACCAGAGAAATACTTGATCACTGTGGAAAATTTTTGCAAAATGTGTTTTTGTTGGCAGCACACACTCCCATGGCTTCCAGAATCTGGCCTCTATTCAGTAATACAGATGACTGACAGTTGAGTTAGTTGTTTTTTACTTTGTAGGGGAGATAAATGTTTGTCATAATTTAATTTAGACTGCAAAGCTGCTAGCACTCGGGCATGTACCATGTAGTGCATCAGTCGCAGGCTGGGAAGGAATAATGTTTTTCATCCATTTTATGGTGGAGAAAGTGAGTATAGTGATAACTGCACAAGTATTTTAGTAAGACTGGGAGTCCTTTTCAGTCGCTGTGCTCTAACCATTAAACTATATTGCCTCTGAATAATCATCTGTGTTAGTCAAGGATGCTGCAGCCTTTCTGGTAAGTATGTTGTGCCTCCCACGTGCAATGGCCAGGGGTTGGTCTTATTGCTGCAAAACAGCAGTGTAATTTGTGTTTGTTTTGTTCTAGTTGTCTCCCCAGACACAGAGATATGGTTCCTGGACAGAGCTCTGTATTGGCATTTCCTCACCAAAACCTTCACAGCCTACTACCGTTTGCTCATTACCCACCTGGGTCTCCCACAGTGGCAGTATGCCTTCACCAGCTATGGGGTCAGCCCACAGGCCAAGGTAGGACAGCAGGACCCAACTCACCAATATTTTGCATAAGTATAGACTAGAAAAATATCTTCTCACCTTTTGACAAACGTTGTGTAGGTTCAGGTGAACCTCCCTGTTGAGTCATGGATGTTGACAGTCATTTGTTTATGTTAGTGAATTCTCTAACATTGTGTTAACCCTTCTTTTCTCACCTGAGTTGGGCTCTCCCTTTGGCCTGTAGTTGCAGGTGGTGAAATACCAATTATTTCTTTGCTTTCCTGATCCTGAAGCAAGCCACCACTGGTTGCTGGCAAGTGAGGACATGTAAAGCCATTCAAGCCCACAACTGTGAAAGTTTTGTCCACAACAGTTTTCTAGGCTTAGGACTGAACAAGAGTCCAGGTACACATTATACAGAAGCCCTGAGAAAACTATGAGCAGAAGCCTTGTGAAGAATATTAATTCCTTTGCATCCTTCTTAGTCATAAAAATTATGCTCAAGAAGAGGAAATATCAATGCCATCAGTCCTAGCAGTAATTATAGGAGAGCTCCAGGTACAGCCACATGACTGCCAGCTCCTTGTTATTACTAAAATTGCTGTTACTGCTCTACCAAAACCCTACTATTAGAGGATCATGACATTCCTCTGTGTTTGGCCTTCAGCTTGTAAGAAGTCTGGGAACGGATCTGACAGTAGTACTCACCACAGATCATACGTCTGTGCAATGTCAGTCCATGTTGACAAGACCTGGTGGGTCTCAGTGAGTGTCTTTCACTTCATCCAAACATGACAGTTGCCTTACCAGTATGATATCCCTTAGTCCTGCCTCAGCCCTGTACATGCAATGAAACCACTTCTGCAATGGCTGCAGAATGTGGTTCTTTGTATTTCTTGTGTCTTCCTTATTATGCTATGCTGCACTTTATCAGCCGAGGCTATGTGCATGTTAGTCTGGCACCTGCCTGTGCTCTGTCTTTCTTTAAGTTTCCTGCTGTAATTTTTTTGTTATGCTCAGTATATTCACAAACCTTAATGAAATAATTTTTGTATTCCATAATTATTTGTAGCCCATGTTAGTTAAAATCTTCCTAGTGTGTTAAGCGGTATAATTCTTAAAGGTTTTCAAGGGTGGTATCTTAAAGCTGTTTTTTATTAAGCAGCACACAAATAGATTACCATCTGCATTTTGATATTGATCTTTTTATCTTGTACCTCGTTTAACATTTTGCTAATGGTTTCACTGGGATTCATAATACCCTAACTGCTACAGTTTTATTTCCCTACTGGCTGTGTCAAAGTGATAGAAGAAAACACTAAGAGGTAATAACTGCAGGACATAACACTGTGGCTGCAAATGTGAAACAACAACAACACAAAAAAATAAGATTGTAGTCACTTCTAGTGAAATAAGGCCAAAGAGAAATGAACACAAAATCCTTTGTGTAAGGAGTTAAAAAACTGCATCATTATATGTATGAAGAGTGAGAAGGAGGCTATGTTTTGAGAAGCTCAACTAGTTTGGTTTTCATTTATAACCATTTCTAAATTTCAAGGTTTTTAATCTTTTCTGCTTCTCTGAATCTGAATAAGTCTGGTTTAGTTTTAGCCCCTCCCTTTACCTTTCCTTCTGTAATGTAAACCAAGACCTGTTCCAGATAGGAGTTACACTGCAGTAAAGGTAGTATTAGGTTTGTGCCTGCAATGTGCCTGCCATGTCTGGAATGTGGGGCAGTTTCAGGGCCGTAGCTGCACAAGGGCCTCTGTGCAGTCCAGTAAACTGCACACTGATGTGCAATGTATGATTAAAATTGGGTCTCGGGGATGAGGGGGAGCAGGGGCAAATGACTATGGTTTGCTTTTAACATCTTCCTTCCCCCACCATCCTGCCTTTCAGCAATGGTTTAACATGTTTAAACCCATAACTATCAACACGGCTCTCCTCTCTGAAGAAGCTGATTGCTTTGTGAACAAACTGGACCCCAACAAGGTATTTAAAAGCAAGAACAAAACTCCAGTGATCAAAAAGAAATCACCTTCACAGCCAGCAGGCTCCCAGAAGAGTCACACAAGTATGACCTCCTCCAAGACATCCTTACTAGCTGGGAATTTTTCAAGGAAGTGAGACCCCCAGAACTGACTCTGGAGAGCATTTGCAATAAACTTTTATGTTCTCTGATACAGCATCCCAGTGATTCAGACCAGGTTCCTTGAGCATGAATAGGTTTGCCCATGGAAAACACATTTCAGCGTTTTCATGAAATACAGGAGCAATCTGCTTTGACACAAGAGCAATGTGGAGACTGGAGACTGAGAAAAAAATCTGAGACATCGATTTTAAAGTCCTTGCAGATGTACTTTCCATAGGATATGAAGAAGGTCTTGATGTCACTGCTCTGTAGGGAAGCTTTTGTTCCTATGCATTGAGAAGTAAGCAAATGTAAGCCGATTTAACAGAGCCATGTTGAAATATGACATAAGAAGATATGTCCCACTCTGGCAGGAGGTTGGACTACATGATCTTTCCAGATCTCTTCCAGCCTCTAACATTCCATAATTCTGTGGTTACGTGATATTTCTGTCATCTCCTTTGAAAGAAACCTGCACTGCATGCTATGGGAGCAGACTGAAACTCACGGCACAAAGAAATACCTTCTGCTTCACAAATAAATCAACCTTTGCACTTCCTTGTACTCCTTCCAATTTTGGCTCTAAGATTCATGCTATGGAGGGGTCTGGGCCCTCTATGTCTCTCAGCGACCTAGTGACTTACTCAGCCCAGCCCAGTTCTTGGCCTTTGTGATGTAACTTTTTAGGTAGTGACCTTTATGTGATGTCCTTTCCAATAACCTTGAAGGCAGCCAGAAATTGTGAGATTCCTGTTGCCTCTGCTTTCTCGTCCTGTGGGAACTGCTGAGCCAGGGCAGGTCAGACAGTGGCATTAAGTGTCCTGTAAGCCAGGAGGACCCCTTGGTTCGTTACATATTCATTTGAGAAGTTGGCTGTTCAAATGGCTTTTGTCAGGTTTCAACTGGGAGGGATGGCTGAGGATCACCAAGATCCTGCAGCCTTGGAAGCCCCCCCATGCTCTTTAATATCTCCCCATGCTCTTTAACGTCTTTATTGATGATCTGGATGAGGGCATTGAGTCCATCATCAGTAAATTTGCTGATGACACCAAGCTGGGGGCAGGAGTTGATCTGCTGGAGGGTAGAGAGGCTTTGCAGAGGGACCTTGACAGGCTGGACAGATGAGCAGAATCCAACGGCATGAGATTTAACACATCCAAGTGCCGAGTTCTGCACATTGGCCACAACAACCCCATGCAGTGCTACAGGCTGGGGACAGAGTGGCTGGAGAGCGGCCAGGTAGAGAGGGATCTGGGGGTACTGGTCGATGGTAGGCTGAACATGAGCCTGCAGTGTGCACAGGCAGCCAGGAGGGCCAATGGCATCCTGGCCTGCATCAGGAACAGTGTGGCCAGCAGGAGCAGGGAGGTCATTCTGCCCCTGTATACTGCACTGGTTAGGCCACACCTCGAGTCCTGTGTCCAGTTCTGGGCCCCTCAGTTTAGGAAGGATGTTGACTTGCTGGAATGAGTCCAGAGAAGGGCAACGAAGTTGGTGAGGGGTTTGGAACACAAGCCCTATGAGGAGAGGCTGAGGGAGCTGGGGTTGCTTAGCCTGGAGAAGAGGAGACTCAGGGGTGACCTTACTGCTGTCTACAACTACCTGAAGGGAGGTTGCAGACAGGCAGTGGTTGGTCTCTTCTCCCAGGCAGCCAGTACCAGAACAAGAGGACGCAGTCTCAGGCTGCACCAGGGGAGGTTTAGGCTGGATGTTAGGAAGAAATTCTATACAGAGAGAGTGATTGCCCATTGGAATGGGCTGCCCGGGGAGGTGGTGGAGTCATCATCATTGGAGATGTTCAGGAGGAGACTTGATGGGGTGCTTGATGCCATGGTTTAGTTGTTTGGGTGGGTTGGATTGGTTGATGGGTTGGACGCGATGATCTTGAAGGTCTCTTCCAACCTGGTTTATTCTATTCGATTCCCCTGAAGCTGTTTTTTGTACTCTTAAGTTTTCAGGTTAGAACTGCACTTTAACCTGTTGGTTTTCAGTTCCATCCAACCATTCCTAGTGTCTTTCTACGTGTACTGAAAACACATGGAAGCAACCTACACATTTGGTGCCTAATCTGGAAAATCAGAGTCACTAACTTCAAATAGGCACTGATTATTTAAACAGCATCAAATTTTATTTATTAAACAATCACATAATTGCATAAGACAAACCTACCTCACATGGATGTGTGAGGCTTTCATGAGTATTTCCATGGCCTTCAAAAAGACAAAACCACCCTGTAAGTGTTCAATAGTATTTTAATAAAGATTTCAATATTTTCCTCCAGAATGATTGCATATTTGAAGGTACTTTTGGGAGCATGTGCGCAAGAATGTCTGGTAAGAGAAGGCTGCAGGCTGCATTCTTTGTGGTTTTTCTTTAATGCAGTACAAAAACTCTCACTAAGGACAGAGGGGTTATGGTGCCTTTTAGCTAATCCCATATTGAGCTACACTGAAGTTTACAGATTATTTCAGATAGTCCAAAAGGCTCAACTGTGTGGCAGCTGTTCCACTTCTGTCCAGTGCTCACCATTCAAAAATCTGTGCAGCCATCAGCTCCAGCTCTGCCGTGCTTTGCTGGCTCCCAGCACTGCCCTGGGCCCACCTCAAGTGCAACTGCTGCTTTGACTGGCAGCTGCCCTCTGCCACCCCCAAATGAGAGAAGAGTCTCTAATGTTCTTCATCCCTCTTAAGCTGCTGCATCTCTGACAGGTCATAATCAGCTGTAGCAGCCCTAACAAAAAGTCAGCTCTAAGGATGAAGCAGAGATACTAGTACCTACTACCACCTCATGCTTCAGTAACACATCCTTTTAATAGTGAGATGTCAATGGTCATTAATGCCAGTACCTGCCTTTTTTGTGGAATTCTGTGCAGTAAAGTTGTTGTGTCACTTCCTATTCTTGGAGTTCCCTGTGTTGCATGTTCATGGTATCCGGCCCTGGGACTGCAGTCATGTGCTTGACAACTTACTTAAGCACTTCCTAGAAAAGTTAAGAATGTTGATGCCTCCCTGGGAGCATGCACCTTCTGATACTGTTTGAATCCAATGATACCTCCAACTTATAAGGCTGTTGCAGGCCCACTCCCTCATTCAGATGGAGGTGACAGAATTCCTGCTGGAGCAGGGCAGCCTTTTCGCACAGTTTGCATGCATTCAGAGTGGAGAAAAGGGTTTTTTTTGGGGGATGTTTGGGGAAGCTGCCATAGAAGTTGTCAGAATCTTTCCAAATGGTAGTAGTTAAAGTCTAACCTGAGTAACACATGGGGTTCCAAAAAAAACTGCATAACCCAAAAACCCCACCAGATTCAGATTGTCAGACCGTCTTTGCTCTTCTCTGTGCTCTGCCAAACTAGGTGTGTTAAGATGGCAGATTAGCAAATGGAAGCAAGCCTAGTGTAGTATCTACCTCTTACAAAGAATATTCCAGATCAACATTTCTTTAATTAAGTTGTTGCTGCTACCATTGCATCCTGTATTTTAGTTTCTATGTCTCACAGTTCTGCTTTGCTTCTATCCAGAATGTCATCTCTGGTTTTTGGTAGATTTTTACACAAGGAGATTGAATAATTACTTCAGATCACAAAAAGGTCTAGCCCTGCCCAGGCTACCCAACTTCTCAGAGACCTAGTGTATCTGGTGAAACAAAGTAGCTTTATTGAGAACTAGTTCCTCATTTCTCCACCTGTAGGGTGAAGTAACAGTGTGTGCCAGCAGCACCATTGCATGTCCCCTTATCCACTTGTTTACCCTTTGGCTGGTCCACATAGGACCTTGGAGAATGCAGCTGTTACAGGGTAGAAGTCTGCACCTCTGGTTGTCCTTTCTCATTTCCACTTTCCAGGACAGGCTGGTTGTGAAAATCAATGAAGAGTTTGTGGATTAAAACACCAGCAAGACTTCCCAGAACTGGAGCAGTGACTGGAATCCACCACCAGTAATGTCCAGCCCTAAAATGAAACACAGAAGAGGCAGCGGGTGAGCCAGACTGAACTGCTGCCATGCTGGCACATGCCTCAGCGTGAAGTGAGCTGAGTCAGCTGGGACACAGGTGATCTATGTGAACAGAGGAGTCTAGTCACACTTCATGTACTGCACTCTACAAATCACTTAGACAAATTTTCCATCCAGCAGTGTAATTGCTGGAGGGAGGGTCATTTTCCCCACTGGCCTGGTAAAGTGGCCCTGCACTGTAGGCAGGTTTTTTGTTCTTCTGTAAAATAGTTTATATGATCTTGGTCAGTGTCACAGTAAGACAGATACACACCTTTCCCTCCCTCCCTTTTTAGAATATAATCTGCATTTCCTCTACCAAGGTCTCAAATATATTTTCTGGAAATTTAATGAAAATCATAGAATTATAAATGGTTTGGGTTAGAAGAGATCTTAAAGATCATCTAGTTCCAACTGCCTGCTATGGGCAGGGACACCTACAAGACCAGGTTAATAAAGGTCCCATCCAGCCTGGTTTTGAACACTTACAGAGTTGGAAGCTCCACAGCTTCTCTGGGCAACCTGTTCCAACGTGTTACCACCCTCAGGGTGAGGAATTTCTTCATGGTGTTTAATGTAAATCTATCTTCTTCCAATTTAAAGCCCTCATCTTATTGCTACATGCCTTGGTAAAATGTCCCTCTCCAACTATTCAAATACTAGAAGGCCACTATAAGGTCCCTCTGGAAACTTCTCCAAGCTGAACAATCCCAAGTCTTACAGTCTTGTCTTCATTGCTCTTATCTGGACCCACTCTTAACAGTTGCATTTCTTTCCTGTGTTGGAAACTCTATAACTGGACACAATACTCCAGGTGGGGTCTCATGAGAGCAGACCAGAGTAGGAGGCAGGTCAGGAAATGCTGCTACTGCCCAGAAGGTAAGTTTTCATCTATGGATGCAGACTTCTAAATTCAGGAGAGCTATTCAGCAATCCAGATGCAAATAACTGCTTTCATGTGACCTGATTCACTCTGTGGCTCTCCAGTCACTGTAATAACCAGCTAGATCTCCAGCTAACAGGTAGCCAACTCAGATATCTGAATGTCAGGATGAATCCCATGCTGGAGAATTAGTGTACCCTAAATTTTGTATACATAATGTGTGAGACTCCTCTATGCACAACCTTTGTGCTCTGAGAATGGAGAATGCACTTGGCAGTGATACCATTATTTAGTCCAAACATAAAGCCTTTATGACTATTTTGTCTTGGGTTTACCTCCTCTCCTTGTAAGCTGAGCAGTGTAAAAGCAAAGTGCCACTCACGTGAAAACATCCAGGCCCCAGCCAGCCATTGCTGTGAAGATTCTGGGGGGCAGGTCCCGGGAGGGGTTTATGGCATAGCCTGTGTTCATCCCCATCCCCAGTCCAATACCCAGGACCAGGATACCCGTGAGCAGGGCCTGAGTGCCTTTCAGTGCTTCATTGTTTTTCTCATCATGGATTATCAGAATTCCCAGAAGCAGCATCACTGTTGCTGTAAACTGCAGGAGCAGAAAACAGAGAACAGATCAGGAGAGAGAATGAGGAATGCAGAAAGATCCTGCTCAACAGAGAGGAAGAGACTTTCCAGAATGCAAGAGCAGGTCTGATCAGCTCTGAGAGGACCATAATGCTATTCCCTCATCACAGTTAAGCTGAAGAAAATTCTTGACTCATTTTCCAGCAAAAACGTCTCTACCTCATCACCAAAAATGTTCTATGACTAATACAAACTTCTTAGCATTGTCTGCTCCCTCCACTTTCCAAGTTAGGTGCATTGGTTGTTTGAAGTACATTTCATCACAGAGGCAGAGTCGTAGTAAACTGCTAAAACAACAAATCTGGTTCTCTCTAGAGGGAGTAATGTTTATATAACTTGTGGCATTAATCCTTTCAGGACTAAAAGCAGATACCAAATTCTTATCTGGGAAACTGTGACGGTACATAACTGGCATTCATAAATTTGCAATGCCCGGGACATCAAGAATGCTGGTTTGAATACAGGTGATGTCTCTTTCTGCTTCAGGAAATGCAGCTAGAGAGCCCTGCACTGCAAAAGATGCCAGCAATGACAGAAACTCTTCAGCTCTTGGCAATGCATTGCCACTGCTGTGTGCTTTATTGTGCACCATGGATGCTGCATGTTCCATAGGAGGCTGACTGACCAGGTCCCCCAGCTCTCCAGCTGTCACCATATGCTGCATCATGCCCAGACAAGTGTTTTGTCAGCTCAGAGATAAAAGCATAGCTTTCCTCAGATTTTGATTGGAAGTGAATCTTCCTTCACCAGTGTCCCAGTGCTCCATGACCCCTGAAGCATCTCCTTCCTGTTTCTGGACACCTGGACATTATGTTGTATGCAGTCTGAATTGGACTGTTCAGACCCTAGGGGGTTCAATCCAGGCAGACTGTGTGATGTGAAGACAGTCCTAGGACCTCTCTTCTGGTGAGAAACAGCCAGCAGCCAGAACAGTTCAGAGAAATGCCCAAAGGAGATGGTCCCTGATATGCTTCTCACATCCCATTGCTTGGCTTGTGTACAGGAAAAGCATTGGGAGGACACTTGGACCAAGCTGCAAAGCAGCCTGCACTGTTACCTTTTAGGCTTGGTCATCCAACAAGATGCTTACCTTTCAGGCACCTGCCTGGGGGGCTCCTTGGAGTAGAGGTTGTGATTGAGTCTGCATACATAGTAGCATGAGTCTCCTCTACCAGACCTACAGTAATACCTGTTACCTGCTACCCACTTTCTCTAGCATACCACAGCAGTCCTCACTGACCTCTGTGAAGAAGCCCCCCAGCATGGATACATAGGGAGCAGGATAAGTGGAGAAGATTGATGCTGTGGCATTTGGTCCAGTCACTGTAAAGTTACCCTTGGTGTAGTCATACAGAGCATCTAGGAGGAATGGGAATTATAAGAGTTAGCACAGAATTCATCCCACATGACATGAAAGCAAGTCCACCCATTACATTCAGCATAGACACCAAGAAGAGCACCCTGTCTACTCATGTCCAGCTTCTCACCCATCAGCACCCCCAAGTCCTTTTCCACAGGGCTACTTTCTATCACCTCATCCCCCAGTTATGTATTGATTGCGAAGATGGTTCTGGCCCAGGTGCAGAATCCTGCACTTGCTCTTGTTGAACTTCATAAGGTTCACCTGGGCCCACCTCTCCAGCTTGTCTAGGTCCCTCTGGATGACATCTCATCCTTTTTGGTGTATTGACAGCACCACTCAGATTGTTGTCATCTGCAAACTTGCTAATGGCATGGTCAGGATATCAGGTAGTAATAGGACTAGGGGGAATGGAATGAAGCTGGAGGTGGGGAGATTCAGGCTGGAGGTGAGGAGGAAGTTCTTCACCATGAGAGTGGTGAAGCCCTGGAATGGGTTGTCCAGGGAGGTGGCTGAGGCCCTGTCCCTGGAGGTATCACAAGAGCAGGCTGGATGAGGCTGTGGCCAGCCTGATGTAGTGTGGGGTGTCCCTACCCATGGCAGGGGGGTTGGAACTAGATGATCCTTGTGGTCCCTTCCTACCCTGACTGATACTATGATATTATAATGGTGCAGTTGATCCCACTACGTATATCGTTGATAAAAACATTAAACAGAACAGGTCCCAGTATGACCCCTGAGGGACACCTCTTGTCATTGCTCTCCATCTGGACTTCAAGCCATTGAGCACCACCCTCTGGATGCAACCATCCAGCCAATTCCTTATCCACTGAACAGTCCACCCATCAAACCGATATCTCTCCGGCTTGGTGAGTAGGATGTTGTGGAGGACTGTGCCAAAGGCCTTGCAGAAGTCCAGATAGATCACATCCACAGGTTGTCGCTTGTCCACTGACATAGTCACTTTAGCATAGAAAGCTGCAAGATTATAGTCAGGTAGGATTTCCCCCAGTAAAGCCATGCTGGCTGTCTTGAATCATCTCCCTGTCCTCCATGTGCTTTAACATGGCATCTAAGAGGATCTGATGACCTTCCCAGGCACAGAGGTGAGCCTGACAGGTCAGTAGTTCCTTGGGTCCTCCTTTCTACCCTTTTTAAAAATGGGTGTGATGTTTCCATTCTTCCAGTCCCCAGGGACTTTACCTGGCTGCCAGCACTTTTCAAATACCATGGAGGGTGGCTTGGCAACTACATCAGCCAGTTCCTATAGGACTCTGGGATGCATTTCATCAGGTCCCACGGACTTGTATATCTTCAGATTCCTCAGTCAATCACTCACTTTGGCTTCACTTACAGTGGCAGGGACTTTGTCTCCCTGGTCTCCATCTTGTGGTCCATCCACATGAGAGCCATGAGGAGAGGGGTTGCCAGTGAAGACTGAGGCAAAAATGTTTTTGAGAATTTTAGCCTTGTCCATTGTTACTAGTTCCTCACTTGCTCTTCAGGGGGAGCATCTGCTATCCTGTTTCCCACAGAGCAGCAGAGTCCTGGAGAGCTCCAGCTGTACCCAGCATATGGTAATTCATATAACTTAAGCTCTTATAGGCTCTGGAAGATAAATGCTGACAAAACACAGCTATTGACCCTGAGTAAAGAAAAGGTTTTTGCAGTGGGAATGCCATGAGCAGAGGAAGCTGAAGAAGCTGTGCTCTCCAGCACAGGTATCTAGGCCCTGTTCTGGCTTTGTGTTATGCAGTTCTGTCCCACAAGCCAGGAACTTACCCTCCTCACCAGACATCACAGTATGTACTTGTCATGGATTGAGTTGAACCTGCTGCTGTTATTCATACCATGCTGCAGTCATGCCAGCTTCAAAAATGGAAGTACTATCTGGAGCAAAGTATTATGTGGCTTGAAGTTCAGATTGCAGTGTGGGAGGCTTCCTGTTCTGGTTGCTGCTTCTGGGTTCCAGGTGTTGGTAATTTCTGCTGGGATGGTGGTGGGACAAAGAGGGCTTGGGGAGTTATTTCCTGGCTTGGGCTTTTGGTTTGCTTGCTTCTGCTGGCTGTTGATTTATGCCATGATTTTTTCTGCAAATAGGCCATAGTATGCATTTTGTACTATGTTTTTCTGATTTTGCTCAGTAAGGTAAATTCTTATCTCACTTTTTTTATGTCTCAATCCCAAATTTTTGTGTGTTACTTTTCCCTCACTTCTATATTGAGAAAATAGACAAGGTAGCCCACTGGTTTGTTTTGACCTGTGTTGTTCTGATGTAAACCATAATAGTAGAGTGAAAAAAAAACATTTTTGACAAACCAAGTTAAGACTGAAATGGTGCCCACAGCAATTTCTGTCATAAAAGATACAACCATACCATAGTAAAGTCCAAAGACGGTGGCTGCTGCCATAAAGGAGCCCAGGAACTGGCCAGTCAGATAAGCTGGGAGCTTTCTCCAGGGTAGGTTTCCTAAAAGGCAGTGTGTAAGGGTGATGGCAGCATTCAGATGAGCTCCTGCAAAAGCACAGCAAAAGAAAGTGGCTTCAGCCCTGATGCACACACACCCCACAGTATCCACCCAGACCTTGCTCCAGGGATCAGTGTGATCTGGATGATGAGATAGATTCCACCATTAGTAAGTTTGCAGATGACACCCAGTTGGGGGCAGGTGTCAATCTGTTGGAGGGTGGAAGAGCTCTGCAGAGGGACCTTGACAGGTGGGACAGATGGGTGGAGTCCAACATGATGGCATTTAACAAGTCCAAGTGCCAGGTTCTGCCCTTTGGCCACAGCAACCCCGTGCATTGCTACAGGCTGAGGACAGAGTGTCTGGAGAGCAGCCAGGCAGAAAGGGACCTGGGGGTACTGGTTGACAGCTGGCTGAACATGAGGAAGCAGTGTGCCCAGGTGGCCAAGAAGGCCAATGGCATCCTGGCCTGTATCAGGAACACTGTGGCCAGCAGGAGCAGGGAGGTCATTCTGTCCCTGGACTCAGAACTGGTTAGGCCACAGCTTGAGTCCTGTGTCCAGTTCTGGGTCACTCAGTTTAGGAAAGATGTTGAGTTGCTGGAACGTGTCCAGAGAAGGGCAACAAGGCTGGTGAGAGGTCTGGAGCACAAGCCCTATGAGGAGAGACTGAGGGAGCTGGGTTTTTTTAGCCTGGAGAGGAGGAGGCTCAGGGGAGACCCCATTGCTCTCTACAACTACCTGAAAGGTGGTTGTAGCCAGGAAGGGGTTGGTCTCTTCTCTCTAGCAACCAGCACCAGAACAAGAGGACACAGTCTCAAGCTGTGCCAAGGGAGGTTTAGGCTTGAGGTGAGGAGAAAGTTCTTCACAGAAAGAGTAATTGGCCATTGGAATGTTCTGCCCAGGGAGGTGGTGGAGTCACTGTCCCTGGAAGTGTTCAAGGAAGGATTGGATATGACACTTGGAGCCATGGTTCATTGTCATGAAGTGTTGGGTATTCAGTAACAGGCTGAACTTAATGATCTCTGAGGTCTCTTCCAACCTGGCTGATTCTATGATTCTGTGATTGAGATCAAGACTCTCTAAAGGCAAGGTCTCCCTCCTGCACAGACTCATAACTGATCCATTTTCCCTAGGCAGCTGATTGAGTTTTAGTCTTCTTAAAATGCTCTCAGAGAATTCTATCTCACCTGCCAGAGACACCTGTCGTGGTACTGCATGGGTTTCCCTCTCTGTGCACTTCTCTTTATTCACCTTAAAAGGAGGCTAGATTTTAGTCTCATCACTCAAGATTTATATGGCTACACCTAAGTGAGACAAATCGTGTCACAACTACAAAGCCTTCTGAAATCATCTGATAGACAAGACAAGAAGGACCTCATCCTGGCAGAACTGAGCATCCCAGCTGATGAGAGCTGTGGGCTCTTAATTCATCCAGCAGGCAAAGTGTAAGATGCTAGGGAAACAAACGGCAAAATCAACCACCAGTGCCCATATCTTCATGTTTGGAAAGCAACTCCTGCACAGGGCTTGTTAGCAGGGCCTCAGACTAATTCTTAGACATCCCTGCATGGAGCAGAGATTACCAGAAAGGCAAATCCTGTCTAGACCATGATTGCTCATGCTAGTATGGACCTGACCTTGTCCTTCCCTTGTAGGTTTTGTAATCTTGGACTGCATTTCATTACATAGTACAGTCATAGTATATGGCTTTCATACTATGCTTCCCTGTTTTGAAGGGACACTTTCTACAGAGGAGGCTGGTTAGTACAATGGTGCTTTTGGAGAAAGGCAGAGATGCAACCCACCAGTGGGCTCATGACAGATCCATTGACGTTTCCATGGATGCTATCATGCAAGTCATCCATGACTGTGACATTTGGAATGGAATGGAATGGAATGGAATGGAATGGAATGGAATGGAATGGAATGGAATGGAATGGAATGGAATGGAATGGAATGGAAGGGAATGGAAGGGAATGGAAGGGAATGGAATGGAAGGGAATGGAATAGACCAGGTTGGAAGAGACCTTCAAGATCATCGTGTCCAACCTATCATCCAACACCACCCAATCAACTAAACCATGTAACCAAGCACCCTGTCAAGTCTCCTCCTGAACTCCTCCAGTGATGGTGATTCCACCACCTATCCGGGCAGCCCAGTCCAATGGGCAATCACTCTCTCTGTGTAAAACTTCCTCCTGACCTCCAGCCTGAACCTCCCCTGGCGCAGCCTGAGACTGTGTCCTCTTGTTCTGGTGCTGGTTGCCTGGGAGAAGAGACCAACCTCTGCCTGTCTACAACCTCCCTTCAGGTAGTTGAAGAGAGCAATAAGGTCACCCCTGAGTCTCCTCCTCTCCAGGCTAAGCAACCCCAGCTCCCTCAACCTCTCCTCATAGGGCTTGTGTTCCAAACCCCTCACCAACTTCATTGCCCTTCTCTGGACTCATTCCAGCAACTCAACATCCTTCCTAAACTGAGGGGCCCAGAACTGGACACAGTACTCGAGGTGTGGCCTAACCAGTGCAGAGTACAGGGGCAGAATGACCTCCCTGCTCCTGCTGGCCACACTGTTCTTGATGCAGGCCAGGTTGCCATTGGCCCTCCTGGCTGCTGGGCACACTGCAGGCTCATGTTCAGCCTACCATCGACCAGTACCCCCAGGTCCCTCTCTGCCTGGCTGCTCTCCACCCACTCTGACCCCAGCCTGTAGCTCTGCATGGGGTTATTGTGGCCAATGTGCAGAACCCGGCACTTGGATGTGTTAAATCTCATGCCCTTGGACTTTGCCCGTCTGTCCAGCCTGTCAAAGTCCCTCTGCAAAGCCTCTCTACCCTCCAACAGATCAACTCCTGTCCCCAGCTTGGTGTCGTCAGCAAATTTACTGATGATGGACTCAATGCCCTCATCCAGATCATCAATAAAGATGTTAAAGAGCATGGGACCCAGCACTGATCCCTGGGGCACACCACTGGTGACTGGCTGCCAGCTGGATGTGGCACCATTCACCACCACTCTCTGGGCTCGGCCCTCCAGGCACTTCCTAACCCAATGCAGTGTGCTCCCATCCAAGCCATGGGCTGACAGCTTGGCCAGGACTTTGCTATGAGAGACAGTGTCAAAGGCCTTGCTGAAGTCCAGGTAGACTACATCCACAGGCCTCCCCACATCTACCAGGCAGTCACCTGATCATAGAAGGAGATCAGGTTGGTGAGGCAGGACCTGCCCTTCCTAAATCCATGCTGGCTGGGCCTGATCCCTTGGCCATCCTGTAAGTGCTGTGTGATTGCACTCAGGATGACCTGTTCCATAATCTTGCCTGGCACTGAGGTCAGGCTGACAGGCCTGTAATTCCCTGGCTCATCCAACCAGCCCTTCTTGTGAATGGGCACCACCTTAGCCAGCTTCCAGTCCTCTGGGACATCTCCAGTGAGCCAGAACTGCTGGAAAATGATGGAGAGTGGCTTGGCCAGCTCATCTGCCAGCTCCCTCAGCACCCTAGGATGAATCCCATCTGGTCCCATGGACTTGTGGGGATCCAAGCGGCTGAGCAGATCACCAACTACCCCATTCTGGAACATAGGAAAACTATGCTGCTCCCTGGCTCCTTCTGCCAGCTCTGCAGGCCAGCTGTCTGGAAGACGTTCTGTCCTTCTAGTAAAAATTGAGGCAAAGAAGGTGTTAAGTAACTCTGCCTTTTCCTCATCTTTGTTACAACGTTCCCCTCCATGTCCACCAAGGAGTGGAGGTTGTCCTTGCCCTTCCTCCTGCTATGAATGTATTTATAGAAGGACTTTTTGTTGTCCTTCACAGCAGAGGCCAGTCTAAGCTCCAAATGTGCTTTTGCCTCCCTAATTTTCTTCCTACAAGACCTAGCGACATCCTTAAATTTTTTATGGGTTGCCTCACCTTTCTTCCAAAGATGATACACCCTCTTTTTTTCCCTTAGTTCTATTAAAAGTTCATTAATCATCCAGGCTGGCCGTCTGCCCCAGCGGCTCATCTTCCGGCACATTGGCACAGCCTGTACCTGCACCTTCAACAATTCTTCCTTGAAGTAGGTCCAGCTCTCCTGGACCCCTTTGTTTTTAAGGGCTTTATTCCAAGGAACCCTCTGAATTAGTTCCTTGAGTAGCCTGAAGTCCGCCCTCCGAAAATCCAGAGTGGAGGTCTTCTTGCTACCCCTCTTAGCTTGACCAAGTACTGAGAATTCTCATGGTCACTGGCCCCTAAACACCCTCCAACCACCACATCACCCACCAGCCCTTCCCTGTTGGTGAAGAGGAGGTCAAGCATAGCCTTAACCCGGTAGGCTCACACAGCACCTGGGATAAGAAGCTGTCTTTCTTATTTGTGCTGCTATTAAGCAGGCAAAGAGAATCAAGCTCGTGTGGTATGGTGACCAATGGTCCAAGTACAAGTATGGTGAAACCTGGCAGATTGACTACCGCGTTCTCATTCTGGTAAGCAATACGAGCTTACTATGGTAGAGGCGAGCACTGGATGGCTAGAAATTTATCCAGTTCCTCATGGAACTGCATGTAACACCATTCTTGGTCTGGAGAGACAAATCCTGTGCAGACATGGGATTCCAGAGAGAATTGAGTGAGACAGCAGAACTCATTTCAAAAACAATCTTGTGAAAAAATGGGCCAAAGAGCACAGCACTGAGTGGATATTCCGCATTCCCTACTATGCACCAGCTGCAGGGAAGATTGAACACTACAACGGTTTGCTGAAGACCACTCTCAAAGCCATGGGGGGTGGATCTTTGAAAAACTGGGAGAAACATCTAGCACAAGCCACCTGGCTGGTAAATAGTAGAGGTTCAGTGAATTGAGTTGGATCTGCACATTTGCTACAAAAGGTAGAAGGTGTTAGAGTTCCTGTTGTTAGAGAAAATAATCCGTTAGGCAAAACTGTTTGGGTATTTCCTCCTTCAGGAGAAGCTAAACCTATCTGAGGGGTGGTTTCTGCTGAAGGTCCTGGTCACACTTACTGGGTAATGCAAGAGAAAGGTGAAATTCAGCATATTCCACAAAGAAATCTAACTTTGGCTGAGAGAGTTTAAATTCAGAGCATTGTACAGATAAAACATCATGCCCAAAAGAAGAATCCATGAGGAATCTATGGTGCTAGAGCCCTAAGAACCCTGAGAGTCATCTGAGAGTCCCTGTTCCTTTTCTTTGTTTCATCTGCAAAGAGACAAACTGTTTCCTGTTTTTCCTATTTTTGAACTTTTGAATCATCTACATCTGAGATAGACAGGATGGACAATGAACTGTATTTACTCATTAGTGTAGATATTGTTTTAGATTAGATGGATAGAATTAGCAGCCAATGGAATTGTTTAGAAGGGATGGATTGTGGTGGTTTTAGGCTATGCCTTTAAAATTTTGTTACAGATTTTGAGCAGAAAAGTAGAACAATGTAAATAAATCACTATTGGGTGTAAAAAGGAAAACCAAAGATAATTCTAAACAATTTCATTGGAGAAATATCTGCTATAAGATTGGCTGTACCAAACTCTTCCTTCTTCTGATCTCCTCTCTGCTCACTTCATGCTCTGAGGGGAGACTAATCTGCTTCTGCTTGACCTTAGCTGCATTGTTTTGGTTAAGTCTAACAGCTACTTACTTTTTCTCTGCTCCTTTCTCCCTTTTGGACAGGGGGTGAAGGGCAGGGAGGCAGCTCTCCTGGTCTTTGACCAGGGGGTTTTCGTGTTGTTTACTAATTGTAAATATCTGTAGATATTGTAATTCCTGTGTATATTGTAAATATTCATCACATTCCATTGTAGAGTGTAGTTTTGCTTGTAAATTCAGCTTCATTTGCTTCCAACTGAGCTGGTCTGGCAAAGTTAATGTTGGGGGGAAATTTCAACCCACCACATTACAAAAAATAATTAGATCCAGATTTGTGTCCCCAGTGCAAATCACATTTGTTGTCCATTTCCCATGAGTCCAAAGGAAATAATTTGCTTTTCCTGCCTAGGAGGTGTAAACTTTGGGGTCAATAAATATTCCAGTTTCAGTGGACACTTCCTACTCCAGACTCAGAATGGAGTGAAATGTCAACACATGTCATCTCATCAAAGTGTAGGACAGAGTGAAAGTGACAGTGCATGTACTGCCTACTACAGTCCCATAACCACAACTGAAACAGAGAAAGGTTCCTTTTTCTTTGATCTTCTGATTTTTTGCAGGTATGATCAGCTATTTCAGAGACCACAGGAAGCATCTTGTGACAAAAATGGAGCCAAATTACAATGCCAATGCAGCCAGCTTCAGAATCATACTGTTGCTGGCTGAGCTGAGACTCTCTTCACCTTTCCATCCCTCAGGCGGTCAGCTCCATCTCAAATGTCACCTGGGACTGCGAGGACCTACTTTCCTCCTCCCACTTTCCCTAGAATGTCTCCACCCAGTCTAAAAGGACAAGGAGACCAACAGCTGACTGCTCATGGGAAAATTTTCCATTACAAGCCAGCCCCAGCCTTGGACATACCTCTTCTCCAACATTGTAAGAGCAATTACTTGCTTTAATTTTCTGCTCACTAGAATCCTTGATCTCTTCTTATGGTGCAAATGAATGCAGAAGTTGCACAAAGCACATTAATTCCCTGGCATTAATCCTGTAGCCCTGATATACCAACCCCTGAGTTCATGTGGGATGGGTGCCCATGGGTGTGGATGACAAGGAAAGAATTTGTATACCATTCCTAGCTGCAACATCAGCAGTAAGCTCCCCATTGCAATAAATCATTTACTTCTCCGTAGATCATATTGGCAGCATGTTTTCAGAGTTCTTTATCTTCTTGGGCCATGATGGCATATCCCAAGTGCTTAATGAGGACACTGCTGAAACTGGGCCCTGATGATGACAGTTGGAGAGGATGACTGAGCCTCTGCTACTCTCTCTGTCCTACTTGACTCTGTCTCAGTTTAGAGCATGTATTCAGGGTTGTCTTACTGTAGATACGCAATGCTCACCTCGTCCCCTTCTTCTCCTAACACTGTTGCACCATTGTGACTCCTTGGCTTGATGCAGACCTACTTTCTGAAGACTCCACTGTGATAATTGGATCACAAGAATGATCCTACTTATGATCACCAGACCTGCTCTGCAATTGTTTCTTGGGGACCCTAGGACTGTATCTTTTTTTCTGGTAAGGACATTGTCTCACTTCGCCATACCATCTTTCACCTTTCTGCAGCTCACTCCTGCTTTCCCCAGTTCATGTGGGCTTTATGGGACATAGAACTATGCCATGCTCAAGTGTCCCACTCACCAGAGATTCCTCCAGCTGCATGGATGCCCAGGGTAACACCAATGCCAAATCCCAAATTGATGCTCAGATGTTGCCCAAGCTCTCCTCTTCCTAATACCACTTGTGCCACGGAAGACAAGCCAAAGACCTAGTGCACAGAAAGAGAGAAGAAAGTGTTAAAAGTAGTGTTATTGCTGTGGCGGACTGAGCTTCTTTGCTACTTTTCTTACAATACTAATCACAGAATTATCAAGGTTGGAAGACACCTCCAACCCCCCTGCCATGGGCAGGGACACTTTCCACTAGATTAGGTGTACTGATAAACACCCAAAAACAGGATGTCTCTATGATGCTTATGGTAAGGAGATGAAGAAAGGACAAAAGAATGACCTTCTCCTGCAAAAACTGAAGTGGTACTGTGTTATTCCTCAGTGGTACCCATCACACCAAACCAGGCACTCTAGTCATGGTTGGATACAGAGAGACAAACCCCAAACACCCACACTGAGATCCAGGACTCAAGAGGGATCATTCACACTGTCATGGTAAGGACATCTGTGCCTTAAACGAGGCACAAGAGCATAGAGGAGTATCACCACAAACCTCCCAGAGACAGCATCTAAGATTGATGGAAGGAGGGTTGATGTACTCTCATTGTCTTTCTTTTCCTGGTGTGCAAAAACCTAATTTGTCTAGAAACCCACTTTGTGCACCGCATGGCTATTTGTTGTATCTGATTCTAATTGTAGTTACTTACTATGGTGAGAAACAATTAAGAAAATAATGGTTTAGCTTTTCAATGTATTTTTTAGTGGTTAAAGGGGAAACTGGTAAACAATTCAAGAGAAAAGTAAATACTCACCAGAAGGAAAAGACATATTCAACAAATTGCTCTGGCCTGGAAGCAAATTCTGTTTCACTTTTTTAGTATCCTCAGGAAGTGGAAACAATAGTTCTTTGCACAGTTCTTACACTGAAAAGGCAAAGCTTCTTCTGAAGTCTCTGCCTTGCCAACCATGTAGGGCTTTTCCTTGGGCTACACCAATGTTTATCCAGGATGTCATGACCCTCTGAGAAAGTCAGTATGTTCTCCAGTGTCTAAACTTCTGCTCTGGCAGTCTAGTTTAACTGTGATCTTTGCAAGCTACTACAACTGGATCCAAATTTTATCTCATGCATCTGCTCTCTGTCTTCCTTTTTAGACATCAACAAAGTGCCCTGCTCTCCAAATATACTCTTCTTTCCTCTTTCATCTACACAGACCACGCTCTGTGCTCTGCATGGAGGTACAGCCACATTTCTCAGCAAAGGTAAAAAAACAACAACAAGAACAACAAAAACAGCAACAACAACAAAAAGAAACAACCAGGTTTGGGGTTGTCCTGCACCATCCTCAAAGCCATTACAGAAACTCTGCCTACTCTTTGTTGACTTTTCCTAAGCTACACCCAAGAGAAGCCAAACGCATGAGGCACAGGTTTTGTAAGACAGCACATAAGTGCAGAAAGAGGAGTGGAGGGCAGGAGACGTTGTTGAGGCTGAACACCAGAAGACTGAAACGAACATGGGACAGACCACAGAACCAGTTTTTTAGCACTGATCTGAACCTGTGGTCTCCTTCACTATTCTTAAAGTCCCCAAACACTCTTTTTTTCCTACCTCTCTACTCCTTCCCCTGTTTTGTCCTGCTGCCTGGTTCCCTCCTTTATGAAGATTGCCTGGCCAATAAAGAAAGATACCTAGGGCTGAGTGCTATCATCCAAATAACAGCCATCCAGGCACCCTAAGGATGCATCCAGTACATTCCTGGCTACCAGGAGGACCAGGGGACTGCTGAAGGGTTGTACACTGAATGCTAGATTTGGATGGTGAATGCTATGTTTGGAGGATGGATGCTACATTTGGATACTGGATGCTGTTTACTGCCAGCCCTTGATAGAGATCCTTGTGCAATATTCCTCCTACTGCTTTATTCTCCATGTGAGCCAATGTGAGCTACAGACTACAAATTTTGCCTTGGACTTTCAAAATGCAGGGACAGTCTCCACCTCATGCTGCATCCCAGAGTAAACTGAGGCAGGACACCCCTGAACTTGTTCTTTATCACCTGGAAACACCCACCACGAACAAAAAAACCAAAAAGCCTTGCTCTGCTCCTGCTTAGGTGTCACAGATGTCTATATCCTAATTTCCAATGCATGTAAACTTACTTGTGCAGTAAGAGTGAACCGGATGTGCAATAATGTGATAAAAAACAAGCATCCATTGCATACATAGTTGTTGCTCTGTAAAAGTACAGATGTTATAGTATAAAGTATCTATATATGCTCTTGAAAATAAGTGCTTTTATCTGTACAGAAAGCTAAATTAAAAGGTCCTTGTGCTTACACAAGTCTTGTTTTTCTCCTGTGTATATTTTCAAGTACAAGTTATTTGGGTTATCCCCAGCCCTTCCATGCCAGCTTCTGTCCTGTCCAAAGTGTCTGAGCTCAGGTGCCAGCTCAGCTGGCACAGATAGCTACTGGTTCTTTTCAGAGGGAGGTTGTAGTTTTTCTGTGTTGGTCCAACACATAAAGGCTTGTGTCTGAGTGGGCAACTCACTCCCACCAGGGACCAGTTCTGACTGCAAAGTTTTCCGCACTCTCTCCCCACACATCTCCAAAGCAGCCTGAGAGCTCAAAACCACTTTACTGTTTCTGCTTGAAACAGATCCCTCAAGTAAGGGGGTAGTTTCTGAATGATATGGATAAGCACAGTTCATTTCCCAGAATAAGAAAACCAGAAGTGAAATCCTGGCATGACTTACACTGAATAATTACATTTCCTAATGGGTACTGTGGCTCTGGAGAGTTTCACAGGTGTTCATTATCATTTCAGTCCCCATGAGGAAGACAAATGCTTTTCATTCTGTGAATGGTTCTCATTTCACAGAGGCTGCCAGGGGTACAAGAGTCAGGGTTTGCTCCAGGACTTGTGAAGAACCTTCAACTACACCATCATCTCTGGCATGGCAGGAAGAAAAGTCTTAATTCACTGCATGGGACCTTTCAGTGGGTTGGCACAAGCACTGCATTGCCCCATCTGACCTGGCACTGCTTTTTGATTTCATGCCCAGATTATTCCTCATTTTTCTCCTTGAAGAGAACTGAAACAGCACCTGCTTCACCTTCTCCCAATGGCCACCCACTCCAGAGTAGAGCTTTCACTGTCGTGATTGCCCCTCCATCTCCTGATTCCCCCTCCTTATCTCCCTGGTTATCAGGTGCTTTTACTTCTCCAATGTGAAAAGGTTTTGATACCTATACATAATTGTTGAAGAACTTAAACCCACCCAGAGAAAATCCATAAAGTTTTCAACAAATGGTCTACATGACAGGAAGCTGCTGCCCCACCATAGCAGAGATGTGAGCATTAGCAACCAGCTGCTGAGTAGTCCTGAGGATGTGGTAGGAAGCCACTGACCTTACAGAATGCTGCTGCAAATGCTTGCCCTCTCACCCACACTGCACAAACATACACATACAGAGACCCACACACCTGGGCCCATCTCCTCCTTACCATTAGGATGAACATCCCCAGTGCTTCTGCCAGCAGCTCCCTGAAGGTACCATTACGAATTGTGAGTGCCTTCTTAATCTTCTCCAGCATTTTGCTCACTGGCTCCAGCCTTTTCCTCTCTGGCTCCAGCCTGCAGTCACAGGAACTCCTGCTGTAAGAGTACAATTCGTTGTGCTGAGCTAAGCTGCCCTTTGAAACTTGGCACACTCCCTTCACCCCCAGACACCTTCATTCATTTGGTTAACGATGAACGAGCCAATAAACTACCAGCTAGCTTCGAAGTCTTGCCCCACACACATGCCATCCTTTTAAAACTGTATGATAAGGATGTACTATTTCTGCTACCAGGGCATCACAAATGTTGTGCCTCTGCCAGTAAGCAGTCCATTTTCTGAGCAGTGTGTGCTTCTCTGTAGCCTTCTCCACAGGAATTGAACAGGATATTTGGTTCTGCTCTACATTGTAATGCAATGGCTGATGGTTTGGTGCTAAATGCACACATGTCCTGCAGCTCACATCACACTAGTACCAATCCTCCCTGCCACCACTCTGGTATGTCCTCTCATGTGGGGCAATGAGAGATCAGTCTTGGCAATGGTCCCTAGAGACCTTCAATCTCTGGCTGCCAGAGCAGAGCCCTCAGCCTGTTCTGCTTTCCATTCCATCTCCTGATTCCCTCTGCTTATGTCCTGTTTCACCAGGTGCTCTTACTTCTCCACTGTGAAAAGGTTTTAATACGTTGCTTAATCGCCAAAGTACGTCAAGCCCCTCAAGACCTTTTCCTGTGCACCTTGTGTGGTTCTTCACTGGTTTACCTTGCCTTCCTCTCAACCTGCTGCAGCTTCTCACTGCAGATCTGGAGTGGGTAGAGTGTGCAGCTCTGGAGAGGTACCAGCAGCTGCCCCATGTGGGGATACAGGGTTCTGCTCATAACTGCCCCTGATGTTGCCTCCCTCTGCACTACTGAGTTGCAAAGGCTCATGAGCTTTTCCTTCACCCACAGGACCCTAAACTGTCACAGGTGGCTGTACAGACAAACCTGGATGAGCTGATCCTCATCTCTGCCCCCTTCCAGCAACATGTTAACTACTGACCTCAGTGAATGCCTGGATAAATATGTAGTAATGTAAGATATTAAGAACTATCTAATCATGACTGACTGGAACCTTGATAACAAAGGGCATTCCATACAGCATATTTCTAGGTAGGAAGGGGGTTTTGTCCTCTGAGTCTGTGTGCTGTGGTGCAGAAAAAGTGGCCAACAAATTTTTTGTGGTCACTTCAGCACCAGGTCAGGATGGTGACAGCAGCCTCAAGTTTCTTCTGCACATGGCAATTTCCAGATGACGAGTAAAACTAAGGTCCTGACATCAGCATGTATTGGAGATCTCACACCTGTTCTCAGATCTCACACCTGTTCTCAGATAGATGAGGCATGAGTGAGCCAGTATCCCCCACAAATGGACCTACAACATCATTTTTCTACTTCCAGATCTGTTTTGTCTCCTGCACTCAAGCATTAGCTATAGGCATCTCTAATTTGGGATGAAAAATTGGATAGGTCTTTCTGGGAAGATCATGGATTTTCAGTCTTTTCAGGGAAAAGAAGCAATCTCAGTTTGCAATAGAAGTCTTTGGTTTGGTAATAATATTTGCAGCACCACCAAATTACCACCGAATTCCCTGAAACTCCAGCATGCTTCTGGGGTGACATCACATATCACTTGATGTGTCTTTTGCCACTGTTTGTCCTTTTACACAGGTCATTCCACAAGATGGCACTGAGACATGAATTATTCCCTTAAAACTGTTCAGACAGGTTCCTCTATTGGCTGCTGAAAATGTGAGAACCTTTCAGTTTTAGATTTCCTCTAGGTATTTTTAGACATTAAAGAAATCTGTCAATGTTCAAGGAGTGTAAGAACAGAAACAAATACCTTTCCTTAGGTCCTGTGGGACAGAGCACCTCTGTTCTGGCAGTATACAAACACAAAGTGCTGTTACGCTCCACCTTATAATCAGCAGATAAAAACAGACAACTCTGAAGGGGAGTTTGTCTCCACCTAAAATAAGCATCCAAGATCAGACCTATGAGTCATGCTGGATGCTGGCAGTTTCCCATGTGTCTTCACCCTCCTGCTTGCACACATGGAGTTATTATTAAGCCTGGTGAGCTGGACTGCCCTTCCTCCATGAATCCAGATATAGGGATCTTGAGTAAGTGCAGACAATGCTGTGAGTCAGCCAAGGGCTGGAGTGCAAGGATGTGCCAGCTGCCCAGCATGACCCATTTGTACTTACATGGTTTCTCTTACCTGCATTTGGAGTCACCAAATACCGTCCCCTGCTAACATAAGAAGCCACACCACATGCTCCCTTTTATGACCTGTCCAGTCTCTAGTTTAGAGACAGATGCTCCTCCTGCTGGAAGACTGTTGCCAGAACTTGCTGCTGTGGTGATTAGAGACTTTCTTCTAATTTTCAGCCAAATTTTCAAAGCTGTTTGTTCATGTGCCAGCACTCAACCATTGCACTCATAATTTAACTTATTTCTTAGAAGTGATATTCCATAAAGTTTCTCTATAAGCTTTTTTAGAAAAGCATTAGCTGATCACATTTTGGTCTGCACCACCTCCTGATGGTTACTTTGAGTTGCTCACAGGTTGAAATTTCACTCAACACTGACCCTATGATTTTGTCATGTTTTTCACTACTAAACAAACTTCATTTTATTTCCTAAGTCCTCAGTGTGGAGAGGAAAACGTTGGTACAGTCACTGCCTACTAACTGTGCTAGTGTTAATACCCGTAGCATTGAAGAGCCCAAGAAGCAACACCTCTGGATCTGTTAAAGTAGCCCTGAGAAAGATGAGCACCCAGGAACTCCAGGGCAGTCATTCTTCTGCAAGAAATAACTTCTCTGACTCACTTTGACAATGCACGTTTCCCTGCACCCAGGAGATCATTTGTCTCTTGATTTTGCTAATCAACAGCAGAAATGTCACCACTGAATTAGCCTCAGCCCTGTTGATGAAGCTCTAACTTCTACCCTGAGGCCAAGAAGTTAAAGCAGTCAGCACAACAGAGGAGCACCTCACTGTGGGTTGAGGACAACTTGCTCTTCCGTCACACCAAATGAATATAGTGCATAGACATGTTCAGGCCCTTTTAGAAAACAAGACCAGGTATGAGTGACTAGTACAGGACTGGTATGACCTTAGCTGTCCAGAACGGACCCTACTTGACACACCCTAGAGCACCCCCAGCCTAGAGCACCCCCAGCCTAGAGCACCCACACCCTGTGGTCTTTCATTTAATGCTCGTGGCTGACCTCCTCTCATTTATGGATGGTAGACATTGAGCATGTCACAGAGGTCCCAGTTACTTGTCTCCTTAGCCAACAGCTTTGTTCTACAAACTGTTACCTGTCTCTTCCTTCCCAGGATACCAGCCTCTATGGCCTTTCATCCTACCCTGCACATCATCACACTTTGTCCTGATAATGGCTAAAGGTGCATCACCTGTACATGCTCCTTTCCTGTAAAACCATGCTGGCTCTTACCGTGCTGGGTAGGATTTGAAGGCATCAAAGGAGTGTTGCGATAGTGCAGCACTAAACTCCTGACCTGGTCCATAGTCCTCTGCTTTATTTCTCAGGTCCATAGTGCCTCCCTGCCCCAGACTGTTAAAGCTCACATAGCCAGAGGTAATCCAGGAGGTAGTAGTGTCAGGAGGATGGGAGCTGCATGGGTTTGCTGTTGCTAGCAGGAGAGCAGGGCTGTCCAACAAGGGGTCACCTAGGATATTGCTGACCCCATTGTTGGGTAAGAACATGGAGAGCACCTGGGCAGCTCTGGCAGGAGACCTACCCACCTATGTTGGTCTGCTCTCTTCTTCTGCCTTCCTCTGGTTTACCAGAGAGAATGAGAATATTTCTATCCATAGCAAAGATTAATGGGGTTTGAGGCACCCACATACCTTTGATCCAGGGGACATCCTGCCTGACTAATCTGATAGCCTTCTATGAAACCATGACTAAATGGGTAGATGAGAGAAGGGCAGTGGATGTCATATACCTTGGCTTCAGTAAGGTTTTTGATACTGCCTCCCATAACATCCTCTTAGAAAAGCTCAAGAAATGTGGCATAGATGATTGGTCCATGAGGTGGATTGAAAAGTGGCTTGACAACAGAGTTCAGAGGGTCATTATCAGTGGCACAGAGCCACCTCAGAGGCCTGTGGCCAGTGGTGTTCCTCAGGGATCGGTTGTGGGTCCAGTTTTGTTCAATGTCTTTATCAATGACCTGGATGAGGGGATTGAGAGTACCCTCAGTAAGTTCACTGATGATACAAAACTGGGGGGGGTTGGCTGACAGCTGCCAGGCTGTGCAGCCATCTAATGAGACCCAGACAGGCTGGAGAGCTGGGTGCAGGAAAACCTTGTGAAGTTCAGTAAGGACAAGTGCAGGGTCCTATATCTGGGAAGGAATAACAATAGGCACCACTACAGGTTAGGGGCTACCCTGATGTAAAGCATCTCCAGGGAGAAAGACCTTGGAGTGCTGGTGGACAGCAAGTTCTCCATAGAACAACAATGTGCCCTTGTGGCCAAGAAAGCAAATGGTATCCTGGGGTGCATCAAGAAGGATGTGTTGAGCAAGTCTGGGGAAGTTCTTCTACCTCTCTACTCTGCCCTGCTGAGAGCACACCTGGAATACAGTGACCAGTTTTGGGCTCCCCAGTTCAAGAAAGACAGAGAACTGCTAGAGAGAATCCAACAGAGACCAATGAGGATGATTAGGGGACTTGAGGATCTCCCCTATGAAGAGAAACTGAGAGACCTGGGGCTATTTAATCTTGAGAAGACTGAGAGTATATAAATATCTGAGGGGTGGATGTCAAGTGGATGGGGCCAAGCTCTTTTTGGTGGTGCACAGTAATAAGACAAGGAATAGAAAAACAGAATAGAATAGAATAGAATAGAATAGACCAGACCAGACCAGACCAGACCAGACCAGGTTGGAGGAGACCTTCAAGATCATCATGTCCAACCTACCATCCAACACCACCTAATCAACTAAACCATGCAACCAAGCACCCTATCAAGTCTCCTCCTGAACACCTCCAGTGATGGTAACTCCACCACCTCCTCAGGCAGCCCATTCCAATGGGCAGTCACTATCCCTGTGTAGTACTTCTTCCTAACTTCCAGCCTAAACCTCCCCTGTTACAGCTTGAGACTGTGTCCTCTTGTTCTGGTGCTGGTTGCCTGGGAGAAGAGACCAACCTCTGCCTGTTTACAACCTCCCTTCAGGCAGTTGTAGAGAGCAATAAGGTCACCCCTGAGTCTTCTTCTCTCCAGGCTAAGCAGCCCCAGCTCTCTCAGTCTCTCCTCATAGGGCTTGTGTTCCAAACCCCTCACCAACCTCGTTGCCCTTCTCTGGACAAACTCCAGCAAGACAACAATACTCCAGGTATGGCTTCACCAGGGTAGAGGGACAGGAGAATCTCCCTTGGTCTGGTGGCCACACTCTTCTTATTGCACCCCAGAATACCATTTGTCTTCTTGGAAATGAGGGCTCATTCCTGGCTCTTGGTGAACTTATTGTCCACCAGCACTCCCAGGTCCTTCCTCCACAGGCTTGTCAGCTTCCACTGGGTCAACCACTCACCTGTACTGTTGCATGGGGCTATTCCTTCCTCAGTGTAGGACTCTACACTTGTTGAATTTCACAAACTCCACCTCTGCCCAATTTTCTAGCTTTTCCAGGTCTCACTGCATAGCAGCACACCTTTATGGTGTGTCAGCCACCCCTCCCACTTTGTATCATCAACAAACTCAATGAGAATATACTCTATTCCTTCACCTAGGTTGATGATGAAGATGCTGAACAAGACAGAACCCAGGACTGAACCCTGGGGTACACCATGAGCCACAGCCTTCTAATTAGACCCTGCACTATTGATCACAACCTTCTGAGCATTGTCATTCAACCAGATCTCAATATCCCTCATTGCCCACTCATCTAACCCACACTTCCTTAGCTCACTTATGAGAATGTTATGGGAGTCAAAAAGCTTTGCCAATGTTAAGGTAGACAACATCCATTGCTGTCCCATCACCTACCCACTTGGTCACATCATCATAAAAGGTTATCACATTGGTCAAGAATGATGTCTCCTTTGTGAATTCATGTTGACTGTTTCTGATAACCTTTATTGTCCTCTCCATGCTTAGCAATGACCTCCAGAATGAGCTGCTCCATCAACTTTCCAGGGATGCAGGTGAGGCTGACTGGCCTATAGGTCCTCCCTCCTGCCCTTTTTGAAGACTAGAATGACATTGGCTTTCCTCCAGTTCTCAAGCACCTTGCCAGTTCTCCAGAACCTTTCAAAGACCCTGGACAGCGGCCCTGAAATTATTTCTGACAGCTCCCTCCATATCACTGATTCATCTTGTCAGAACCGATGGCCTCGTGGATACCCATGTTATTTAACTGATCTCTAATTTGGTCCTCCTCAGCCAAGAGAACATCTCCTCTATGAAGAGTGACTCTCTTAAGGGCTGTTTAGTCTTGAGAAGAGAAGACTGAGAGGGGGTCTGTTCAATGTGTATAAATACCTGAGGGGTGCGTGTCAAGTGGATGGGGCCAAGCTCTTCTTGTTAATGTTCTTGTTAATGGATATAAACTTGAACATAGAAAGTTTCACCTCAGCATAAGGAGTGACAGAGCACTGGAACAGGCTGCCCAGAGAGATTGTGGAGTCTCCTTCTCTGGAGACTTTCAAAACCCACCTGGATGCATTCCTGTTCTGGGTGACCTTGTTTTGTCAGGGGTTTTGGACTAGATGATCTCCAGAAGTCCCGTCCAACCCATGCCATTCGATGATTCTCTTGTTGTTGGTGTGGGCTTAAAGGAGGACTTTGGAGGCCAGAGAATTTTGTTCACATTCTAAATTTCCAGGAACCATCAACAAAAGGGAATGGGTGGTTGAGTGGGACATGGTGATCCACTTTGAAAGGTTGTGAGAACCTGCTGCAAGGGTTGTTTTCTCCAGACTACAGCTCCCAAATGAACCATGGACCAGACTGAGCAGGAGGGAGAAAGGTGTGACCCTTCACCCTGAGCACAGACAGAGTGAGCCCAGTGGGTGTCCTCTAATGCCTCCATGGCTCTGGCACTTTTTCTCCCCCAACCTCTTGCTGTGTTATATGACCACAATATGGTGCTGCTTCATCTTACCAAGCTATGCAAAAGAGAAAGAAGAGGGGAGATGGTTTCTGCACAGAGAGCAGGCTCTATGCTCTGTCAGTTCACTCCATCCCATGAAACACTGTACAAATGGCAAAGGCAATAAAGTATGAGATAAACAAGATAAATCCAGTTATTTACTGCCCTGAAGCAAGGCATTGTTCTCTGTGGTGAGTTTTCAAGTACTTTTGTTTTCAGTCTGCTTTTAAATGATGTCTATAATGTGGCTTTCTCCAGCTCCTGGAGGGAAAGAACAGTGCAACAGTGCAACAGTCATGGTGCCACAGATTTCTGTCTTCCAAAGCTTTTACTGTATCTAATATATCATTGAATTGCTGCCCTGCTGTAAGTATCACAGTTAGTGCTTTGGTGAGCTGAGGCAGCTGTTGCGACATCTTGGCTTGTTATATATTTGAATGATGCTCCTGCTTGCTCTCCTGACCACTGATCTCACTAACGATGAAGTGTAAGCTGAGACATGTATCCTTGGCTGTCTTAGGGCTGGAAGAGTTCGTAACCTGCATTGCACAAAGGAGGAGAGAGTGACGAGCAGGGGATGACTTAGGATCACCCAGGAGATGATGACACTTCCAGTTGGGGCAGGTATTTTAGCAAAGATCACCCAGCAATCCATGAGCAGTTAAAAATGTTTTCTCTTTTCACTCCAAACTGCATGGTCATCCCTTGGGAATAGGGAATTAGACAGGGAGGAGGAGTGGATGTTCAGGACTCATGGTGGTGAGCAATGAAGCTGGGAATTTGAGTATTCTTATGGCATCTCAGGACAACCAAACAATTCAAGAACATTCTAGTAAAGTCTACTAATCTGTCCCTGTGACTGACATGGTGGACATCCTACTCCAGTAGACACATTAAGCCAGGCAGTGGTCACTGAGATGGACTGGACCCATGGAGGAGTGTCAGGAGAAGAGTATGTGCACAGAAGAAATATATTTTCCTGGAAATATTTTATAGTTTCCAACAAATCACAGCTCAGGGACCACTTCTAAAGAGAGGTGTCCTTGTGTAATAGCCACTGGTGGGTTTTCACCTTCAGGAATTTTCACAACCATTTCTAGATCCCTTTTTAGCACCTGCAATATCCTGTGTCAAGAACTTCCACAGATGCACTACACACTCTAGTAGATGAAAAACTGTTCAATCATATTGCAAAGGTGAGCAGTCAAAGCTCTGTGAGCATAGCAAGATATTTCCCAGAAAAGCCTACGAACTGGACTGGCCACTCCTCTAGGTGAACACTCCAGCCAAGTAATTGCTGTGCCTAATGCTGCAGTTTGACACATGGGTGAATATTTCAGGTGCAAAAATCAATGTTTATAGCTTCACAGACATGTTGTGATTTGTGCATGTGTTGCTCTTGTGGCAGAATCTGCAGGCTGTGTTGTGAGGAGAGGCTCATCGCTTCAGGTCCTGCACAAACACACCCTGAGATGGCTCCAGAGAGCTCTAACTGCCTCCACAGGAGGCAGGAACAGACCCTCTGCCATACTTATGAGAATATTAATTGATATTTTGTCTTCAAGAAGGTTCCTATGACATCAAAATCTCGATGGTGGTATGTAACAGCCACTTATTCAATAGAATAGAATAGAATAGAATAGAATAGAATAGAATAGAATAGAATAGAATAGAATAGAATAGAATAGAATAGAATAGAATAGCCTGGAGAAGAGAAGGCTCAGAGGAGACCTTATTGCTGTCTACAGCTACCTGAAGGGAGGTTGTAGCCAGGTGGGATTTGGTCTCTTCTCCCAGGCAACCAGCACCAGAACAAGAGGACACAGTCTCAAGCTGCACCAGGGGAGGTTTAGCCTGGATGTTAGGAAGAAATTCTTTACAGAAAGAGTGACTGGTCATTGGAATGGGCTGCCCAGGGAGGTGGTGGGCTCACCATCACTGGAAGTGTTTAAGAAGAGACTGGATGAGGCACTTGGTGCCATGGTTTAATTGATTAGCTGGTGTTGGGTGATATCTCAAAGGTCTTTTCCAACCTGGTTAATTCTATTCTATTCTATTCTATTCTATTCTATTCTATTCTATTCTATTCTATTCTATTCTATTCTATTCTATTCTATTCTATTCTATTCTATTCTATTCTCAGTTTGCCCACCAGACACAGGTATGCTGGCTCCCTGACACCTGCATTAGGGACATCACCAGGAAACTCTGTGGTCTGGTATGGCCACCTGACTATTACCCACTACTGGTTATGCTGGTTGGTAGTGATAAGCTGTGGAGAGAAGTCCACAAATGATCAGAAGGGACTTCAGGGCACTGGGGTGGTTGGCTGAAGGTTCAGGAGCACAGGTAGTGTCCCTTCAGTATCAGAGAAAAGCACTGAAAGGAACAGGAAAACACACCTGATAAACGTGTGGTTCAGAGGCTGACATCACTGGTGGAATCTTGGTTTCTTTGATCAAGGGGAAGTCTGCACAGCCTGCTTGCCATGAATGGAGTCCAGCTATCTCAAAGGGAAAAAAGCGTTCTTTCCTATGAGTTACCTGGGCTTACTGAGAGGGCTTTCTGAGAGGGTTCAGTAGGGGAAGGTGATATAGCCAGACTTTGGATGGATGAGCCTGTGAAAGCCACTGTGCAGCAGGATAGCTATGACTTGGTTATCTTAACAGAAATGTGGTGGGATGACTCTTGTTACTGGGGTGATGCAATGAACGGCTTCATATTTTTAAGAAAGACAGGCCATCAAGGAGATGTGGTAAAGCTGCTCTGTGTGTGAGAGGGGAACAGGAATGCATTGAGATCTGCCTAGGTTGGAAAAAAGAACTAGTTGAAAGTGTGGTGGTAAGAATTAAGGGGCAGGATAATACGGGTGATATTGTAGTGGATGATTACTATAGCCCACCTGATCAGGAAGAGGAAACTGATGAGGCCTTCTATAGACAATTTAAAGCAATCTTGTGATCACATGTCCTGATTATCACAGGGGCCTTCAACTAGCCTGATATTTGCTGGAAAGACAATACAGCAAAGCACAAACAGTCCAGGAGGTTCCTGCAGTGTATTCATGATAACCTTTTGACACAGATGGTTGATTACCCTATAGGGAGAGCTGCCTGTCTGGACCTTGTCCTGACAAAGAAAGAAGTGTGGTTGGGGATGTGAAGGTTGGAGGAAGCTTGGCTGCAGTGCTGATCAAGTTCAGAATAATGCAAGGAAGTAGAGCAGTAGGTAGGATTGCAACCCTGGACTTCAGGACAGCCAACTTTCACCTCTTCAGTGACCTACTTGGAGGAATCCCATGGGTTAGGGCTCTAGAAGGTGGGGCCAAAGACAGCTGGTTAATATTCAAGCACCACCTGCTCCAAGCTGAAAATCTGTACATCACCACGAGTAAGAAATCAAGCAGGGGAGGCACAGGGCTGCATGGATGAGTAGGGAATTTCTGGAAAAACTCAGACGGAAGAAGGGAGTTCACAGTATGTGGAAAAAGGAACTGGCCATTTGGGAGAAATATAGGAATATTGCCAGAGTATGTAGAGATGCTACAAGGAAATCTAAGGCCCCCTTGGAGTTAAATCTGACCAAGGATGTAACAAATAACAAGAAGTACTTCTTCAGATACATTAGCAGGAACAGGTGAAATGTGGGCCTGCTGCTGAATGAAGTGGGTGACCTGGTGACAGAGAGATACAGAGGAGGAGGAGTTTTTCAATGCCTTCTTTGTGTCAGTCTTTATTTCCAAGGCTGGCTCTTAGGAATCTGAGTCCCTGGAGTAAGAGAGAATGTCTGGGGGAATCACAGAATCACAGAATATTAGAGGTTGGAAGGGACCTCCAGAGATCAAGTCCAAATCCCCTGCCAAAGCAGGGCCATTTAGGGTAGTCTGCACAGGAATGCATCCAGGTGGGTTTTGAAAGTCTCCAGAGAAGGAGACTCTCTGGACAGCCTGCTCCAGTGCTCTGTCACTTGTTATAACACAGTTGTTTTATTGTTCTCATTTCACTGCTTCCATTTGTTGCTGTAAGCAGGTACATGTCATTAAGGCATGCATGCAATTAAGGCATGTAAGAGGTCAAAATAACAAAACGATATTTTAGCACACCCAACCACTCACTCTCACTGTAAACAAGTTTCTCCTCATGCTGAGGTAAAACTTTCTATGCTCAAGTTTGTATCCATTGTTCCTTGCCTTATTACGGTGCATTAACAAGAAGAGCTTGGCCCCATCCACTTGACACACACCCCTCAGGTATTTATACACATTGAGCAGACCCCCTCTCAGTCTTCTCAAGACTAAACAGCCCTTAAGAGAGTCACTCTTCATAGAGGAGATGTTCCCTTGGCTGAGGAGGATCAAGTTAGAGATCAGTTAAATAGCATGGGTATCCATGAGGCCATTGGTTCTGACAAGATGAATCAGCGAGTACAGAGGGAGCTGTCAGAAATCATTTTAAGGATAGTCTCCAGGCACCCTCAAAGGAAAGAAGTTTCTCCTTAAGTCCAAGTGAAACTTCCTGTGTTTTAGTTTGTACCTGTTGCCCCTTGTTCTATCACTGGTTATCACTATAAAGAGCTCAGCCCCATCCTCATGACCTCCACCCTTTAGATATTTATATGCAATTTCTCTTTTCCAGTCTAAAGAGTCCCAGGTCTCTCAGCTTCTCCTCATGCTCCAGCCATCTAATCGTCTTCATGACCCTCCATTGTACTCTCTCCAGTAGCTCCCTGTCTCTCTTGAACTGGAGAACCCAGAACTAGTCACAGTACTTCAGGGATGGCCTCATAAGAGTAAAGTAGAGTAAAGGAACAGAATTTCCCTTGACCCGCTGGCCATACGTCTTGATGCAGTAAAAGCTGAAACAAAGAAAGTTTTCAACAAACTTTCAACTTGTCCTTCTTTCCCCCTAGGCAGTTCCTAATACAGTCCACTTCACCACCTCATCTTGCTGGCCTGTCTTTTATAAAAAGTATGTACCCATCCATAAGAGCATTCCAGTCATGCATGCCATCCCAACTTGTCTCCATAACTGTAATACAATCAAGGCTCTGTGACCACACCCATACCTGTAGCTCATACTGCTTACTCCTCATGCTGTGTGCACTAGTGTACAGGCTTTTCAGAGGGGTAGTCGAGTAGTTTTCCGTGGAGGGGTATAAGAGGATCCACCATAGTGGTGTTAGTTTGCCCTCTGGCTGTCCTCTCAGGAGGCAGCTAAGGAGCATTTGTCACTGGCTGGCCTGACTTATTTTCAGGCTGGATGGAATCACATGAGCATTGCCAGCTTGAACACTGCCCTCCAAGTCCTTCAATGTAAAGCCAGTCTGATGTCACAGATTCCCTTACCTCTTTGAGTGAGGTGTACTCTGTCCCTCCCTAACAGATTACAGTCATCAAAGAATGTCCCATTGTTGTAAACCCCTAAATTCTCATTAGGATGCCAGCCACATAGCTGGGAGTTGATATTCACTATTAGTCTGTTACTGGCTTCCCCCTTTCCTCTAACTGGTAAGGTAAAGGAAAAGATGACTTAGGCATCAGTGTTTTACACTTCACTCCTATGGCATTATAGTCTTCCTTGATTCTGCCCAAGGTTGTTCATACCAAATTGGAATAACAGTGGGTAGTAGTCAGTGTTCTTAATCTTTTCCAACCTTATTGATTCAATCATTCTATGATTTTGTGATAATGAGTTGTAGCAACCTCCCAGCAATGTCTCTGATCTTAGCTCCTAGGAGCCAACAGACCTCTGACAACTACTTGTTGGGTCAACCAATAGGTGTTTCAGTGCCAGCTAACTATGACCACATCTTTTGGTTTTACATTTTCCTTACTTGATTTTTGGTGAAGTTTCTCCATGTGGAGCTTGTATATAAGTGTCCAGGCGTGTTTTTGATGGTGATAGTAGAGGGTGGAGGATGAAGCAGAGTCCTGCTTTTTCACATCACCAGGGTTCAATGTGCCTCCTTCCTGGAGGTGTCTGCTACAGGATGACAGTTTTGAAGTCACCTATCAGACTCTATCTCTGCTCTTCTAATGCTGACCAGCCTTGTGACTATTTCTTGTAACACAGCCACATGGCATAACAGATTGTCAGCCTGTGAACATCTTTTGTAGGTAGTTATTTTTACATCAGAAGAAGGGTCTAGGCACTCCTTGCAACCAGCCACCTGTACTGAAGGATCATTCCAATCCAAGTCCATCTGGGTGGACAGATCAGAGTTCTCATGGGCTTTCACTGTAGGAACACTGATTTTATTCCTACAGTACTTCCCTGGACTATGCATCTACAAGCAGGACACAGGGTCCTTCCTTCCTGCCAATGGCTGCACACTGGCCTGGGTACCCACCCTGTCTCTCACACTCCCAGTAGGTCATCAGTCAGCTATTACAGGGTGTCTGCTTTCCCTTAGGAGCCCCTGACTCTAGGGCCTCACTGTCTACCTCCAGCTAGTGCTCAGCCACAGAGCTGAACATGTGTGCTGCTGCCTTTTTCATCTCAGAAGAATCAAAGAGGAAATCTTATGACCAACAGTTTTGTGGGATACAGTATGTTTGTTGTATGTTCGTTGTATGTAGCCACAGAAAGGTATGGGGAAAGAGAGGTGCCTAGCCTCATAACAGTCTTCTTGGACTGCAGCTAGGTTCTCAAAGCATTCATTTGTTCACAACCTGTGGATAAGGTCTGATTAGTTGTCATTTATGTCATACAATTAACTGTGTTTTGTGGATTCTGACTTGTTTGGAAGCACTGCCAAAATAATATCCACCACAAAAATGCCCTGTGCCCACAGACAACAGCCTGATGGAAGACATCCTGCCCTGAGCAGCATCTGCACAGAGTGAGATACAAGCCATTAAGTGACAAAGTGACAAAAACTTGTTTTGTTCTAGGTTGTCATCACTGAGGAAACAAACATGTTCATAATTTGCATTTGTTCATTCACACTCGCTAACAGGATAAAAAGATCAATCAACACAGAGAAATCAGGGTTAATAAATTGCAACCACCTTTATGTTCTCCACAGACAGACCCAGGGTCGAAGTACTACTTCCACAGGTCTAAATTAGCTAAGTTGCTACCCACTATTTCTTGGAATGAAGGTCTGTCCTCTGGTGAAAGCAGCCCCAGTGCCCATTACTTTCTCCTTGCCTGCTGACAACCCACAACCTGGAAGAAAACTGCAAATTCCATGGAAGAGTTCTACAGTGTCAGTTGGTGGTTGGCTTAGAAGACCACAAATGTATTTAATCAAAATGGTGCTCCCATGCCCAGTGTTCCACCCAATCAGCAGTCTGTCTGAAATGAGTGAATCCCTCCTCAGATGCTGTCACCTCTTGCTGCAACAGCCAGCTTTAATCAGAGGTTTCCCTTTCAAGCACTGACCTGTCCTGCTGGATCAGTCGTGCTTACCTTTCAGCACCTGATAAGATCATAATCTGAGGCAAACGTAAGCAGAGGATAGAAACTGCTGATAGAGATCTAGAATAGGCAGTTCCACACAGAGCAATGTTATGCACAAAGGTGCATGAAATATGTTTGAGAAGAAAAAAATATTCTGCATAGATAGGAGAACTGCTCAAAGTACAGGATACTATCAGATCTGGAGAAATGCCATGTGAATGAGTCACTGGAGCATCAGTCAAACGCTGTATACAGAAAATGCCACAAGTTGGCTGGTGTAGTCCCTCTCTAGCATTCATAAAGTATCATTTCATGGTTTCCATAAATGATTGATTAAAATGTACCATGGGCCCATTTCTTGCATTATACTTATCTGCCACCTATACCGACCCGTTCCAACCCCTATTCACACTCTCCTCCCCTTTAACAGCCTATTTTAATGAAACATCTTTCTCAGGTCATTATCAGAGAGCAAATGAAGGCCCCTTGGGAAATATTTTGCATATTCCTCCCACATCTGCTCTCCAGCCAACCTATCAGTGTGGTTGTGTGGTAGACTGATGCATCAAATGTGACTGATCCATCAAATGTATATATGCCCCATTCCTTCCAGGGTTAGAGCACAGTGCCTTAGCTCCCCAACATTCAGGACCTGCACAACTTAAAAGCTGAATACCTGTAGATCAATACTGGAGTCCTGTTGTAAACAACAGGTCCCAGGGCACAGAGAGCTTGTATATCAGTGATGGTGTCTTCAGCCAAACTAGAAGCCAACAGCCAATCTGCAGAGACCCCAACATATGTGCAATAGCTCAATACACAGGTCTTGACTGCATGAGGGGCCCTTGCTCTGAGCTCTGTCTGGGGCTGGCCTCAGACAAGCAAAGGTCTTTACAACAGGGCAGCTTTTGGCTCAGCTCTTATTTCAATAGCCAAAAAAAACAAAACGAAAAAAACCAAAAAAGCAGTGGGGAATCATTGGGGAGTGTCTGAGCAAAGGGTGCAAAGCAGGAGACTCGCCTTAGTACCTTCTGTGCAGCAGCACTATGGGAGACAGAAGCACAGGACCACACGTGGTGACTCCCACACTCTCTACTCCGTGCTGGGAGCTTGCATGTCTTGTATGTAACACAAGACTGCTTTTGCTTTGAGTCTCAAAGAAGAGTGGTGGGAAGGAACAATAGGGAAAGGTGCATCTGCCGTTGCACTTTGGGTGGTGTAGGTCATGTGATACATCTTATGCTGCTCCTCAGAGCCCAGAATTGCCATTTCCACAATTACAGGACAGAACTTACCCTCCTATTGGTACTAGGCACTAGGGTAGGTCTGCCTCCCACACTACATGCAACAACATCTCTCAAAACTGGAGGTGCATTCCACTGTCAGCACACAGGGTGTTCTGGCCAATGTATCAGGGAAGAACAGCTCCTGGCAAACCTCTTGGCTCCAGAACCAGGATCTTCATGACCCCAGAGAGGAGTTCTGCATGTCACATGCCCTCACACTCTATTTACCAGGCAGCTGCTTAGATGGCTTTAAATGACTGTGTGAGAGCCAGCTCCCCATGCAAATGTGGGCATGGGATTGTAAATGCCAACCTGTCTAGCCCTAACCCTTGTACCATGGAGATTTCTCCAGTTACTCAGTCACCTTGACTATCCACGTGTTGTTATTATTAATCAGGCCAGATCACACTACATTAGCCTTGTGTCATGGCAGCCTCCCAGCCTAGGACCTGCGTCATGTATGGCTGACATTGATGGAGAAACTACATCATGTCTAGAGGCAGAGGTGGGGGACAATATTTCACAATCACAAGTCAGCTGTGCCACTGTTAGTGAGGCAGAACTGGTCTACAGGCAGTAGGAAACATTTAGACAAGTTTGACTCAAAAGAACCTTGCTGTTGTTTGTAAAGATTTCATGTGTATTTTGTCTTTCTTGTCATAAAGCAGGTGTGTTTACAGACAAAAACACAGTGCAAAAGAGGAGCACTCTATGACTGAGATGGTTTCACCTGCCTGAATAGTAAATGTGTCGTTCATTCTCTCTACTACTATAAAGACAGTTGATGGAGAATCCATATCTGGACAGAAGATCTGCCTGCAGTATCAGTATAACCAATTTTCAGACTGGTTATGATAAGCTGTCTGGGACCAAGACTGCCTCTCCTAATGCATTTGTGTAGGTCTGGCACAGCCAGGCGGAACTTAGAGGTATTGCTGTAATAGCAGTTAGTATTTGGAAGAAGCTCATGTCTGCACTGGTTTCTCTTTATGATTAGGAAACATATATCAACCCCATGTGCCATGTGGACTGTCCAAAAAGTTAATCCATGCTGGCACCCTGTCGTGTTCTTTGCCTTGATACCAAGCCGCCATGTCCTCCATATACATGACTCAAACTGAGACAGACCCCATGTTGCCCACCTTCACTCCTACTTTGTCCAAGTGAAAGTCAGATCCTCTACTGTTAACCATCATTTCCCCTAGATGAGTATTACAGCTATGTATATTTACAGGCCGTTCTTAAGTAAAATGAGAGGTTCTTGAGTTCATGAGATTATTCTGGTTGGGATGGCATGCAATAATTCATCAGAAGGTGGACTAAAATGCTTATGGACAGCTCCACAACCTTTACATATGCTGTTGACCTGAGCAGGAAAGATCAGCAGCCTCCCTTGACTGAACAAGGAGGGACCTATAGCACAGAGGATGCTTTAAAGAGGTTTGGACACCAGCTTCTGAACCCATTTGAAGTCCATCAGACAACACTCTTGACAACCAGGAGAGCAGATAATTCTGGAGAGCTCCTTTAGCCAATTGGATACGCTCCTGTGCACCCATGAACTATCTCCAGGAGCTCTCCAGGATTGTTTACTGGTTTTGGCAGTTCTGATGTTGCCAGACTGTGTCAGCAGCTTGCCACATATAACAATGAAACATTAGCACCTACTGCTGAACAGATCCCAAAGAATCAAAGAGTAACTGAAGCAGCAAAAAATTCACCTACACTCCTCACAGAGTCTGAGCCTAGAACCTCCAAACCTGACTTTTGCTTTTCCCAGTTCAGAAATTGTAACTTTTGCTACTGCTCCCACCTGGATCAGGCAATGTGCTAATAAGGGAAGAAGTCTTCCCTTCCCTACTCTGAGCCAGTTAGAATAGAATAGAATAGAATAGAATAGAATAGAATAGAATAGAATAGAATAGAATAGACCAGACCAGGTTGGAAGAGACCTTCAAGATCATCGCATCCAACCTATCATCCAACACCACCTAATCAACTAACCCATGTAACCAAGCACCCTGTCAAGTCTCCTCCTTAACACCTCCAATGCTGGTGACTACACCACCTCCCCAGGCAGCCCATTCCAATGGCCAATCACTCCCTCTGTGAAGAATTTCTTCCTAACTTCCAGACTAAACCACCCCTGGTGCAGCTTGAGACTGTGTCCTCTTGTTCTACAGCTGGCCACCTGGTAGAAGAGACCAACCTCTGCCTGTCTACAACCTCCCTTCAGGCAGTTGTGGAGAGCAATAAGGTCTCCCCTGAGCCTCCTCTTCTCCAGGCTAAGCAACCCCAGCTCCCTCAGTCTTTCCTCATAGGGCTTGTGTTCCAAACCCCTCATCAACTTTGTTGCTCTTCTCTGGACTCATTCCAGCAAGTCAACATCCTTCCTAAACTGAGAAGCCTGGAACTGGACACAGTACTCAAGGTGTGGCCTAACCAGTGCAGCGTACAGGGGCAGAATGACCTCCCTGCTCCTGCTGGCCACACTGTTCCTGATGCAGGCCAGGATGCCATTGGCCCTCTTGGCTGCCTGGGCACACTGCAGGCTCATGTTCAGCCTACCATCAACCAGTACCCATAGGTCCCTCTCTGCCTGGCTGCTCTCCAGCCACTCTGACCTCAGCCTGCAGCACTGCATGGGGTTGTTGTGGCCAATGTACAGAACCTGTCACTTGGATGTGTTAAATCTCATGCCGTTGGATTCTGCCCATCTGTCCAGCCTCTCGAAGACTCTCTGCAGAGCCTCTCCTACCCTCTAACAGATCAACTCCTGCCCCCAGCTTGGTGTCGTCAGCAAATTTACTGATGATGGACTCAATGCCCTCCTCCAGATCATCAATAAAGATGTTAAAGAGCACAAGGCCCAGCACTTGATCCCTGGGGCACACCACTAGTGACTGGCTGCCAGCTGGATGTGGCACCATTCACCACCACTCTCTGGGCTCTGCCCTCCAGCCACTTCCTAACCCATCACAGTGTGCTCCCATCCAAGCCATGGGCTGACAGCTTGGCCAGGAGTTTGCTATGGGGGACAATGTCAAAGGCCTTGCTGAGGTCCAGGTAGACTACATCCACAGGCCTCCCCACATCCACCAGGCAGTCACCTGGTCATATAAGGAGATCAGGTTGGTAAGGCAGGACCTGCCCTTCCTAAATCCATACTGGCTAGGCCTGATCCCTTGGCCATCCTGTAAGTGCTGTGTGATTGCACTCAGAATGACCTTTTCCATGATCTTGCCTGGCACTGAGGTCAGGTTGAAAGGCCTATAATTCCCTGGCTCATCCAAACAGCCCTTCTTGTGGATGGGCACCATGTTGGCCAGCTTCCATGCTTAAACGACTCCATGCTTAAACGAGCATGGACATGCTTGACTATGGTAGGCTTTCTCTGAAGACTGGGCTGGTACAAACAACAGCATCATCTGCCACCACATTCCAGAGTGCTGCAAATCACCTTCACTCACAGTTTTCAGAGGTCTTGGCAGCAGGACCCCAGACTGTCTAAAAGAGCCTGTGGCTTCAGGATCAGGGCTGTCCTTGACAGAGCTTTTCCCTTGGTTCCCCTGAGCAGTAATGAACACTGTCCCTCTGTGTAGGAGAAAGAATCTGTCTAGGGCCAGACAAACTGCAGAAGAAAATTTCCCCAGAGATAAAAACTATCATATACTTTTCTACCTTCTGGGGTACCGCCATGAGCACAGAAGGTGATCTCTGCATGTATGTCCACATGTGCATTTCTGTGGGAAAAATAAATAAAACAAAATAAATAAAGCAAGGGAAATACTGACTCAGTGCAATAATGATTTTAAACAAAACAATTTAATTACACATATTTTCACCCCATGATCAGGATGAGAACTAAATATGAAACAGCTATTGCTTAACACATTCCTAGATAGCACACAGATATTCTGCTGATAAGAACCACTTAAGAACTGAGATAGATGCAGAAAGCAGGTCAGATTTTTAGTGTCACTTTAAAACAACCTGGTTTCCATCCTTCCATTTATCACAGCTTTTACAGTAATGCATATAGCGGGGAAGAATTTTAACAGCATGTTAGAGGCAGTAAAAGCTTCAGAAAGGTGACATTCATTGCACTGCTGCACAGCAGCCCCTGGAAACTGGAGCCAGCCGCACCACCCTTTAAAATGAGCCTTGAAAAGATAGGTTTTGCAAAACAGACATTGGTATGAATCCTATGATGGTTGAAGGTCTGAATGAGATCACACCTTTGACCTTTAGCTTTCACCAGAGCACAACTTACCGGACAAAAAGGTATGCGGAAATTTAAGAGGTTACCACACAGAGCTTCCGACAGGCTGACCTCTTGCTGTGCACCGTGATAATGTTTCCCATGCTGGCCTTGTCCTATATTCCCAGCTCCAAGCGGTGGCAGTAGCACTCCTGCCTTTGGGAAACTGCTCCTACATCATAGTATCAGTCATAGTATCAGTCAGGGTTGGAAAGGACCACAACGATCATCTAGTTCCAACCCCCCTGCCATGGACAGGGACACCCCACACTACATCAGGCTGGACAGAGCCTCATCCAGCCTGCTCTTAAACACCTCCAGGGACAGGGCCTCAACCACCTCCCTGGACAACCCATTCCAGGGTCTCACCACTCTCATGGTGAAGAACCTCCTCCTCACATCTAGCCTGAATCTCCCCACCTCCAGCTTCATTCCATTCCCCCTAGTCCTATCACTACCTGAGATGCTGAGAAGTCCTTCCCCAGCCTTCTTGTAGGCCCCCTTCAGATACTGGAAGGCCACAATTAGGTTACCTTGGAGCCTTCTCTTCTGCAGACTGAACAGCCCCAACTCCTTCAGTCTGTCCTCATAGGAGAGGTGCTCCAGCCCTCTGATCATCCTTGTGGCCCTTCTCTGGACACCTTCCAGCACCTCCATCTGCCTCTTTAATAGGGGCTCCAGAACTGGACGCAGTGCTCCACAACTGGACACAGTACTCCAGGTGGGGTCTCATCAGAGCTGAATAGAGGGGGAGAATCACCTCCCTCGATCTGCTGGCCACACTTCTCTTGATGCAGCCCAGGATCTGATTGGCTTTCTGGGCTGCAAGTGCACATTGAGAGCTCATGTTGAGCTTCTCGTCCACCAACACCCCCAAGTCTCTCTCCTCACGGCTGCTTTCCAGCCATTCCCTGCCCAGCCTGGATTTGTGCCTGGGATTGCCTCGACCCAGATGCAGGACCCTGCACTTGCTCTTGTTGAACCTCATGAGGTTGGCTTGTGCCCACCTCTCCAGCCTGTCAAGGTCCCTCTGGATGGCCTCCCTTCCCTCCAGTGTGTCTGCTGCACCACACAGCTTGGTGTCATCAGCAAACTTGCTGAGGGTGCACTCAATGCCACTGTCCATGGCACCCACAAAGATATTGAACAAGACAGGTCCCAGGACTGATCCCTGAGGGACTCCGCTTGTCCCTGGCCTCCACTGGGACATGGATCTAACATAATCTCCTGCCTTTGGAACAGGAGAAGAATTGACACCCTGGGACAAAAACAAGTGCACATAGACCCATGTAGACACCCACAAGCATCTCAAAACTAAACCACCAGTTGCAGTGGGGCCACCACTGTATACAAAGATAATGTAAGGTGTAGAAAAGGTGTAAATTAAAAAAATAATAATTTATTCGAATCTGACTAATTCCTTCCATGTTAATGGAGGGGGGGAAACTCCTTCTGTGATTGAAAAGAACCCTGAGTCCCCAGTCATTCCCAAGGAGAAGCTTGGCAGCATTACCACAAAAATCCTTGCAGAGATATTAGCACTGATTCTCTCAAAAATAAAATCAATCTCGGTCTCTGAGACTGAAGGTTGAAGACAATGTCATAATTGTATGTCAGAGAAATAAGAAAGTAAAGAGTCCCTGTCTCAAAGATGACACAACCTTAAAAGATCAAACATGTACCATGGTACCACAGTACATTAGAGGTTGGAAGGGACCTCAAGAGATCATTGGGTCCAGCCCCCCTGCCAAAGCAGGATCACTTAGGGTAGTCTGCACAGGAATGCATCCAGGTGGGTTTTGAAAGTCTCCAGAGAAGGAGACTCACATCCCCTCTGGGTAGGCTGTTCCAGTGCTACATCACCCTCACTTTAAGAAGTTTCTCCTCACATTGAGGTGAAATATTCAATGTTCAAGTTTGAACCTCTTGTTTCTTGTGATAAAGGGGGGAGGGGGGGGTGGGGAAGGAGGAGGATACCTGGGAATAAATACAAGCTCCTTGCATCTTGGGGCAGAAACTCAGCCCACAAGTTCTCAATATAATCCTGTAGTACTGAGACTTCCACCTGAGAACATTAGCAAAGTGCAAGCTATACATGATGTGATTGATCACTCCATTGCACTGCAGGGATAGGTGAGTAGGAGCAACACTAATGTGACCATTTGTCAACAAAGATCTCATAGATTCACCAAACAGGGTCCTCTTTGGGGACTTTCTCTTGCAGCCACAGGATACAACAGTATCTGGAGTTCTTTATCTGCCAAAGCACTGGTGTAACACAGTAAATCATAGAATCATCCAGGCTGAAAAAGACCTCTGAGACCATCAAGTCAAGCCATTTTCCCCACTCCACCAAGTCTGTCACTACACCATGTCACTACACCATGTCCCCAAGCACCAGATGTCACATAGCTTTTAACCATGTCCAGAGATGATGATTCAGCCACCTCCCTGGGCAGCCTGTTCCAGTGCCTGACAACTCTTTTAATGAAAAAATTTTCCTGATGTCCAATCTAAACCTCCCCTGGTGTGTATTGAGGTATTCTCTCTCATTTTATCACTAGTTACTTCTGAGAAGAGACCAGTACCTATGTCTCTACAATCTCCTTTCAGTTAGTTGTAGAGAACAATAAGGTCTCACCTCAGCCTCCTTTATTATGGACTAAACAGTCCCAGTTCACAGAATCATAGAATTATTGGGGCTGGAAGAGACCTCTGAGATCATCAAGTCCAGCCTATGATCCAAAGCCACCACACTGACTAGACCATGTCACCAAGCGCCACATCCAATCTTGCCTTAAACACCTCCAGGGGCAATGACTCCACCACCTCCCTGGCCAGCCCATTCCAATGGCAAATCACTCTTTCTGGGAAGAACTTCTTCCTAACGTCTAACCTAAACCTCCCCTGGCACAGCTCCAGGCCATGCCCTCTTGTCTTGTCACAAGTTTCGTGTGAGAAGAGCCCAACCCCCACCTTACTACAACTTCTTTTCAGGTAGTTGTAGAGTGTTATAAGGTCCCCCCTGAGTCTTCTCCAAGCTGAACAACTGCAGCTCCCTCAGCCTCTCCACATAAGACTTTCCCTCTAGTCTCTTCACCAGTCTTGTTGCTCTCCTCTGGACCCACTCAGATGCTCCTTACAGAACTTGTTCTCCAGACCCCTCATCAACTTAGTAGCTCTTTTCTGTACCCCCTCCAGTGCCTCGATGTCCTTCCTGTACTGAGGTGCCCAAAACGGAACGCAGTACTCGAGGTGCACCGTCTGCTGAGGACAGAAGGACAATCACTTCCCAGGTCCTGCTGGCCACACTGTTTCTAATCCAGGCCACAATGCTGTTGGCCTTCTTGGCCAGCTGAGCACACTACCAGCTCATATACATATGCTTTCTGAAAATGTTAGTGAAAGATGCAGGCTTTGGTATCTCAGAATGCCCCCAGGCTTATCTTGACCTGAGGTGGTGTTTGTTTACTGTTAGTGGTTAAGTAACTTCCGTGTAACTTCTTGTAGGTTTAATCTCTGTGGTACAATATACAATAAAATGACAAACGTAGGTAGTTACTGGGTAACAAGAGATAGCCCTTAATATTAACTGAGGCTAGGGGAAGCTGTTGTGCAACTTTCAAACTTCTCCTGGAAATCACCTACAAGGAATGAGAGTGTGGTAAGGAAAAAAAGTATCCCCAAGCAGAGTCCAGGCCTGAGGAGGAAGGGACTATCACCAGCAGATGATGATACTGACAGCTCAGGACACTTGATGACTCACAGAGACAGCCCACCGTCTCTCTTCTTGAGAAGACTAGCGCCACCTACCACAAGACTCAGAGGAAGATCAGGTGGAAATAGCATTAAAGAGGATTAGTTCTCCATAAGTTTTCTTTTATAACAATTTAAAGAGTATTATTATTATTAAGGAGGCTTTTCTGTAGTAGTCTGGATTTTAAGCATTAATATTATTGCAACTGGATTAATACTAACCTTATTATGTTTTAACTAGGTTAAGATTTTAATTAAGCTTTTGGCTCTGTATGGCCATAACATATTCATCTTGTTAAAGTGAAGGATCCAAACATGTAGATACTTTGGGGTATATTTTGCCAGATTAAAATCCAGTAACTGAGCTGTTGTAAGAATAATTTTTAAACACCAACAACAATTTACAAACAAATAATTACATAAATACACCTTCTGGCATTTAAAATATTTTACGTGTAGCATGAGCAAGGCTGTCAGACACTAACAGAGCTGAGAAAGCCTTTCCACCTCTCCAGACATTGACTACAAAGACATGAGTGAATCCTAAACAAATTCTTTCCCTTGAGGACTGTTCTGCCTAGTTTACTTGTTCAATGAAGTATGGGACAGCTGTTATTCTCACAACAGCTGCCAGCCTCCAGATAAGTATTGGCATCAGAAGCCAAAATTCTGATCAGCATCCTAGGTAGTAAGAGCTGCTGAACTCCTGCTGGGCCTTTTCCAGGCATCACCTTAAATGTATCACTTCCTCCCAGCCTGAGCCGACACACATACACTTAGTCTCATCACATCTTAGACAGTGAGTTTAGCCCTTAACTTATCCAGCCTGATCTTTCTCTCAAGTTTTGTTCCCCTCAGATGGCTGTGAGCTGAGTTAATTGATGCTGAAGGGATTGCATATACCCAAGGCAGTGCACAGGCTCACGGTCTTTGACCCACCTCCAGTCATTTCAGGTTTAGAGTCCTTTCAGAAAGCAGTTCTGACCCAAGAACTCCAGCTGTGGCTCAAAACACTTTTCCAGCAAAACACACAGCCTGGAAAGAAATAGAGAAACATGTTTCTCACTGCCACACTCATTTCATTATTCTCAGGCACTTTCTGATCAATCTCTATTCTAATTCTGTGACCTCCCTGTCTGTACAAAGGTCAGGCTAAAATTCTCTGAAAGCACCTGAAAACCCCCCAAAGTGTCATAGAAATCTCCCAAAACTCACTGCCACTACCACAGTGACATGACACCTATGCAAGAAGCTCTGCTGGTAAGTCACAGCAGAGACAAGCTGAAATACCCTGTAATCATTGTTAGTGGATGAGGAGGCTTGAATGGACCCAAATTTTACTGCCAAGTTGACCCAATGAAGTTATTTAGTTTAAATATCCTTATGTTAGTTTCTGCTGAGAGCATTTCACCTTCTGATAGGAAGGTGTAGTGTGGGAATTCGAAGCTTTTCAGCCACTCTGGTTTTAGAACAGAACAGAACGGAACGGAACGGAACGGAACGGAACGGAACGGAACAGAATAGAATAGAATAGAATAGAATAGAATAGAATAGAATAGAATAGAATAGAATAGAATAGAATAGAATAGAATAGAATAGAATAGACCAGGTTGGAAGAGACCTTCAAGATCATCATGTCCAACCTATCATCCAACACCACCTAATCAACTAAACCTTGCAACCAAGCACCCTATCAAGTCCCCTCCTGAACACCTCCAATGATGGTGACTCCACCACCTCCTTGGGCAGCCCATTCCAATGGGCAATCACTCTCTCTGTGAAGAATTTCCTCCTACCCTCCAGCCTGAACTTCCCCTGGTGCAGCCTGAGACTGTGTCCTCTTGTTCTGGTTCTGGTTGCCTGGGAGGAGAGACCAACCTCTGCCTGTCAACAACCTCCCTTCAGGTAGTTGTAGAGAGCAATAAGGTCACCCCTGAGCCTCCTCTTCTCCAGGCTAAGCAACCCCAGCTCCCTCAGTCTCTCCTTGTAGGGCTTGTGTTCCAAACCCCTCACCAACTTTAGTCTTCGACTTCTCTCTTCACAAGGCAGTTTGCAGCTGCTTGTAGAGCAGAGTGTTCTTCACTGGGACATGCTTACAGCAGCCAACCAAGTGTTTACTCATTTTAAGACATTATGCAAGAATGGTGTCACTTGGATTGGAACTTATTATTTCAGATTTTGGAGAGTTCTCTTCCTATGATTTCCAGAGAACTTTACAATATGTAATGGTCTCCCAAGACAATTCCTTGAGATTTCCCAAGGACAAAGAGAAAGCAATTCCTATATTTGTAAAATAGACAGGGGGCATACAAATATGAGGAAGTAAAAGTAGGAGAGGTGTCTTTGTTAGAGGCCCACCACAGACAGATCTCAAGGAAATGGAATAATTCTGCTGCTTTCAAACTCATCTTTGGTGTAGGAGGAACCAATACTTTAAGTCAAGAAAGACATAAGGGCCCATATGTTTCTATGTATTTCCACAAATCAGATTCAAACCCCCAGATTTTTACAAAAATGAACTTGCAGTAAAATTGTGAGCTTTGGTCAAAAAAAATGCTCTGCCCTGAATAGCTCAGATGGGCTTTGATGGTTCTTCCTAGTCACAATAGTACATTGTGGCTTGAGATAACCCTTGAAATATCCCCTCACACCCCTCACAAGATCTAGAGAGCAGCCCCAGCAGCAGTTCAGCAGCTCCATCAAAGCCTATTTTATTTGCTTAAGTTGAAAGTCAAACAAAAAGAAAGCCATACAGGAAGACTTTCTGCATGGTAAGTTGACTCATCTTCTACTTTACTTGCTACAACAAATAACAATGGGATCCTTCCCCAGTGAATGCACGTGCAACTCCTAATGTTGAACTCTAACCATTACATCCTACCTGTGTGTGGTAGTTTTAGGCTATGCCTTTAACATTTTTTCACAGATCTTGAACAGAAAAGTAGTAAAATGCAAATAAATCACTATTGGGTGCAAAAAGGGAAACAAAGATAGTACTAAATAATTGCATTGGAGAGATAAGAAACTTAAACTGGTTGTGCCAAAACAATTTCTTCTTCTCTTCTTGCTTTTTCACTCTGGAGAGATACTTTCTTCTGCTTGACCTCGGGTGGATTGTTTTGATTAAGACTAGCAGCAACTTTCTCTGCTCCTTTCTCTTCTCCCTTTTGTACAGGGGGTCTGGGTAGGCAGGAAAGGAGAAGCTTCTTTGACCAGGGGGGTTCTTGTGCTGTTTGTTAATTATAAATATCTGTAAATATTGTAAATACTGTATATTTTGTACATATTCGTTACATTCCATTGTAGGTTGTAGTTTTGCCTGTAAATGCAGCTTTCATTTGCTTCCACCTGAGCTGGTGTGACAAAGTTAGTGTTGGGGGGGGGAGGTATTTCAACCCACCACATTAAAAAATTCATTACCTTTTTACACCCAATAGTGATTTATTTACATTTTACTACTTTTCTGTTCAAGACCTGTGAAAAAAATGTACAGGCATAGCCTAAAACTACCACATCATGACTTCCCCCTGTCTAATCCACAATGACCAACAGACCTGAGGACTGCAAAGCAAATTCACTGGCTGTGCAGGAATGTAGCTTCATCCCTTCTTCTGACACACTGTGCCATGCTCTCAATAGGAAATAAGCAGAATATCTCCAGGGTGTGCATCAGTGTCTGGGTAGACCTCAATCAAACAAAGGAAAATAAATTCCCAGATGCCTAGTATCCAGACCTGAAATGGACATCTCAAACTGGTCAATTGTTCTTCAGTCAGACACTCAAAATATCTCACCATCCGATGCCAAGAAGGGTCACAATGTTAGTCTTTCAAAATATATTCTTGTCCCCTTTTCTGCCATGTCCCAGTTTTCAGTGCATGTGGACATGCAGTGATTCCAGTGTGAGCCAGAGATGATAGCAAGAGGTGAGGGATTATACCCAAGAGTGGAGGGGACATTTACAGCACCCCTGTGGAAGCCAGGTTCTCCCCCTCTTTCCACTCCTCCTACAAATTCATCCTACAGCTCCTGCCAAACAGCAGCTACTCCTCTTTTACAGCTATGCCTATGACTGCTTTTGGCACTGTGCTGCATGCACAGAATGCAGGATCTGAGCTGACTGAATGACTAAAGACATAGGAATTATGTTTGGAAATGGAGAAGAAAAAGAAAATATTTCTAACCTCATGGAGAAAAGACACTAATAAAAGGAAGTTGTTCTGTGACCAAAGGAATTTAGTCTTGAGAAGACTGAGAGGGGATCTGATCAATGTGTATAAATATCTGAGGTGTGAGTGTCAAGTGGCGGGGGCCAAGCTCTTTTGGGTGGTGCGCACTAATAAGATAAGGAACAAGCTTGAACATAGAAGATTTCACCTCAACATGAGGAGAAACTTCTTTTCAGTGAGGGTGATGGAGCACTGGAACAAGCTGCTGAGGGAGGTTGTGGAGATTCCTTCTCTGGAGACTTTCAATACCCACCTGGGTGCACTTCTGTGCAGACTACCCTAAGTGGTCCTGCTTTGGCAGGGGAGTTGGACCAAATGATCTCTTGAGGTCCCTTCCAACCTCTAATGTACTGTGATACTGTGAATTAATACGGTGCACTTTCCTGTACTTTTCCCTCCAGTTTCCTCCATCATAGTACTCCCAGCTCCTCTCAGAATCTGCTACTAGTTTGGGTCCTGTGCGACGGCTGGCTGGCGTGGAGCTATACCTACATTACTTCATCACCCAACAAGCAGCAACACCGCAGGGTATATATTGTACATTGTGCTGAAATCTGCCTTTGGCTTATGGAGGGGAAGCAAAGAGTAGCAACAACGTAAACCTTTCTTCACTATCCAGCTGCCAGTTTCCACAAAACCGTGAGGAAATTCAAATCTTGAAGGCCTCTTGCTAGATGAAAAATACGGTAGAAACCATACTACGGGTTCAAAAGCTTTGCAGGAGCATAGTGGGGAAAGGGAAACAAATAGAGAGAAAAGAGAAAACACAAAGCTTAATTTCCCTAGGTAATTAGGATTAAAAATAGTGGCAAATGGAATTACTGTGGACTTTACACACTGGTTTTGCACAAGGTAATCTGCAGATACAAATAGGAATCCACTACAGTAGAAGTGTGAGGTTATGCTTGGTGCAAACTTTAACAGATCTGCTGGTGTTTTAGTTTGTAAATTTATTGGCCAGAAATATGATAAAATATTAATGTTATTTATTAAATATAAATAATTGTTTTCCCAAGCCAATTTTATTCAGGTTCATTTGCATGGTCGATGACAGGTTGATTATACATGGTAGAAGGCTGATAAACAGTAGAATAACAGTCTAGAATAATCAGGACTTGGAATACAGAGGAACAACCCGGAATCTCCCTATGCATGCAAAACCACACAACAATGCTGTCTCGGTAGACGAACCACCTGGAGTTCACAACAGAGCTAACCAACGGGTAACAAGCTATAAACTGTGGGAATAACCAGGCAAAATAGGGCAATTTACTCACAAACCGTCGAGCTGCTAACTACCAAAACCTTTGCTGAACAAAGAAGTGTTTGAGTACATAGTTAGGGCAGTATCCAAAAATTAGAGGAAATGGGAGAGCACACTGATGTAGTGGAGGCCCAACTCGAGTGTGATGCTGCTAAAACAAAAGAATTGCCCTGAAGATAAAGCAAGTAGGGTGCTTGTCCCCACCTTGAATCCCATTAACGATCAGGGGAGAGAGAGACAAGAGAGTGACTAGTGTGCTAGCTATGAATGTCTTGTTAATGCCTCTTGCAGGACAGCTGGGCCCATTAAAGTCCCTTTCAAGCTAATTTTAAGCAAGCATGAGACCAAAGTGGGAGAGGAAGAAAATAAAGCAGAAACGCAGTAATAAAATCTAAGCTGAAAGACAACTTCTAACTGGCTGCTAAATTGTGTCTGCTCTAAGCAGGAAAAGGACATGACTGAGAAACTGAATGGCCACTGGGCTGAGGAATTTGCCTCCATAAAGGGCCAAGAGATTGCTGCCTCACTGTGGGTGTAGTGTGACCCCATTTGAGAGCTCACCTGGTCCCCTGGGAAGCTGCAGAGAAAACTAGTGAATGCAGAGGAACTGAAACTTGCAACATGACAAAAGAGTGTGATTTCAGATAATTCCTGGGGTTCTCCCATCTGTATTTTTCTAGGATACTATGGTTTCTCTTGAAGGTGTTGAACATTTGTCTTTTGATGAGAAACTCTGTGAAGTACTAGAAGAGGACATACCCAAAAATATGTAGGAAAGCTGCACCCTCTGCATCTGCTGCAGTTACCATTATAATCTTTTGCTGCACTACTCAGTGCACAATAACAAAAAGCAGAACACAAATAGAGAAGGAACCTTTAGCACCCTTAGTACACGGCATCAAGATCTCCCACTGTCTAGTAAACATCAGAAACTGCTTAGCCCACCCTGTGCCAGGTTTTTGTTTGAAATTTTAGTTTTTTCCTTATTTATGTCATGCATTTGCCCCAGGCAGCAAGTTTTATTCCAGTTATTTTACTCATTTTCATTTCTGTCACTCAGGACTACCCATATAAGAGCTACAAGATAAATTGTCCACCACAGAACGTGAAATCTCAGTTTCTGTCTTTGAATTTCCTCATAGGCCTCCTGTCTTGAAGAACTTCAGCTGTTCTTGAAACTTAAAAGCCAAAAGGCAGGTGTAAAATTTCAATCTAGTACTCAGCGATGACCTTCCAGACAATTCTCCTTATTGTACCTGAAAACTACATGAGTAGGGAGATGCTGATACAAAACAGGATGAACCTTCCAATAGACAGATGGGGGCAGAAGAAAAAGGAAAATTTTCTACTTTTCTCTTTCCTGTTTTTAATTAGAGGTATTCTGACCATTATTCCCCTATGCTGAGCTGCAACTCATCTCATTTCAATTAGAAAGCTTCCACCATCATAACTACTTGCATTTTAAACTAGCCCTCCTCACTCGCTCTTTTCCCCTAGGGTCATGCTGAGGCAACACAGAGCTGAAAAGCTGAGCTGATGTGTGTTTGGTCGTTTTGTGGAAGATCAAGTTAGCCACCAAGGGTTTACTCCAGAGCTGAGACTGTGACAGTAGAATCCCTAGATACAAGGGAAGGAAGACCCTGTGCCAGAAATAGCTGTGGTGTTCCATCAGGCCACACTGACTACCAGGCACACATCATCTTCCTGTACATTACAGCAATGGGAGTGCTGAGCAGTTCCTCATATGCACCAGATGGGAGAGAGGAACTCCACAATTAGGGTGCCAGGGTGGGTGGAAGCAGAAGACAAGATGGCTGTCTATCAGAAATGTGCCTCACAAAGCCAAGTAACTTCTGATCCCCAGTCCATCATCTAGACACAAAACAGGAGTTCCAACAACTATCTTACCCTTTAACCTTTCCCATCAGGTGATATGAGTGGAGCCTACAGACAAGAGAAGCTGCAGCTGAGGAATGATGTTGGTTACTGACCAGGCTTGCTTCCAATCTACTCAGTTTTTGTATTTCCTGCAGGTCATTAGTATTATAAAATAATTTTGTTTGGAGAAGACTTTTAAGATCAACAAGTCCAACCACTATCTAACTTTACTATGTCTGGTACTAAAACATGATCCTTAGAACACATCTGCACATCTTTTGTACAGTTCCATGGGTGGGGATTCAACCACATCCTTAGGCAGCCTCTGCCAGTGTTTGATAACCTTTTCAATCCCAAGGACATGTGCTGTCAGTCTGGGGCTATTCATGGCACATGGTACTTGTCAGTAGTTTTGGAAGCTCACAGCAGCTCTAGTGCATCATTTGCATTGTGGTCAGTTTCTGTAATCTGATTAATCTCATGATACTACCATGAATTTTTTTATACCACCAGTCTTTTCATCATGCATATACTGAAGATCTCAGTTCTCATTTTAGGAAAAATCATAGTATCAGTCAGGGTTGGAAGGGACCACAAGAATCATCTAGTTCCAACCCCCCTGCCATGGACAGGGACATCCCACACTACATCAGGCTGGACAGAGCCTCATCCAGCCTGCTCTTAAACACCCCCAGAGACGGGGCCTCAACCACCTCCCTGGACAACCCATTCCAGGGTTTCACCACTCTCATGGTGAAGAACCTCCTCCTCACATCCAGCCTGAATCTCCCCACCTCCAGCTTCATTCCATTCCCCCTAGTCTATCACTACCTGAGATCCTAAGAAGTCCTTCCCCAGCCATCTTGTAGGCCCCCTTCAGATACTGGAAGGCCACAATTAGGTCACCTTGGAGCCTTCTCTTCTGCAGACTGAACAGCCCCAACTCCTTCAGTCTGTCCTCATAGGAGAGGTGCTCCAGCCCTCTGATCATCCTTGTGGCCCTTCTCTGGACACCTTCCAGCACCTCCATCTGCCTCTTTAATAGGGGCTCCAGAGCTGGACGCAGTGCTCCACAACTGGACACAGTACTCCAGGTGGGGTCTCACCAGAGCTGAGTAGAGGGGGAGGATAACCTCCCTCGATCTGCTGGCCACACTTCTCTTGATGCAGCCCAGGATCTGATTGGCTTTCTGGGCTGCAAGTGCACACTGAAAGCTCATGTTGAGCTTCTCATCCACCAGCACCCCCAAGTCTCTCTCCTCAGGGCTGCTTTCCAGCCATTCCCTGCCCAGCCTGGATTTGTGCCTGGGATTGCCTCGACCCAGATGCAGGACCCTGCACTTGCTCTTGTTGAACTTCATGAGGTTGGCTTGTGCCCACCTCTCCAGCCTGTCAAGGTCCCTCTGGATGGCCTCCCTTCCCTCCAGTGTGTCTGCTGCACCACACAGCTTGGTGTCATCAGCAAACTTGCTGAGGGTGCACTCAATGCCACTGTCCATGTCACCCACAAAGATGTTGAACAAGACAGGTCCCAGGACTGATCCCTGAGGGACTCCGCTTGTCCCTGGCCTCCACTGGGACATGGAGCCATTGACAGCCACTCTTTGGGTGCGGCCATCAAGCCAGTTCCTTATCCATCTAGTGGTCCACCCATCAAACCCATGTGTCACCAGTTTGGAGACCAGGATGTCGTGTGGGACAGTGTTGAAGGTTTTGCTCAGGTCCAATATAGAGTTCTAAAATAGAGTTTCCTACACTCATGTCTGCAAGATTCTGGAGAGAACCATGAAGGTCTGAGACCAGAAGGCAGATAAATGAAGCCACAGCTTCAGTCTCAGACCAAGGAGACTGAGTTCCAATTCTCAAAAACTTCTGGTTAGTAATGCTCTGTGTCAGACCACTGTCACTGTGTGTGAGTACTCAGCCATGGACTTATCAACATTTACATGGAAGAAGGAGGGAAATAAGCCAATTAAAATATCTTAAATCTACCTCATTGTAAGGGAACTTAATCACATATTAAAAGCCTGACTTTATAGCATAGCCTGAGCCTTGCACTGGTGTTACAGACCAGCATATTGCAACACTACCTCCTAAACTCTCACATATCTAAAGGGGGATCAGCTCCTGTACCTTGAAAATTCTCCTCCACTACATCCAATCTTCCAGACAAAGATTTTGTATAGGCTGTGACAAATTGCTTCCCAAATTGCATCAACCCCTTTGTTTTTCACCTGTGTCACAAAAGGCTTTGTGGTTTTGTTGTAATCCTACAGCTCCCTTCAGCCTGCACAGAGGCTGATACCTGCAACCATCTACACTTTCGGAAATCAAATGTCATCAGTTTTCATGTTTTCTCTGCTAAGTCACACCATTCCAGGAGGTCTCCAGTAGATATCTACATGGAAAACATATGCTATGATCTCATATTCTCTACATCATTCTTCCAGAGCAGAAAATCTGAATTCATTGCTGCAACAACACAAGGAAGAAGCCCAAGAGCTTGTTCCTTAGAGACAAAATCAGACATGAGGTGAGGCCATGGAAGGCAGTGGAACTATGTAAGGAAACTTTCCCTTCCTATGATATGCAACAGCTTAAAACAGAATAACTGTGCCTCCAGTGATAGCAGCCAAGTATTCAGTCTGAGCACTGAACTTGTCCATTACCTCTTGTCCTATTAACTTGTAAGTCTTAGTGGTATGGTTGCTTGAAGTGATTTGTTAGGTGATCCCCAGGTACGTGCAGGGGTGAATTTTATTCTTATTCACTGATCTACATGAGAGCTCTGAAGAATCTCAATGAGATGGTCCATCACAGTTTGAATTTGTATACATGTTTCTACCATGGTTTGGATACCTACACCACAGTTCATATATGTGTGTGTGTGTGTGCATGTATGTTTGAAGAGATGCTTCTTCACTATGGTAGCATTAGAGATGGGAATCAAATGCTGTTCTTCACAATATGCAGTGCAGAGAAGACAAAATATGGTTTTGTATTGAACATTTGAGAACAGCAATTTTTTATCCAGAAGAGGCATCCAAAGAGTTAGGAGATAAGACCAAGCAGTTTTTGACATAAGGTAAGCTTACTCCTTAGTGCAGTGAGCTGCAGATCATTTACTCACTCCACTTCACAGCTCTAAGATATGATCCAAGGAAAAGATATTCTCCTGGGGTTGTTATCCTTCCACACCTAAGATTTTGGGTCTATAATAAAGGTGCTTCTGTCAGTAGTGAGCCTCTCCTGGCTAACTGGGGAGTCCTGGCTTACCAGGGAGGTCCCAGCTGACTGCAGAATGACAAATGTGATGCCCATCTTGAAGAAGTGCCAGAAGGAAGAGCCAGGGAACTACAGACTGATCAGTGTGACCTCAGTACCAGGGAAGGTCATGGAGCTGCCATTTTGCACCCCATGCAGGGCAACCAGGCTTGTCAGCAAGCACTCACGAAGGGAGGTCCTTCTTGACAAACCTGATCTCCTTCTACAACAAGGTGACCCACTTAGTGGATGGGGGAAAGGCTGTGGATGTTGCTTGCCTAGAATTTAGTAAAACATTCAACACAGTCTTGCACTGCATCCTCCTGGAGAAAATGGCTGCTCATGGCTTGGATGGGTGAACACTTTACTCGTTAAAAAATGACTGTATGGCCAGACCCAAAGAGTTGTGAATGGAGATAAAACCAGTTGGTGTCAAATCACAAGCACTGTTTCCCCAGGGCTCAGTACTGGGGTGAGTCTTGTTTAGTATCTTTATCTGGATGAGGGGATTGAGCACATCCACAGTAAATATGCAGATGACATGCTTGTGTGAAAGTGTTGATCTGCTTGAGAGTAGAAAGCCTGTGGAAGGTGTTCTGGACAGGTTGGAGGGATGGGCTAAGGTCCATCGTATGAAGTTTAACAAGGCCAAGTGCCAGGTCCTGCAGCTGCAACACCAAGGCAATGCTGCAGGCTTGGGTCAGAGTGGCTGGATAGCTACCCAGTAGCTGGATAGCTACGTGGATAGCTACGTGGGGGTGCTGATTCACAGACATCTGAACATGAGCCAGCAGTATGTCCAGGTGGCCAAAGTGGTAAACAGCATCCTCACCTGCATCAGGAACAGTGTGGCAAACAGGAGTAGGGAAGTGATTGTGCCCCTATACTTGGCACTGAGGAGGCTGTGCCTTGAGTGCTGTGTTCAGTTTTGGGCAACTCAGTACAAGAAGGACATTAAGTTTAGCATAGCATAGCATAGCATAGCATAGCATAGCATAGCATGGCATAGCATAGAATAGAATAGAATAGAATTAACCAGGTTGGAAAAGACCTTTGAGATCATTGAGTCCAACCTGTCATCCAACACTAATCAACTAAACCATGGCACCAAGTGCCCCATCCAGTCTCTTGCATATCCAGAGAAAGCCAGTGAAGCTGGAAAAAGTTCTGGAGAACAAGCCTTACGAGGAGTGGCTGAGGGAACTGGGGTTGTTTGGTCTGGAGAAGAGGAGATCTCATTGCTCTCTACAATTACCTAAAAGGAGGTTGCAGTGAGGCAGGGGTTGGTCTCTTTTCCTAGTATCAAGTGACAGAAGGAGAACAAATGGGCTGAAGTTGGACCAGGGGAGATTTAAGTTGGATAATAGGAAACATTTCTTTACTGAAAGAGTGGTCAGGCATTAGAATAGGCTGACTGGGGAAGTTGGGGAGCCACCATCACTGGAGCTGTTAAAAACCCATGTAGATGTGGTTTAGTGGCCATAGTGGTGTTAGACTGATGGTTGAACTCGATGCTCTTAGGGAACTTTTCTGACAAAAAGCATTCTACAGTTCTATGATTCTACAAATGGGGAATCCACAGTGTAAATAGAACTGGAGGACCTGATCTACGAGGGCTGTACTGATTCTGTCACCCTGGGAATCAACTGTCTCATGTAGAAGTTCACATTTGGTCAGATAGCCCCAGTACAGCTCTCCTTTCCTGAAAGAGATGGGGAAAACTTTTCAGTCTGGCATGCAGGAGAGTGCATGGTCTTCCTGCCTGCAAGATCCCTGTTCACTGACTGTCTTCATTGTGCCTTTGAAGAAGTATAATCCATTAAATGCCTACCAGGCATGATGGCTCACTGTGCTGCACAAACTTCCTTATAGCCTCCCCGGTCATTATACAAAAGAAACACAGCAAGAGCTTTGCATTCCTTTGTGAATATAACCCCTTGGCCATGCTCTGGCCAGATAAACCATGTCCCAGTGTCCCAGACTCATGGTGTGAAACTGCTAAGGGCAGGAACATTTCCCAGAAACTGGATGGAAAACCATTCCCAGCTGCAGATATGCTGGGAAGAAGAACCCAGGGGAATTTAGAATCTGACAAGAACTGCCCTGCTCCTCCATGGTCGACAGTCCTCCCTGGTCTACCCACAGAGCTCAGGGTGATGTCCACCAAATAATTGCTCAAATCCTCCCCTTCCCTCAGCCTGTTGGGCAAAATTCCTGCACCTCCCTATCTCAGGTGACCAATAAGTTTCAGGCCGACACAAGGTTTCTGGTTAACTCAGCATTTTGGAAAAGAACTGAAACTTCAGAGGAGTGAGAATGGTAGGAGGTAGCTAACTTTCCACTGCCTGTGGAGACAATGATCTGAGTCCTCTTCTCCATACAAAAGAGGATATAAAAGCTATCACTGACATGCTTGGTAAAGAAGACAGCATCCAGGGCTGCAAGCATCTGTATCTCACATGCTTAATTAGCTGAAGTGTTTGCAAGATCTAAGGGAGGATCTGGTATTTACATGTCTGTATGTGTCTGTGTGGGAGTAGAGTTTGTATATATTACAAGGAGAAACTGCAGATGGAGGCAATGCAGTTGGTGTCTGAGGCTTATTTCAAAGCCCATTAAAATCAGCAGGAGTCATTTCATTTACTGTGATGGTCATGGCCACATCTTTCCTTGCCCCTTTCACAGTATCATAGTATCAGTCAGGGTTGGAAGGGACCACAAGGATCATCTAGTTCCAACCACAAGGATCATCCAGCTTCCAACATGCCTGTGACCTTGGGGCTGCCCCTTGCTGCATATCCTCAACTAAACTCCGCAAGGGACAGGGCTTTCCATTCACTATGATGACTGTTTCACAGAGAACTGATGAAGACTACCCCCTCTCCGGTGTTCACACCCTGCAGACACTTAGAGTCAAGTGTTGGTCATTCATCACTCCTTTTTCAAGATACTGAGATCCCATTGTTTGACTGGGTTGTGTAAATTGACAACACTGTTGGTTTTTTAGATCTTTTGCATCACCTTTATCTGAACACACTCCACCATCATCTCCCTCCCCAGAAGCCAGATTTGAGATCAAAAGGGCTCGTCATCTCATCACCTTTCTTCATACTCTGGTCTATCATGTTTCTACCACCTCTGTCTGAAATACTTTAGTGTGTAATTAAAGCATTCATTTCTGAAAGGCCTTCATGACGGATTTGCAGGCGTCAAAAGCTGGTGACTCCTTTGCTCTGAGAGCTGCAGTATATGCACAGTGACAGTATGACTTTCTCTGTGGATTTGTCAAGTTTCTGCTGCACTCTCAGGCATAGAAGAGCCCTTTAAGATCTCATCATTTCCATATATGGGTTGTTTACAACCTGCTAATAAGCCACTTCTCTATCTTCTTTTCAGTCATATCACAGATTTATGCTCCTGAAGACTTTCAATGTAATGCATTTTATTCCATGCTTTCCATTTCTAGCAGCCTTTAAAAATGTGGGTGCTGCAACAGACCAAGTAGTAGGGTAGGAACACTCATAAAGATGCAGGGTTATTTCCACTTGTCGCTCCCTCATTTATACAGCCATTAATTGCAGCAGTTTTGTTTGCCTCAACATTGAGTTAAAGGTCAGAATGGAGATGTTTCTCCTCTCTGCACCACAAGCCCTTGCCAGAAACATTGCTGCCTTCATTCTTTTTTGTCCTCCCCTAAATACCACACTGGCACTATGTCTCTCTGGACATGCCTCATCCAAGTCTTGACCAGGCTGAACAAATCTGCTCAGCTTTTCCATCCTGATAACATCACAGGTCAAAGTGGAATAAACAGAAAGTGAAGGGTTGAGCCACTGAAGCAGATCAAGATCTGCCATGGGGGTACCACGGACAGTAATGTAATGTTCTGCATGAACGTGCAGGAGATGTGTTCAGGGATAATGTGCCTGCACAGATAGAGAATTTTTTTAATTCCAGGGTGTTATCAGATCTGGAAAAATGTTGAATGAGTGGGTTGCTGCAGTATCAGTCTATTGCTACACCATGAAGGGGAGCTGTATACCCTCTTTAACATCCACACTGTAATTGCATAGCACTTGCAAATAAATAACTCATTAACTGAGCCTAACTAGATCTTTTCCCTGCATTAAATCTGTATTATCTTTCCACTCTGCACCCAAACAATTAATTTTCACTCTCAGACCCACATTCAAAGGGGAAATTCTCTGCCAGATGATTCAGTGGGAATACTAGGAAAAAAGGAGTTGCATTCTGTTTCAGAAGAAGAGAAAGTGTGGGGGAGACAAAAATTACAAGAACATTCAGTCCTCATCAAACACATTCAGCTGTTCACATATATATTCATGCATACATATGTAGGCATAGTCATCTCACTACTGCTACACATTATGATCTGGTTTCAGTAACCAAGACTTTCCATAGTGGTTTCTGCCACAGCATTAAACCAGGATATAATATGTCATTGTTTGATTTCTGTAATTCCATGTTCAAAACACTGCACACTTGCACCATGAGCCTGGGCTATTAAGGATAGACACAATAATGTCTTTTGGCCAATAATCCTGTGATCTGCTCTGAAAATGGGCCAATCATCTGGGAACAGATGCGTAGTGAAACCCTGAAGTTTACTAACCCACTCCTACACGCTCTACTCCAGCATGTCCCAGAGCTCGCACTGCTTTAACCTTTTGCCTACAGCCCACACTATCTCCCAGGTACAGGGATGCCACCTGATGTGTTATTTTCCTTCAGTGTCCTTAGGTGTGACCAGCCTGAGGAGATCCATTAAGGCAGGCATTGTCTGGAACTGAACAGCTGCGTGGTGGTGAATGTAGAAAAGGAGAGGGTACACCAGCTGTGCTTGTAGCTTGGCTAACAGAACAGAAGAGAACCAGGCATTGGCCTAAAGCTTCCCATTACTTGGACTCCCAGGAGTTTGTCACCATAGAAACTTGCCTAATTTATGAAATTAATCTTTCTAAGGTAAGCATTTATTCCAGATAATCATGGAATCTAAGATACAATGGGAGAGTATCTGGTAGGACAGGAAAAACAACTACAAGGGGAAAGGCTTTTGCCGAGAGCAGTTTGCTTGTAGCAAAGGGTGGCTGGCTCTTCTTTGAAGTGGAAACTACTTCAGAGCTACATCGAGGCCAAAAGCAGCCCTCTGAGCAGAGGGACATCTCCAACCATGGACATACAGGTTACAAAAGAGGAAAAAAAGATGAAGGTATCTCTTTAATCATAGTGAACCTCTCAGGAACTCACCTCCAGTCCTTTTCAGAGCCTGGAAAAGTGGCTTTGAAACTTATCACTTGTCATGAGATAGTGGATACAGACTGTAAAGCTATCTGGAGAGCTCCAAGTTGCCTATGTGGTATGTGGACACCTCTTGCAGTCTCCCCTGGTTTCAGTATGCACAAAGCACTTGGAATGTAACACAACACCAACTACAATTGAACCTATGAAACATTAAATAAGATTAAATCAATGCAGAAACAAAAGCAGAGTAAGAACTGTCTTTATTCTGTGAAATTATGAAAGAGGAGCTAATCTGAAAACAAAGTCCCCGCACAAGAGAGGCCACAGCAAACAGTACTCAGGGCAAGCCACTGCTGTAGTTTGTCATGGACCTTGTTTAACCCAGTACTAGTGAGAATCAGAAAAGTAGCTTCCCAAGAGGAAACCTAACAGGACAGGTAGGAAGAGAGTTTGTGGAGGGGCAAATGCAGAACTTGCAATGACTGAAACAGAAGCTGGTTCACACTGGAACCTCCTTAATTTTATGTCCATTGTGCCCAGATTACTTTTTCCATCTCCTACAAGACTGCATTCAGAAATGGTGGTGCAGCCCCTCATAGCAGCTTTCACAGACAGTCCTCCTACACAAGAGAAGAAGTACATACCGTTCATCAAGGGGAACACTCTCCTTCCCTGGTCCATATGAGGTCCCCATTCCCAGACCATTCCTTACCTCCAGTTTGCTCCAAACCCACCAACCCATTTCTGTCTGTTCCCATACTTTCAACAAATTTGAGGAAACAGCATGGTCATCATGGTTGACTTGAAGAGCAAAGGGTTTGTGTTTTCTTTATGGATGCTGAATAAATATGATTTTTTAAAAATATCTAATATTCTGCTGGATGTTTTTATCTCAAATACAAATAATGTACAAGAACACTTCTCTAGTTCCTCACTTTGTTGTGCTTCCTCACACCACTGCTTCCTGTGCATAGCTTGTTACAATATACAGGTTTCCTCTACACTGGACATTTAATTAAAGGAAATTATGAGCAGTTTTTATTTCAGTGGTACACTGATTTAATTGTACCACTTTATTTCTATTGCAGTGACTCAGAAAATTCTTGTTTCCTTTCATTTTGTCTCTGTGAAACATTTTCTAATTCAGGATTTGGACAACATATCTATAAAGTTCACAGGAAAGACCTTCAGGTATCATACCATCACCCAGTATTACCCACTCAGAAAAAAACATCACCCATACACAACATGATTTTTTTTTCCAGTCTGCTTCTACAGCAGGTGCTGCTGCCTGTAATTTCCACATCATTTTTCTGCCTGGAGAACCAGTGGGACTGACATGAAACACAGTATTCTTTTGTCTGTGTCAGGAGAGGAAAGTTTCATCTGAACCTCCTCTAAGCAGGCACCTGGCTTATATCCAGAGCCATCCTCATGCATTCTAGCATGCAATATGTTCAGGGTCCTGGTCAGATTTATTACATGCTTAAGCTGTTCAGTTCTGCTCTTGACCTGAGTTATCCATGCATTATGGGGAAGGAGGAAAAAAAGCACACTCTTTTACCAGCCTTATGTATATTCCATTTCAGTTCTGTGTCTCTTCCTCTGGTTTTTAACTACACACTTTTTGCTCATGTATATTTCCCTGTAATGCATCACCTTAGATTGTTTTTACTCATTTAACCAAAAAGATGAAAGACAGCCCCAAATAAAAGGTAGTTACCAGAATTCATCAACCCAGCAAGGTCAACACACTGGGTTTCGAATCCAGTGCAGTTTACAATTTCATTACCACACTGGAAGGAGTCCACACTGTAGCAGGCAGGACACTGGTATCCATTGGGCACATTGTCCTCTGGTGGCACTGTAAGGGAAGAAATGGGTCATAAGTGGCTCATTAATGATAGAATGAGAGGAGCAAGCCATCTGATGGCTTAATCTGGAAGCCTTCACCTCAAATGGGGCAGAACAGAGGTGATGGATTATAAGGAAATAGAGAACTTACATGAGACAGAAATTGTTCGACAGTCATCACCTGTGCAGCAAGCCAAGTGGCTCCTTGCTTTTACCTTCCCATAGTTCATTGTGATAGGGCCAAGTTGGCACATGCTGGATGACAGGCAGGACTTGATGGATGAAGGAATAAGCATCCCTCCTATAATGAAGCAAGTACCAAGTTCTTAAGTGCAAAGTACCTCCTTTCCCCTTCCATTAATTCCTACAGGAGCAAATGATAGGCAGAGCTTACAGGGTGACTTGAATGCCTCTGACATACCACCCAGACTACTTCCAGTCCAGAGAACACATGGACCATAGAACACACAGTCCACTACAGCCACAAACATCCTGACACAGGCAAGTATAGTCTTCCCCTGACTCTAAACCCAAAAGTTGTAATGGGGAGCAGAACAGTTATATTGCATTTACTAAGGCCCCTCCAGTGCTTCAAGGATGAACAGTGGCATTGCACAAGCAGAAGAAAAGATATGCACTGGAGCTGCCAGCACCAAAACTGTGAGCCAACCTCCAGTCTAAAAGTCAATGTCAACTTTACTGAAACCAGGAAATAGTCAAGGACATACCACTGACACAACCAAGTGTGCAGTTATGTTAGGACTCAGTACCCCATCTTTGGCTTGTCAGCCATGGGGACATGGTGATAGCTCAGCCCTGGTGACGCCATCTGTCTGCCTGGTGTCACCTTCCCTGCTCGAGGAAAGAAGTCAGATGCAGGCCAGTTTCTCCCTCCACCCATCGCAATTGCACCCTCATTGCTAGATGCCAGCAGCCTTGTGCCGCTCACAGTACAGCAGCTCAACCCAACTCCTATTAGCCAGAGTTACAAGCCAGTGCCTCTTCCTAACACGCTGTCTAGGTATTCCTTTCCATGACTAAAAGCTAAGCCCTCCCAGTATGAAACTCCTCTCAAAATAAAGGAATAGAGAGATTTTTCCAATCTTGGTTTCTGAGTTAAACGGAAAGTGAACAGCTTATTCAAGGACTCATCTAAGACAGAAGTAAGAAGAGAGACTTGTCCCCAGCTCCACTTTGAAAGATGAGCAGGCAGAGAACCATAGTGGGTATCTCACCTACCTATCGTGACCTCATGAAGAATGATGGCACAGGTATCTTCAGTGTCTTCACTACAGGTTTTCATGGGGCCAGAGCAGCTTCTTCCTATACCATGACAAACTTCACACTGAAGGCAAGTCCCTGAGGAAACAAGGAGGAGAGATTGTTGGGTAGCGATCATGAGGGAACTCAGTTCCCCTTTCACCAACATTTTGTATCAGCATTTCATCAGCACTTTTCACAGTCCTCCTCCCTTATTTTTCCTGTTTAATTGCTCAATTCATGGATTCTTTTTTATTGTTTCTATTATTGTTTATTCTAGTATGAGCTTGAATTTGAGCAAATGAGGAGAAGACATTTTGGGATAATATTTTACATTTTAACCACCAAAACCCAGCTAGCTTCCCTTGTCTCTTATACAATGATGTTCGCTTGGTTTTCTGGGGGTTGATAAGGACAGTAGCCCCATAACCCCCTCCATCCTGGCAGGTGTTCAATTATTCTGCATTCCCAGGCCCCAGAATCCTTTCTGTGCAGTGAGCAGGTGCACCCAAATATCTGAGGATCAAAAGGCTGCCAGAATGTATTTGGCACTCATCATGAAACACTTAGGAAGAATAAAGTGTTTATCAAGACAGGATAAACAGCATGTCTTCCCTGACACACACTCATCAGGACCCAAGGGCCTAGCACATAGATTAAGAGGTTTGGGGCATGTGTCAGTTCCCTAAATGCTTGTGCCATCTAAGACACCTTGCAGTATCTTGTAGTATCCACATGGAATGGAACATCTGGCATAAGACCTCCAAGACACCAAGTGCTCTTCTGGAACACAGCTGAAGGACAGCTGAGATGACATATAATGTCTAAAAGTGTCACAAGACTCTGGGTACAAGCAAAATAAATTAGGGCCTAGGTTTGCGGTAAATGGTGGCTAGAAATCAGATCAGCTGATCAAAGGTATGTCTGCCTCAGACAATCACTCCTATGACTGTGCCAGCTAGATCACTGGTGACTTGCACAGCATCTTACACATTCAGTTCACATTGCAAATGCCTGTACCTTTATGGGCACATTGGGACATAGCATCAAAGGTACTCTGAGACCAGTTACCCCTCTGTGATGCAGATCCCCTTGGATGAGGGGTTTCTGTGGCTCAGACAGCAGGAATAGCCCCACACATAAAGCATCCATTCCCAGACCACTTCTATGTCTCACAGCCCCACAGGTTGCAGTTGGAAAACTCACCTGGGTCCAGGAAAGCCAGAAAGAAGCTGAGGCCAAGGGACACTTTCATGCTGATGGGATGAAAGAACAGGGAGTTGTTGAGTCTTGCTGAACACAGCACTGTGTGACACGAGGGCTTTATACACTGGAAGAAAACAGGGTGTTTTGGGGAAGTCATAGCTGGGGAAATGACATGACCTTATCCTCAAACCCAAGGCTTAGATACAGAGCTGTGCTATGTCCCAAGATCCTCCACAGAAACAGCTGAATCCAGCATCAAACAGCTGTTGAACTCAAGTGAACTCTTCGTTAAACACAAACAACAATGGCAACGCAGTAAAAGAGGTGTTCTTCAGCTTGGTCAGTATCACACATGGTCAGGCATTGGAACATGTGCCCAGGAAGTGGAAAAGTCACCATCCCTGGAGGTGCTAAAGTACCATGTAGACATGGAACTTCAGGAGATGGTTTAGTACTCATGGTAGTGTTGAATTGATGACCAGACTTGACAATCTTATAGAGGTCTTTTCCAACCTTAATATTCTATGATTCTAAAAGAAATTAGAGAAGATTAGAGGGGAGGAGAGAAGAAAAAGAGAGGATAGATATAACAAAAAAAAGAGAGAGTTATCCCTGTCCCAGGCTCCAGCATCCAGAGTCTCCAATGTGGGATTCTGAGACGGTGGAGCATCAGCTTGGCCCAGTTAATTCTGCACCTTTTATAGTGTCCATTCCCATGGGGTCCTTGCCTCAGGCAGAGTTTGCTGAGCATGAGCACTATCTCACTTGAAAGGTTTTCAAAGTGGGTCTGGGGGGTGTAGGAGCTCTCAGGGGATGGCTTACTGCCCCTGCTTCCATCATCACAGCATGACCTTTTGCCCTGAGCCAGAGCAAGAGCCACCACAAGAGGTGTACTACCCCACTTTCACAGGACTTGCTCCTTCTTGCTGCTCACCAGCCCAAAAAAAGCAGCATATTTAAGGCACAAACTTTAGGTCATGCACATGATAGGAAGTGCTGTGAAGAATACAGCTACTGCAGAGCACTAGCACTAGTGTTTGTTTTCTCGTGTAAAGCACAAGTTCTACTTTTTCCTCTTCAGGAGTAATGTTTTTCTCTTTCCCCAGTCTGGAGCATGAAGCCTGTGTGGAAAGACTGGCCCACCTGGGGCCTATCAGGTATGTCTCTGGTGAATATTTTGTTTGAACCATGTTCAGCCTCTGCCATACATATGAATAATGGAGAAAAAGACACTTAACAGACCAGCTGTGCTCTTACTGTTCGGCCCAAAAAAGCAAAGCACCAGCTGGAAATTTTCCTCATGGCTGAGTTTTTGCTGGCTGATTTCCCATCTTCCTTCCCATCAGATAATCAGGAGCTACCATGCCCTGAGTATAACAGCAAAGCCAATAATGGCAAAACAGTTAACTTCCTCTCCAAGCTGGCATGTGGCTTCTGTTTGCAAGAATACTGCCAATGCACACTGTGGAGCAGGCTCAGTCAATGTTTCCTGGGGTTGGACGTGCCAGAGCTGCAAAGAGGGTCCTCCAGGGTACAGGTGTTTATATAAAACACTTGGAATTTTGCAAGAAAGTCTTCTATCATACACCTAGACCTTGAATCAAACTAGACAGCAGGGAGGAAACATTCGTGTGGCTACAAAATAGCTTAGCCACAGCTTAGGTAAAATGTTGCAGTGGGTTTGCCATGCCCTGTGATCTCCAGATGAGCTACAGCCAAGGAGCGGTGACCAACTTGCCCTCCACTCAAAGCACTATGTAAACGAAACCGGCAAAAATCCCTGATATGCAGGCGAAAATGGGTTTGAAAGCTTTTTTTGCTCTCTAGCAAGAACCAAGCCATGCAGTGCCTGTATTCCACTTGCCTGATTCTGCTGTGAAGTTGCCCTGGCTTACGAGGCAATGAGAATAAACAAAATCTTCATTTCATCTGAGATTTTGTGGTAAGTGCTGCATCCTGCCTGTGCTGGCTCACACACAGCCACAGCAGTACTCTGTCCCTCCGTGTCCCCAGTTTGTCAGGACACAGCTTCAGAACCAGGATGAAGGGAGCATCACACTCATAATAGGCAATTTTAAGCAAAATATGCCTTTATATTTTGTATGTCAGAAGAAAGTCTTGACTCTGAGCCTCACTAGGCTAATATTTGGGCAGTGTTGCCTCTCTTAACTTGCAGTGGAGGAATACATTTCAATAGTGAGGTCATCCATAGCCCACAAAAAGCTGTACAAAAAGAATCACACCCACCTATTCTCTGAGTTGATTCCTTGTTATCCATAGCAGAGACTGGCAAAAGCTGCCAACCTGTTAAACCAGACAAGGAAACATAACAGTCCTAACCACACCATGCAGGGAGTGGTATTCCTGTCCCAAAGAGGAAGAGCAAGAGGATTTTTACTGTTTCCTTGCTGGCTACAGGCTGAAAAAGCTTTTGACAGTAATTCGTTTCAGCTGTTCCTGCAAATTACTAAACTAGCAGGTGTTAGGAGGCCAGTGTAAATCTAACTGCCAGTCCTGGCTAGGCTTTTCTCAGCAGTCCACAAGGGACTCCTTCAGCTATGTGTCTCCACCTCCAGTGCTTTACCACTGAACTCCAGGCCAAAGAGGAGGGAATTTACTGTCTCTCCCACCTGTTGCTGTTTTGGGCTTGGAACAGGAAACTGGTGAGGGATGGCTGATGGCACCCAGATGGTTTGAAGGAGCAAAGCTATCCTTGTTGCCTATATGGTCCTGAGGGCTTGTCAGCAAGGAAGTTAGTGTATGCCAGGAAGAGCAGCATGCCTGTAACAGGGTGTTCATTGCCACACATTAATTTCCCATGAGCATTCACCTGTACACAGTCTGTATTCACTTTGAAAGTGATGCTGCTAATAGAGCACTGGCAACATAGCAAGGGGGAACAGCACCCCAAAATGGCACCAGGGTAGACGCTCCAGGAGGGCTGTGATAGTGATGTGGCACCCATGGTAAAGGGGAACTCCAACACTGCTGGCTCCAAAAAGCTACACTGAGCCCGGTACGGATAGGATAGGATAGGATAGGATAGGATAGGATAGGATAGGATAGGATAGGATAGGATAGGATAGGATAGGATAGGATAGGATAGGATAGGATAGGATAGACCAGGTTGGAAAAGACCTTCATAGAATAAACTTGAATTTTATTTTAGAATAAACCAAACCAGATTGGAAGAGACCTTCAAGATCATCGTGTCCAACCCATCAACCAATCCAACCCACCCAAACAGCTAACCCATGGCACCAAGCACCCCATCAAGTCTCCTCCTGAAAACCTCCAATGATGGTGACTCCACCACCTCCCTGGGTAGCCCATTCCAATGGGCAATCACTCTTTCTGTATAGAACTTCTTCCTAACATCCAACCTAAACCCCTCCCCTGGCGCAGACTGAGACTGTGTGCTCTTGTTCTGGTACTGGTTGCCTGGGAGAAGAGACCAACCTCTGCCTGTCTGCAACCTCCCTTCAGGTAGTTGAAGAGAGCAATAAGGTCACCCCTGAGTCTCCTCTTCTCTAGGCTAAGCAACCCCAGCTCCCTCAGTCTTTCCTCATAGGGCTTGTGTTCCAAACCCCTCACCAACTTCATTGCCCTTCTCTGGACACGTTCCAGCAAGTCAACATCCTCCCTAAACTGAGGGGCCCAGAACTGGACACAGTACTTGAGGTGTGGCCTAACCAGTGCAGTGTACAGGGGCAGAATGACCTCCCTGCTCCTACTGGCCACACCGTTTCTGATCCAGGCCAGGATGCCATTGGCCCTCTTGGCTGCCTGGGCACACTGCAGGCTCATGTTCAGCCTACCATCGACCAGTACCCCCAGGTCCCTCTCTGCCTGACCGCTCTCCACCCACTCTGACCCCAGCCTGTAGCACTGCATGGGGTTGTTGTGGCCAATGTGTAGAACCCGGCACTTGGATGTGTTAAATTTCATGCCGTTGGATTCTGCCCATCTGTCCAGCCTGTCGAGGTCCCTCTGCAGAGCCTCTCTACCCTCCAGCAGATCAACTCCTGCCCCCAGCTTGGTGTCGTCAGCAAATTTACTGATGATGGACTCAATGCCCTGGGTACGCCAAGAGTAGGGCGCAAGGTAGGGTCAGTTGAGAAGTCAGGAACCCAGCTGCGATGCATGTACACCAATGCACGCAGCCTGGGCAACAAGCAAGAGGAGTTGGAGGTCCTAATCCATCAGGGCGACTATGATATAGTCGCCATCTCAGAAACTTGGTGGGACAGCACCCACGATTGGAGTGCTACAATGGGGGGTTACAGGCTCTTTAGGAGAGACAGGCAAGGGAGAAGAGGAGGAGGGGTGGCACTGTATATTAGAGAGTCACTCTCTGCCATACAACTTGAGGTGGAAGATGAGGGAGTTGAGAGCCTGTGGGTCAAAATCAGAGGACAACCTAACAAGTCTGACATCCTGATTGGAATCTGTTACAGACCACCCAACCAGGATGAGGCGGCTGATGAGTTGTTCTACAAGCAACTGGAGGCTGTCTCAAGATCATCAGATCTTGTCCTTGTTGGTGACTTCAACCTCCCAGATATCTGCTGGGAACTTAATTCAGCAGGGAGGAGGCAGTCCAGAAGATTCCTGGAGCGAATGGAGGACTGCTTCCTGACACAGCTGTTAAGCGAGCCTACCAGGGGACAGGCTCTGCTTGATCTGCTGTTCTCCAATAGGGAAGGGCTGGTGGGAGACGTGATCGTGGGAGGCTGCCTAGGGTGCAGTGACCACGAGATAGTGAAGTTTTCAATATGCAGGGAGATAGGGAGGAGCACCAACAGAACCTTCACCTTGGACTTCCGAAGGGCGAACTTCAGCCTATTTAAGAAACTTGTTTGTAAAGTCCCCTGGTACCAGCCCTCATGAACCAAGGGGTTCAGGAGGGTTGGACCTACTTCAAACAGGAGCTCTTGAAGGCACAGGAATTGGCGGTTCCTACGTGCCGGAAGGCAAGCCGGCGGGCAAGGCGACCAGCCTGGATGAGCAAGCAGCTCCTGGAGGATTTAAGGGGGAAGAGGAGGCTGTATCACCTTTGGAAGGAGGGGAAGGCTTCTTGAGGTATGTTCAAGGAAGCTGTTAGATTATGTAGGAATAAAATTAGGGAGGCTAAGGCCCAGCTGGAACTGAAGCTGGCCACCTCTGTCAAAGACAATAAAAAGCATTTTTATAAATATATTAACAATAAGAAGAGGGGCAGGAAGAACCTGCACTCCCTAGTGGACCTGGAGGGGAACAAGGTGACTGAGGATGAGGAGAAAGCTGAGGTCCTGAACACCTTCTTTGCCTCAATGTTTAACAGCAAGGCAGGAGTTCAGGACGAGTGGCCTCCGGAGCTGGGCGATGGGGTCGGGAGCAGTGTAATGCCCCGAAATCCATGAGGAGTTAGTTCGGGACCTGCTGAGCCACTTGGATATTCACAAGTCCATGGGACCGGATGGGATCCATCCTAGGGTGCTGAGAGAGCTGGCAGATGTGCTAGCTAGGCCACTCTCCATCATTTTCCTCCAGTCCTGGCTCACAGGTGAGGTCCCAGATGACTGGAAACTGGCCAACGTGGTCCCCATCCACAAGAAGGGTCGGATGGAGGAACCTGGAAACTACAGGCCGGTCAGCCTGACCTCAGTGCCAGGGAAAGTGATGGAGCAGATTATCCTGGCGGCAATAACTGCACACCTGAAGGATGGCCAAGGGCTCAGGTCCAGCCAACATGGATTCAGGAAAGGCAGATCCTGCCTCTCCAACCTGATCTCTTTCTATGATCAGGTGACCCGTCTGGTGGATGTGGGGAGGCCTGTGGATGTGGTCTACCTAGACTCCAGCAAGGCCTTTGACACCGTCCCCCACAGCAAACTGCTGGCTAAGCTGTCAGCCCGTGGATTGGATCATTACACTCTGTGCTGGGTTAGGAACTGGCTGGAGGGCCGGGCCCAGAGAGTGGTAGTGAACGGTGCCACATCCAGCTGGAGGCCAGTCACCAGTGGTGTCCCCCAGGGATCAGTGCTGGGCCCTGTCCTCTTCAACATATTCATTGATGATCTGGATGAAGGAGTAGAGTCAGTCATCAGCAAGTTTGCAGATGACACAAAGTTAGGGGCAGATGTTAGTCAGTTAGAGGGTAGAAAGGCTCTGCAGAGGGACCTCGACCGACTGGACAGATGGGCAGAGTCCAATGGGATGGCATTCAACAAGTCCAAGTGCCAAGTGCTGCACTTTGGCTATGGCAATCCCATGCAGAGCTATAGGCTGGGGTCGGAGTGGCTGGAGAGCTCCCAAACAGAGAGGGACCTGGGTGTGCTGATCGACAGCCACCTGAATATGAGCCAGCAGTGTGCCCAGGTGGCCAGGAGGGCCAATGGCATCCTGGCCTGCATTAGGAATAGTGTGGCCAGCAGGAGCAGGGAGGTCATAGTGCCCCTGTACTCTGATGTGGTTAGGCCGCACCTTGAGTACTGTGTCCAGTTCTGGGCCCCTCAATTTAAGAAGGACATCGAAACACTTGAGCGTGTCCAGAGAAGGGCAACAAGGCTGGTGAGAGGCCTTGAACACAAGCCCTATGAGGAGAGGCTGAGGGAGCTGGGATTGTTTAGCCTGGAGAAGAGGAGGCTCAGGGGTGACCTCATTGCCCTCTACAGCTACCTGAAGGGTGGTTGTAGCCAGGAGGGGGTTGGCCTCTTCTCCCAGGCAGCCAGCACCAGAACGAGGGGACACAGTCTCAGGCTGCGCCAGGGGAAGTTCAGACTCGAGGTGAGGAGGAAGTTCTTCACCGAGCGAGTCATTCGGCATTGGAACGGGTTGCCCGGGGAGGTGGTTGAGTCATCAACCCTGGAGGCGTTCAAGGGGAGATTGGACGTGGCACTTGGTGCCATGGTCTAGGCATGGGGTCTGTGTTGATAGGTTGGACTTGATGATCCCCTAGGTCCTTTCCAACCTAAGTGATACTGTGTGTGATACTGTGTGTGTGATCCAACCAGCTCTTCTTGTGGATGGGCACCACGTTGGCCAGCTTCCAGTCCTCTGGGACCTCTCCAGTGAGCCAGGACTGCTGGAAAATGGTGGATAGAATCATAGAATCAGTAAGATTGGAAAAGACCTCAGAGATCATCAAGTCCAACCTGTCACTCAAGACCTCATGACTAGACCATGGCACCAAGTGCCACATCCCATCCCCTCTTGAACACCGCCAGGAATGGTGACTCCACCACCTCCCTGGGCAGCCCATTCCAATGGCTAACAATTCTCTCTGTGAAGAACTCTCTCCTCACCTCCAGCTTAAACTTCCTATGGCACAGCTTGAGACTGTGTCTTCTTTTCTGGTGCTGATTGCCTGGGAGAAGAGACCAACCCCCTCCTGGTTACAACCCCCCTTCAGGTAGTTGTAGACAACAATAAATTCTCCCGTGAGCATCCTCTTCTCCAGGCTAAACAATCCCAGCTCCCTCAGCCTCTCTTCATAGGGCTTGTGCTGGAGGTATCTCATCAGCCTCCTTGTCCTTCTCTGGATACATTCAAGAGTCTCAATGTCCTTCTTAAATTTAGGGGCCCAGAACTGGACACAGCACTCAAGGTGTGGCCTAACTTGTGCTGAGTACAAGGTGCTCAAGATCGTCAAGTCCAACCTATCACACAACACCAGATAATCAATTAAACCATGACACCAAATGCCCCATCCAGTCTCTTCCTAAACACCTCCAGTGATGGTGACTCCACCACCTCCTTGGGCACCCTGTTCCAATGGCAAATCACTCTTTCTGTGAAGAGTTTCTTCATAACATTCAGCCTAAACCTCCCCTCATGCAGCTTGAGACTGTGTCCTTTTGTTCTGGTGCTTGTTTCCTGGGAGAAGAGACCAACCTCCACCTGCCTAGAACCTCTCTTCAGGTAGTTGTAGACAGCAATCAGTTGTAGACAGATTAGTTTCCTTCCAGGTCAGTCCATTGAGGGAAGAACTCCTGTTGGAAAAGAAAATGAGAACCAGGGAAAAGAATTTGAAGGTTGGAAATATTATGAATGCAATAACATGAAACTGCAGCTTAAATGTTTTCTTCTGTGGCTGAAAAGGGTAATTTTTTTTCATGTTATTGCACATATGCAGCAACACTAGTGAAAATACAGACAGCCTGTATATCATCTTATCACATAACTTGAGTTTTCAAGAGATCAAGATGTTGAAAGAAGTAGAAAGGCAATGATGGCCTTAACATGGATGAATTTTTGGTATTCTAGCCAGATAATTACCTTTTCAATTGAAATAATTGCCAAGGAATATAGCTGGAATGAAAACAGATTTGCATGTGTGTTAGTATGTTCGGTGAGCTTTCTGTTCTGACATTGATGATCAACGATGTCATCTTCAAGTAATAAAGAAAACAGCAGCTACCTAACCCACTCATGGATGACGTAAAAAGCAAGTCCTTATCAAATAGTCACAGGTCTTACCAGACCTTCATATTTCAACTCCCTTTCCAGTGAGTTGCTCTAACATGAGATTCTGTTAGCATTCACCAGCAGCAGAATTTGTTTGCTAGCAACTGAGGCAGACCAATGTACCAGTTTTAACTGATCCATTAAAATAAAGCTAATGCTGATGTGAGTAGACCATGATTGTATAATAGGAGAGAAAGTCTTTTACTATAATATCAGTATCCACACATTTTACTTATAGTTAATGGTAGCGGTTAGGGTCTTCAAAACAGAGCAGCAATTCAGCATTTCAAGGATCACTTTTAAGTGACCATTCAAGTAATTCACACCTGCTTTTGTCCCTTGGAAAACTGGCCTGATTTCAAGTCTCTGGCAACCTGAGTTAACATGGTTTAAAGTCTCTGGTCTCTTCTAAATGGCTTTCTTGTTTGCTGCTTTCTACTACAAGTGGTCCCTACACCCCTCACCCCTGCAGCTAAAGTTTGAAGCTGGTGATGGAAGACACAACTCCTGGGAAGCACAAGTGGCTTCTTTTTGCACTGAATTCACAAATTTCTTGAATTTGTGAAGAAAGCAATGAATTAATAAACTTCCTCTAAAAGCTCAATTTTAAGGAAGAAAAAAAAAAAGAGGGGGGACCCAACCAAAGCCAACCTGGAGATGAGGCAATCATGGATTGTAGGTGCTAGGCTGGTCTGGCGGGGATTTAGAAGACAAAGATTCATTCATTCCTTTACTTACCCACTCCCTCCCTCCAGCTATCCACTGCTCCCATATGGACAACTCTGGCATGGGATGTCTCCTTAGAACATGCTACAAGATACCCGGAAACAAGAGGTGTGTATTTGGGTAAAGGGATTATTTTTTGCCCTTGACTCCATTTACTCTTAAAAAAAAAACAACTTGTCACTTTCCCACCCTCTCTTCCTATTCCATGAATTACTAACGAAGTCCTGCCAGCAGGAAACAAGATCTTATTATGAGAAGAATTAGTCATGGCTGAGTAAGACTTGCCTTGGAGAAGGACAGGGGTAGCCAAATTAGGAAAATTACAAATAGATGTGTTACCAATAGGCTCAAGACAAAATGCTAGGCTCTGGCTATAAATTCTCCCCATGTTGGAAATATTTGCATCCAAGTTATTTCTTTGAACCATCTCAAAGATGCAGCAGCTCTGTTTGTACCAGAGGTCTTTGAAGTCTGAAGATTCAGACAACCTTATTTACCACCTTTTCTTAAATTAGGATGACTAAACACTCATTATAATTTTTTGGCACCTCATCTCTTAAATGTGTGGCCTTGCTCTGTTGAGGCTGTTTTTTTTCTGTTGCAGGATTTTTTTCCTATATGTGCAAAACACATAACTTCTAACAAGCCAAGGTGTTTTGTGCTTATCAGTGCCAGCTTCTGCCTCCTCTCTCCACCCCTTATTGTGAAGCATGATGCGTTGCATAAGGAACAGCCTGGAAAGCTGTGCCCTGCAGCACCAAGAGACATGCTCCCAGCTTTCCAAAAGATACTCATCTTTCCCATGACTTTCCATCTAACATTATTCATTGTGTGATAAGCATCACAAAATAAAGATACTCCCAGACAAGTGTGTCACACAGCACTAGGATCATATTTTCTCTAAGCCTGTGTTGGCTTGGGTGAATTTTTGCAGTCAACAGTTGTTTTCATAACAACTGTTTGCTGTGGTTTTTCTGGTTGTTTTTAAGAGCTGAAGAAAACATGTCTTTTGTTCTTGCATTTTCTTACGTATTCATGATGAAATGCACCCATTGCCAAAAGCAAGCTGAGGTCTCATGCAACACAAGTGTTTGACAAGTTATAATACTGTGGGAGGATCCAATATTACAGCAAACACCAGATAAAAAACACCAAAACAGCAAGCAACAAATGGCAGAAGGAAAGATCTGTGCAAACCTTCACTGGACTCAGCATGGAGACATCTGTGGTAGCTCAACACAAGCTAGCAGAGCTCATGGCACAGCACCATGTGGGAACATTAGCTCAGGTCCTGCAAGCAGATTGGGTGTAGTGGTGCCATGCTGGCCTTCAGGATCGAGAGAAAAACGTGCTGTCCTGTGCATCACAGAAATGATCAGACAGCCACCTCCCATTTGGTTACATCAGTGACTGTGGGGTCAGAAATCAGTGACAGCTGCTGGTAGCCAGTGTCCAGAGATGTGTCTTGGACATTGCTTGCCCTCAGATGGGCAGATTGGAAAAAATCATCCAGAAGAGATGAGCAGAGAAAGATGAGCGAGCTTGCGAGAGACAAACTGTTCCATGGATGCTATGCTTCTACTTAAGTCAACCCATAACAATATGAACTGGGGTTTCTCACTCCCTAACAGACACTCTGGAATGAAAGCCATTCTAGAAAAGCTCCTTCCAGAGTATTGTATGATAATATATACTTTTTCACACATTATCCTCACTTTGCCTCACCAATAAAAAATAGTAACTGGTTTCAGCAAGCTAGGGGACTCTTAGGTTGCAAACTTAATTTGAGGCCTTTGCAAATTGATTACGACAAGAACACAGCCAATAAAAAGTTTCATAACATATCAGTGACATATATTCAAACAAAATACTCCCCAAACATAGATTTTAATTGGTCTGAGCCTCATCTTCAAACTTGGGGTATTATAAATAAACTTGATAGGAGTGGAGTTTGTGTATCTTTTGGATGTCAAGGAATTATCTGGCAAACCACAAAATTTTAATGAGCCTGCCCCAGAGATAGTAGGTTTTATGGAAATAGATTAAAATAATTTTACTTAACAATTTAATCATGCAGTATAATGAATAAATTAAGAAAAAAAAATGCCATACAAGTAAAACACAGGAAATTCCAGTGCTAGAGATGTGTAATGTATGGAAATAATTCAGTGGATACAGGATGAAAATAAAAGCAAATGCAAAAGGAGAAAGACAAATATGTAAAACAGGGATTGTAATCATAGAATCATAGGATCATAGTACCTTTAAAATTACCAACTCCAACCATTATCTGACTCTACCAAGTCTGGTGCTAAATGATGTCCCTTAGCACCACATCTATGTGTCTTATAAATACCTCCAGGGGTGGGAATTCAACTGCCTCTCTGGATAATCTTTTCCAATGCCTGACCACTCTTTCAGTAAAGAAATTTTCCCTAATATCCAACCTAAACCTCCCCAGGTACAATTTCAGGCAATTTCCTCTCATTCTATCACTTGTGACTAGGGAGAGGAGACCAGCTTCCACCTCACTGCAACCTCTTTTCAGGTAGTTATAGAGAGCTACGAGGTCTCCCACTTCTACAGACTAAATAATCCCAGTTCCATCAGCCACTCCTCATTGGACTTGCTCTTCAGACCCTTTACCAGCTTCATGGCCCTTCTGTGCTCTCACTCAAGGCCCTCAATGTCTTTCTTGAAGTGATTGTCTCAAAAATGAACACAGTACTCATGGTGCAGCCTTACCAGTGCTGAGTACAGGTGCAGGTACAGGTCCCTTCCCTACTCCTGCTGTCCATGCTATTGCTGCTGATACAGGCCAGGATGCTGTTGGCCTTCTTGGTGATCTGAGCACACTGCTGTCTCAAGTTCAGCCAGCTGTCAATCAACACCCCCAGGTCTTTCTCTGCTGGGTAGCTTTCCAGCCACTCTTCCCCGAGGCTGTAGCATTGCCTGGGGTTTAAGGTTACTAAAACATTTTCCAGGAAAGGTTTTGTCACCTTTCTATTTGAAATTTTGCATGAACAGAGAGTGAAAGATGAGAAATGCAACAGAGTCTGAGGTCTCTGCATTGTCTTAATGAGGTCTGTAAAATAGCTACATCTCAGTTTAAGGAAAGCCAAAACCACATTCTTTGGTTGCATGGAAAACCTTAGAGTGAGGGTGATACAAAACAGGAACAGTGGCAATGTTGTTTCTGCCTCTTAGCAAAGGCTTTTGAGCAGGTTTGGGAGCTACAAGAGGGGACATACTGTGAGGAAGGACCTCGGTGAGTCCACAGGAGCAATGTTCCTCCCAGGGAGCACCTTCTCAAAATGACAATCAGAACAAAGACCTGCTGACAATATGGATCTCTTGGGCTGTGCCTGGACGAGGCAACTTTCCAACTAGTGGAAAGCTCACTTTTTCACCCTTTCTCTTCAAAAAGTCTCTTAGCACTTTCTCCTTTTTTTTTTCAGTTTGGATCAATTGTGAAGTGAAACAGTTCTTTCTTGAAACAATCTCCAAAACATTACCTCAGCTGCCCTGTCAGATGCCACTCCAACATACACCAGCTCTATATTTTATTAATTTTTTTGTGTGAATGGAAAACCTTTTTCTACCCTGGGACTTTCACCTGATACTTGTGATGATTTATGTACTGGGTAGTCTGCAGCAAGTAGAGGGGAGCTCTGAGCAACTCCTCCAAAGAGCTGGAGAATCCCTGTGAGCTCCCTTGGTGGAAAGGCAGAGCCCAGTTCTGTCTCCCACTGAAATGCAACCAAACTCCAGATGCACGTAGAAAAAGGCAGATGAAGGAAAACATTATGAAGGGGATTCAGCTTCTGTCAGGGGATGTAGACAATTAAGAGGAAGGAATCGTGTGTGCTAGGCAAAGACGACTAGTGCATTTTCTCTTTTCTCTTGTGAAAGGAAATGCTCACTGGAAGAAAAGATGATCTTCAATGGCATCGTCACACACTGCCTCAAGGGTTGATGGCACTTTGAGAGCTTTGGCTGCAGAGAGAGTTTCAGAATTTATCACAAGTCTTTTTATGAGTTGATGAGGAACAGGACTGATTCAAACCACCCAGCCAAAGATGGGTCATTGAGTGATCCAACATAGAATATCCACTAGTCCAGAGCTGATCTTATGTTGTGAAGCACAGGTCATGAGGCCAAGGCATTGTCTCTACTTCGACTGAACACTGAGAAATGCTGCTTCTTTCATCATACTTGCGTGACTCAGACACAAGAGTTCAGTTTAACAAAAGTGGGCTCAGAGAATGCTGTCATAAAACACCCTCATCTACACTTTGAAGGAGAAATCTGAACACAGTTGCATCCTTGGAAAAGAGTGACATCAGTAGTGAAAAATTTGCACGTGCAGCTCCAGGACGCAAATAAAGATTAAAGCAAAGATGAAGTTGGCTCCTCCTATCAGACTGACACTATATCAAAATTGAATGAAAAAACAGATGAAGCACAGACTCTGCACACTCCAGGAGTGGCACCTGGACTTCTCTGTCAGCTATGTGGATGAAGATCAAAAGAGGAGCTCAGGTTTGGGACAGTACAATGATGGGATGTTGACTTAGGGCTCAAATCTGCTGCATGCTCCCTTTGAGCCATGGGTTAGCTGTTTGGGTGGGTTGGATTGGTTGATGGGTTGGACACGATGATCTTGAAGGTCTCTTCCAATCTGGTTTGGTTTATTCTAATAAAAAGGTTTGAGATGCTGTGCTAAGCTGCTGATGTAGGTTTTCTGTAGTTCCTGTGTCAGGTCTGACAGTGACATAATTTTTCAGATAATGCAGGGCATTTCAAATACCACATAAATGCATGAGTCTTGGCCTGCAAGATGAATCCAATAGGAGGATCCTTTGCATTGTATTATCACTGTAGTCCCTACAATGTTCCCCATATCACGTGATCCAAAGTTACTAAGATGTTCTACTAGTTCTACTTTACCTCATATAATATCTAGGGAATTATAACTTCAACAAGATCGAGTTATGCCAGCACAGTATACATGCACAGAAAGAGGCTACACCAGGTCATAAATGCTTTAGTGTAATAACCTGAACACAGAGAGTTAAGTGGCCTGCTCATTGTCTTGTAGTTTAAATAAATGAGCTGCCAAAAGTGATCCTGCAAAGGACTTACTGCCTGTACTTGTACCATTCAGTCTCCATGACCATCCCATTTTGGACACTGCCTCATATGGAGGTAGGATTAGAGGTAGAAGTCTCTCTTGCAATGCACAGGTGAGCCAAGATACACTGCATCATGCTAATGTTGCTCCAGCTACTCCTGTTTAAACACATTTCTTGTTTTAACATCTGTTACTAAAAGCATACCTTTTGCATTTCACATGGGTTTTTCTCCCATCCAGACATGCTATTTACAAACCATATGGAAAGTAGCTGTTGTAACACCAGTCTTGGCCTACCTTTTAACTGCGCCAATGAATGGATATTTCCTGCCATACCGGCCTCTCAGAACTCAGTTGTTCTTGAGGTTGGAACTGAGTAAGCAGAAAGCCTCTCCACATGCATCTGAGGATTCAGGAGGGATGCTAGTACCATAATAAAAAAAACCCTTTGGCCACATGAACCAAAGCTCTGGCACAGCATAAGCAAACACTCCTGGCAGAAGTGTATTCCAAGGATTACCTCTGACCTGGCAGTCTTTGATCTGGATCAGACCCAGCACATTCTGTACTAGGCTGTTTACAGTTCAGATCAGATGTCATCTGGCTGCACTAAGCCATACAGTACCACACCATGGAAGCTAAGCCAAAATCACCACTTCCTTCTCCCATATTGTCTTCTCTGTGTATTTCTCCTTTTACTTCACTCTCCTTCTTCTTTGTGCCACTGCAAGAGCTCCCCTGGCAAGTCAGTTCAGGGATTTGGCCTATCTAACACTCAACCAGCAGTGAAGAGGGCAATGTGGTCAGCCCATGGGGCCAAGCTGGTAGGGTAGCAGCAGCTCATGTTTGGCTTGGCTTGGTTGAATCACATTGGCAAGGAACCACACACTGTCTCCAGCCTGAAGACACAGTGTGTGATGGGTCAGGAAAGTGTAAAAAAATATCTGCTGCTTAAAATCTGTATTATGCACCCTGGCTAATAGAATTCAAATGTATTCAGGACTCAGACTTGCTTTGGTTTACATTCATTCATTGAGGTGACACAACAGCACACAGACCTGGTCCTGAGGGTTGCAGAAGCACAGTCACCACCTCCAGCACTCATACAGTCCTCGGCTTTTCTCCTGGTGCCTCTTGCATGGCCTCAGGTTTGCCTTTTGGGATGTGGCCATACCTCCATCATGGGCAAAAGAACTCAGTGGCTGACCTGCAAGGGAAGATAAGAAATTACTCAAGACATGAGTCTGAACTGAGGTCACTCAATACTGAGAAACTCAAATATGTCATTGGAGACTTACAACATCGCCATTCCAGGCAAGAACTGGTGATTCTGATTTCCTAGATCCTCCTATGACCCAGGCTGTCCAGAGTTTGGCTTTCTACATTATTCAAAGCTAAGAATATGATGCTTAAACTTATCACAAATGATGCAATGTGCATATTACATGGGATCTCCTGCTCTATTGGCTAGCTCAGCTGGCATCCACACCAAGAGCTAAAAGGCTTTTCCATCTCCTTTTGCTCTCTACTATGGAACCCTGTTCTGTCAAATCCAAAGAAAACTGCTTCTGCATCTTACAATCTACAGACAAAGGAACTGGCTTCAGTGAGAGGGGGTGAAGAAAATATGCATAAAACCGAAGGCAGGATTAAACCACAGTAATCCTGGACAATAGGCCAGGGCCAGTGCCTTCTGCCAAAATGTCTTTAGCCTGAAAAAAAGTGGCTGTCTAATTAATATTACTAGAAGAAAGACTTGTGCATAGTACATATGTGCTCTCTTCCAAGATTACAGATGGAAAGAGCACACATTGCCAAAAGCAGCCTGCTGAAAAAAACAAACAAACAAAACAAAACAAACAAACAAACCAACAAAAAAACCACCAAACACAACATGCTTTCCACTGTCTATAAGCATATCACAGAATCACAGAAACATTCAGGTTGGAAGAGACCCACAGGATCACCAAGTCCAACTGATAACCATAGTCTACAAAGTTCACCACTAAACCACATCCCTGCCCATGGCACCATGGCAGAGGGGTTGGAACTAGGTGATTTTTGAGCTCCCTTCCAGTCATAACCATTCTATGATCCCCAAGCACCACATCCAAACGACCTTTAAACACATCCAGGGTTAATGATTCAACCACCTTCCTGGACAGCACATTCTGATGCCTGACCACTCTTGCTTCCTAATATTCAGTCTAAACCTACTGAGTCATAGCTTGAAGCCATTCTCTCCGGTGAGAAGAGACCAGCACCAGCCTCTCCACAATATCCTTTCAGGTAATTGTAGACAGCAATAAGGTCTCCCTTCAGCCTCCTCTTTTCCAAACTAAACAACCCCAGCTCCTTCAGCTGCTCTTTGTAAGATTTATTCTCCAGACACTTCACCAGCTTTGTTGCGCTCCTCTGCTCTCAATCCAGCACCTCCATATCTTCTTAGATTGAGGTGCCCAAAACTGGACACAATACTCGAGGTGTAGACTCACCAGCACTGGAGTACGAGGGGACAATCACCTCCCGACTCCTGTTGGACACAGCATTTCTAATCCCAGCCAGGATGACATTTGCTTTCTTGGCCACCTGGACATATTGCTTGCTCATATTCAGGTGTTTGTCTATTAGAACCCTTAAATCCCTTTCTGACAGACAACTCTCCAGCCACAGTTAGAATAGAATAGAATAGAATTAACCAGGTTGGAAAAGACCTTCAAGGTCACCAAGTCCAACCTATCACCTAACAACAGCTAGTCAACTAAACCATGGCACTAAGTGCCTCATCCAGTCTCCTCCTAAACACTTCCAGTGATGGTGACTCCACCACCTCCCCGGGCAGCCCATTCCAATGGGCAATCACTCTTTCAATGAAGAACTGCTTCCTAACATCCAGCCTAAACATCCCCTGATGCAGCTTGAGACTGTGTCCTCTTGTTCTGGTGCTGGTTGCCTGGCAGAAGAGACTAACCCCCACCTGTCTACAACCTCCCTTCAGGTAGTTGTAGACAGCAAGAAAGTCTCCTCTGAGCCTCCTCTTCTGCAGGCTAAGCAACCCCAGCTCCCTCAGCCTCTTCTCACAGGGCTTGTGCTCCAAACCCTTCACCAGCTTTGTTGCCCTTCTCTGGACATGATCCAGAAACTCAACATCTTTCCTAAACCAAGGAGCCCAGAACTGGACACAGGACTCAAAGTGTGACCTAACCAGTGCTGAGTGCAGGGGCACAGTGTCTTCCCTGATCCTGCTGGCCACACTATTTCTGATCCAGGCCAGGATGCTGTTGGCAGTCTTGGCCACCTGGGCACAATGCTGCCTCATGTTCAGCTGGCTGTCAATCAGTACCCCCAGGTCCCTTTCCACCTGGCTACTCTCCAGCCACTCTGACTCCAGCCTGTAGCACTGCATGGGGTTGTTGTGGCCAATGTGGAGAGCCCGGCACTTAGCCTTGTTAAATCTCATGCTGTTGGATTCTGCCCATCTGTCCAGCCTGTCAAGGTCCCTCTGCAGAGCTCTCCTACCCTCTAACAGATCAACACCTTCCTTCAGATTGCTGTCATCTGCAAATTTACTGATGATGGACTCAATGCCCTCATCCAGACCATCAATAAAGATGTTAAAGAGCATGGGGCCCAGCATTGTTGCCTGGGGGACACCACTGGTGACTGGCTGCCAGCTGGATGTGGCACCATTCACCACCACTCACTAGACTCGGCCCTCCAGACAGAGTGCTGCTGTCCAAGCCATGGGCTGACAGCTTGGCCAGGAATTTGCTGTGGGTGACAGTGTCAAAGGCCTTGCTGAAGACCATTTAGACTACATCCACAGCCTTCCCCACATCCACCAGGCAGTCACCTGATCATAGAAGGAGATCAGGTTGGTCAGGCAGGACCTGCCCTCCCTAAATCCATGCTGGCTGGGCCTGATCCCTTGACCATTCTATAAGTGCTGTGTGATTGCACTCAAGATGACCTCTTCCATAATATTGCCTGGCACTGAGGTCAGGCTGACAGGTCTGGGATTCCCTGGTTCCTCCTTCTGGCCCTTCTTGTGGATGTGCATCACGTTGACCAGCTTCCAGTCATCTGGGAGCTTTCCAGTGAGCCAGGACTGGTGGAAAATGATGGAGAGCGGCTTGTCCAGCTCATCTGCCAGCTCTCTCAGCACCCTACGATGGATCCCATGTGATCCCATGGACCTGTGGGCATCCAAGTGGTTGAGCAGGTCTCTAACTACTTTCTCCCGGATCACAGGGGAACTATTCTGCTCCCTGACTCCATCTGCCAGCTCAGGAGGCCACTTGTCTGGAAGACAACCTACCTTGCTTTTAAAACTTGAGGCAAAGAAGGTGTTAAGTACCTCTGCCTCTTCCTCATCTTTAGTTACAATATTCCCCTCCATGACCACCAAGGAGTGGAGGTTGTCCTTGCCTCTCCTCTTGCCATTAATATATTTGTAGAAGGATTTTTTATTGCCCTTCACAGCAGAGGCCAGTCTAAGCTCTAAATGGGTATTTGCCTCTCTAATTCTTTTCCTATATGACCTAGCAATATCCTTAAACATTTCATGGGTTACCTCTCCTTTCTTGCTAAGATGATGCACCCTCTTTTTTCCCCTTAATTCACTCAGAAGCTCATTGCCCATCCAGGCTGGCCGTCTGCCCCGGCGGCTCATCTCCCGGCACATTGGCACAGCCTGTTCCTGAGCCTTCAAGAATTCTTTCTTGAAGTAGGTCCAACCCTCCTGGACCCCTTTGTTTTTAAGGGCTGCTTCCCAAGGTACCTTCTGAGTTAGTTCCTTAAGTAACCTGAATTCTGCCCTCCAGAAGTCCAGAGTGAAGGTTTTGTTGCTGCCCCTCTTAGATTGACTGCATATTGACAACTCAATTATTTCATGGTCACTGGACCCCAGGCAGCCTCTAATCACCACATCTCCCACCAGCCCTTCTCTGTTTGTAAAATGAAGGTCAACCAAAACCTTACCCCTGGTAGGCTCACACAGCAGCTGGGATAAGAAGCTGTCCTCCATACACTCTAAGAACCTTCTAGACTGCCTCCTCTCTGCTGTGTTAAGTTCCCAGCAGTTATCTGGCAGGTTAAAGTCACCCATAAGAACAAGGTGTGTTGATCTTGAGACAGCCTCTAGCTGCCTATGGAATAATTCATCAACCTCTTCATCCTGGTTGGCTGGTCTATAATAGACACCAACCAGGATGTCAGCCTTGTTGGCCTTCCCTCTAATTCTCATCCTCAGGCACTCAACTTGATCATCCTTGATCTCCATGGCATCTAGAGCCCCCCTGATGTACAGGGCCACCCCTCCACCCCTTCTCCCTTGCCTGTCTCTCCTGAAGAGCCTGTAGCCATCAATTACAGTGCTCCAGTCCTGTGAGTCATCCCATCATGTTTCTGTGATGGCAACTGCATCATAACTTTCCTGCTGTAACCAGGCTTCCAGCTCCTCTTACCCATTAGTGCACATGCACTTCAGCTAGGCTGCTGGTTTCACCCATGACTCTAGCTTACCACCCTCAGACTCCTGTCTGGGGAGACTGGTTTCAGCCCCTTCCCCCTTCTAATCTAGTTTAAGGCCCTGTCAAATGAGTCCTGCCAAATGAGTCCTGCCAACTCCCTTCCTAGAACCCTTTTCCCTCTGTGAGATAGGCTGTTCTCATGTGCTGGGATCTCTCTCCAGCTCTGGGACAGATGTACTCCATCTGTTGCTAGCTGACCTGGTGCCTTAGCAAGTTCCCAAGATTGAAACCCCCAAAATTCTGTTGGTGGCACCAGGCTCTGAGCCACTTGTTAATGACACCTGCTGTTCAGTATCTCTTCCTGCAACTAAGGGTATTGATGAAAACATTACCTGTGCCCCTGACCCCTTAACCAGTTCTTCCAGAGCCTTGAAGTCCTTTTTGATTGCCTTTGGACCTCTGGTTTCAACCTCATCACTCCCCACCTGCTTAACTAGGAAGGGATAGTAATCAGAGGACTGTACCAGACTAGGCAACCTTCTGGTAACATCTCTGACCCGGGGCCCAGGGAGGCAGCAGACTTCCCTGTGGGAAGAATCTGGCCCTCTGTTCCCCTCAGGAGGGAATCACCAATAACAATTACCCTCCTCATATTTTTGAGGGAATAAGTCCTGATGCAGGGGGCAAACTGTTTGGCTTTAGGCAACACCTCAGATGGTGTGTCTTCTGTCTTCTCATTCACCTCACCCTCAACTTCCAGTGCCCCACATTTGTTTTGCAAGGGCAGCTGGAAAGGTAAGTAGAGCTGTGAGGGTTTTACTTTGCTTCTCCTAACAAGGACCTGAATCCTTTTCCTGCTGCATCTTGGGTGACCTCCCTCTGCTAGGGGAGCCTGCAGAGCCTGGTTCCTCAAATCCAACTCCCTTTCACATTCCTTTCCAGTCCTAAGTCTATCAACTTCTTCCTTCAGTTCAGCCACTAGATTAAGCAGATAATCGAGCTGCTCACACCTAATGCAGGTGTTATCTCCATTGCCCTCCATTTCAGGTGTCAGGCTCCAGCACTCTCTGCATCCAGATGTCTGGACACCTGCCTGCTTTAGTTCAACCTCAGTCTGGGTCAACATAGATCTTTTAAAAAGAGCTTTGTGGAGACTTAACACCATCCCTATCCCTGCCCATGTGACCTGACTGGAGAACAATTTGGCAATGAATTCCAACTTCCCCAAGCCTATAGCATTGCTTGGGGTTGTTGTGACCCAAGTGCAGGATCTGGCATTTGGCCTTGTTGAAACTAATCCTGTTAGCATTGGCCCATTGATCTAGTCTGTCCAAGTCCCTCTGTAGAGCCTTCCTACCCTCATGCAGATCAACACTCCCACCTAACCTAGTGTCATCTGCAAACTTACTGATGACACACTCTATGTCTTCACCAAGGTCATCAATAAAGATGTTAAACAGATGCGGTCCAACACTGAGCCCTGAGGAACACCACTTGTGATCAGCCACCAACTGAATTTAACTCCATTGACCACCACTCTTTGGGCTGTTTGCCCAGCCCAGCAGAGTGTGTGCTCATCCAAGCCATGAGCAGCCAGTTTGTCCATGAGAATTCTGTGTGAAACAGTGTCAAAGGCTTTTAGAAAGTCTAGGCAGACAATATCCACAGCTTTGCCCTCATCCAAGAGCTGGGTCATCCTGTCACAGAAGGAGATCAGGTTGGTCAGGCATGACCTGCCCTTCATAAATCCCTGCTGAATGGGCCTGATCCCCTGTTTGTTCTCTATACATTGTGTAATGGTACTTGAGACAACCTGTTCCCTGACCTTCCCTGGTACCAAGGTTAGGCTGATAGGTCTATAGTTTTCCAGACCCTCCTTTCTTCCTTTCTTGCAGATGGGTGTTAGTTTTCCTACTCTCCAGTCCATTGGCACCTCCTCAGGAAGCCAAGACTTCAGGTAAATAATAGAAAGTGTCTTGGCAAGCACAACTGCCAACTCCCTCAGCACCCTTGGGTGCAGCCCATCCAACCCCATAGACGTGTGTGTCTAAGCAGCGCAGCAGACCACTGACCACTTCCTCATTTATTGTGATATGTTTCTCCCCATTTCAGATGCTAGTGGGATGTTTTAAGAGCTCCCACCTAGGCACCCTAAACCCTCGAGAGTGAGCCTCTGCTTCCAGTAGAAAAAGGAGCTAAGTCCCTTGCACAATATTTAACAAATGCTCAAAGCCAGAGGTGCTTTTGTCCCTATTTCAGCTTAGAGCATGGGTGCAAGACTCAACTAGCCCAGAACTTTAACAAGGCATAACCAAGATGAATCATTACTACCAAGTTATGTGATTACTTAATATTCTGTATGCATAACTAGATGAAACAAACTCTCTCCCTTTTCTTCTTTCTCCTTCATCCAATCTCCCCAATTATCTTCATCTATTAAAGCCAAGATCCTTTCAGTACCTCCAACTTGCTAGGGAGAGGTGCCCCAGCTTGCTAGCTGAATTGTAACACACCCTCAAAATAAGACTCTGGCTCAGAAATCACTTAAGTGCATAACAAGGAAAGCACAGTTGGATGAGTAATTGATTCAATTTGGACTGAAGCGGAAAAATCTATCTGAGCCCTACTCTAACTTTTCTCCTCTTGTACTTGCCCAGACCACAGAAGATCTGATCCTAGGGCTCAGAGACGAGCTGAAGGCTCTGGTGTAACTTTCCTGCAGAGGTTGGCTGGCCCAGGGTCACCACCTAGGATTCACAAGCAGCTATCCTTTAATATCCTCAGGGCAATCAGGAGGAAGTATTCCAAGCTCATGACCCTAGACTTTAGGCGTGCAGATTTTGATTGCTTCAGGGATCTGCTAGCCAAAGTGTTGTGGGACAAAGCCCTGGAGGGAAGAGGGACCCAGGACAGCTGGTCAGTATTCAAGGACCACCTCTTCTGTGTCCAGGAGCTCTGTATATCAACAAAGAGAAAAGCAGGTAAGAATGCTAGGAGGCCTGCTTGGATGGGCAAGGAGCTACTGGACACACTATTACTTAAAAGGAAACTCTACAGGAAGTGGAGAGAAGGACAGGTAGAACAGGGGGAATATAAGGAAGCTGCCTGAGCAGCAAGAGTCCTGGTTAGGAAAGCCAAAGCAGAGTTTGAATTGAATCTAGCCAGGGAGATTAGAGGGAACACTAAGAACTTCTACAGGTATATTAATGGGAAGAAGAAGACTAGGGAAGGTGTGGGCCCCCTCAGAAAGGAAAATGGTGACATGGTCACAAGTGATGAGGAAAAGGCTGAGGTACTTAATAACTTCTTTACCTCAGTCTTCACTGCAAGGGCCTCTAGCCACACTCCTGATGTTATGGAAGTCAAAGCCAGGGACGGGGAGGAAGAACTGCCCATTGTAAGTGCAGATCAGGTTCATGATCATCTGAAGAACCTGAAAGTGTTCAAGTCCATGGGACCCGACAGGATACACCCACGTGTACTGAGAGAACTGGCAGAGGAGGTTGCTAAGCCCCTCTCTATTATATTTCAAAAGTCATGGCAATCTGGTGAAGTCCCCACGGACTGGAAAAGGGGAAACATTGCCCCCATCTTCAAAAAGGGTAAGAAGGAGGAACCAGGAAACTCCAGGCCAGTCAGTCTCACCTCTGTGCCTGGAAAGATCATGGAGCAGATCCTCCTGGAGTCACTACTCGCTCAAAAGAATAGTGAAGAGGTGACTGGGAACAGTCAGCATGGCTTTGCCAAGGGCAAATCCTGCCTGACCAACCTGGTGGCCTTCTATGAGCAGGTGACAACATTAATAGATGAGGGGCGAGACACTGATGTCATTTACCTGGACCTGAGCAAAGACTTCGACACTGTCCCGCACCACATCCTGGTCTCCAAACTGGTGACACATGGGTTTGATGGGTGGACCACTAGATGGATAAGGAACTGGCTTGATGGCCACACCCAAAGAGTGGCTGTCAATGGCTCCATGACCCAGTGGAGGCCAGGGACAAGCGGAGTCCCTCAGGGATCAGTCCTGGGACCCGTCTTGTTCAACATCTTTGTCAGTGACATGGACAGTGGCATTGAGTGCACCCTCAGCAAGTTTGCTGATGACACCAAGCTGTGTGGTGCAGCAGACATGCTGGAGGGAAGGGAGGCCATCCAGAGGGACCTTGACAGGCTGGAGAGGTGGGCACAAGCCAACCTCATGAAGTTCAACAAGAGCAAGTGCAGGGTCCTGCATCTGGGTCGAGGCAATCCCAGGCACAAATCCAGGCTGGGCAGGGAATGGCTGGAAAGCAGCCCTGAGGAGAGAGACTTGGGGGTGCTGGTGGATGAGAAGCTCAACATGAGCTCTCAATGTGCACTTGCAGCCCAGAAAGCCAATCAGATCCTGGGCTGCATCAAGAGAAGTGTGGCCAGCAGATCGAGGGAGGTGATTCTCCCCCTCTATTCAGCTCTGATGAGACCCCACCTGGAGTACTGTGTCCAGTTGTGGAGCACTGCGTCCAGTTCTGGAGCCCCTATTAAAGAGGCAGATGGAGGTGCTGGAAGGTGTCCAGAGAAGGGCCACAAGGATGATCAGAGGGCTGGAGAACCTCTCCTATGAGGGCAGACTGAAGGAGTTGGGGCTGTTCAGTCTGCAGAAGAGAAGGCTCCGAGGTAACCTCATTGTGGCCTTCCAGTATCTGAAGGGGGCCTACAGGAAGGCTGGGGAAGGACTTCTCAGCATCTCAGGTAGTGATAGGACTAGGGGGAATGGAATGAAGCTGGAGGTGGGGAGATTCAGGCTAGATGTGAGGAGGAGGTTCTTCACCATGAGAGTGGTGAAACCCTGGAATGCGTTGTCCAGGGAGGTGGTCAAGGCCCTGTCCCTGGGGGTGTTTGAGAGCAGGCTGGATGAGGTTCTGGGCAGCCTGATGTAGTGTGGGGTGTCCCTGCCCATGGCAGGGGGGTTGGAACTAGATGATCCTTGTGGTCCCTTCCAACCCTGAATGAAACTATGAAACTATGAAACTATGCTGACAGAAATCTGGGAGAGGGAACCCTAGGGCTGCATGGAGGTTTATCCAAAGGGTTGTTTTGCAGTGGGATAGTGCTTACACTTTAAGGACTTGACTGTAAGCTGTAAGGTTGGGAATAGCCTCAAGGCACATCTTAGATTCGATTTTTGGACAGGAAAGGGGGTTCCTATCAACTGTGGGTGGGATCATCCAACAAGGGATTCGGGTGCCTACAAGAGGACAAAACTAGAGAGCGTCAGCATTGTAAGAAAACTGAAGAGATCTGCCACTTCTTGTTAAGGAGAGAAGCTGTAGTGGTACAATTCTTCACACCAAAGATAAGGTAATCTACTTCCCTCTGTGCCTCCATGAAGCATCCAGAGCAGCTAAAAGCAAAGACGGGAAACAAGTATGGAGTGGCTTACACTCTTGTCCAATGTTGAATTATGTGGGCCTGAAGGATCTCTGACAAACCGTGCTCTAAATGCATGTGTAGCAACTGGCACAGAGGAACTCAGAACCCATTAAGGGTGTCAATCTACTAAAAAAAAAAATAAATTAATAAACATTGTCATTATAATCTCAAAGAATGCAGAGAAGAGAAAGCAAACTTCTGCCTGGGCAGGGACCTTTCCTTATGCACTTCAAGGCAAATCTTGAGCAAAATCAACCCATTTAAGTTTGCTTAATTTATGAGGAGGAAGGACTGTACAGGAATATGCAATACAGAAGCAGGGGTCAGCTTAGATATGCCTAAGAGAGATCTTTCTGTTCCTCTAACATGCCTGTCTCTATCTGTCCTAGCAGTAGTATTTCTGCTTTTCCTCTGCAGATAATATTTTTGAGTATGTTAATGGACATGTGATGTGAATGGAGTCAGTTCCTGTAATGCAGAATCTGCATCAACAGCCACATTAATGAAAACATTGTATGCTCACTTTAGTTGTGCCCTCCCACTAGTAGAATATCTTCTTTTTTTCCCTAGAAGGGACAACAAGCACGTGGAAATCTAAGTCCATAGTGCATATAACGCCTACCAGGAAGGTCTGGAGAGAGCATGGGAGGCTCCTTTGTGAATTTTGTGAAGAGCCTTGCAGAAAGAATTGTGGTATGCCTCTTCTTACAATTTACAATGTAATCCTTCATGACATCACCCTCTTAGAAGAAACACAACCCAAGCTTTCTTTGCATATACTAGGCTGACATAGCTCAAAGCGCAAAATTAGCTCAGGTCTTCTCAGGCCAGGGAAGAAGGGCTTTTCCCCAAACATTGATTCTCAATGGATTTCTACCTCTGCATCTTAATCTTCTTCCTGTGCACTCCTGATTCCCACTGCTTGTTTACCCTGGGGGCATTCACTCGAGTGTTGCCACTCTGTTAAATGAGAATTGAATTAGGCAGAAGGCAATTATCTGTGCTGGAGCTTTCCCAGGGTATCAGAGCTGCATCTTTAGCAATATCTGATGAGATCTTTACAGACCACGGGCAAAAGAGACATAAATTGTTATTATACATCTTCCCACACTGCTCCTTAACATGCTTTTGGGACACTGCTGCAGAGCAAAAGAGGAAGAAGAGTTAAATCATAGCCCTGTTCACAAAGCAACTGGGATTTTTCTTTCAGATATCTTTGCAGGTCTGCTGCTATGGCTTTTTATTCACAGGGGTCTAAACAACAGTCCTCTGGCATGAGCCATGTTAGATGTGCAAACCAAGCACTCACATGAGCACCCACATAGCTGAGTCTGTAGGGAAGAGTTCACCATCACTGTAGGTACTGGTGGAGGACATTCCGGCCCTGTGTTGACCTGGCTGTGGTATCTTACCATGTTGTTAATGCCAGATGAATTATGAACCGATAACTTGTTCTCGTTGCAAATTGAGCAAACCACATACTGGACTACATTTGGACAATTGTGGCAAACAGACTGAGGGAGCTGCTGTCATCACCGTTCAAGGTTGGTATCAGGAAACTGAAGAAGGAGCAGGGGTGGGCTACCAAGATCAGAAGCCAGAGCATGTGTCCCAGAAGCAGAGATTGAGAGAGCTGAACTCGTTTAATCTGGTGAAAAAGAGGGTGAAGGGTGGACCTAATAGCAGCCAATATCAAATTGAAGAGTAACTACAGTGATGGTGCATCCCAATTCTTCTCAGGAGGGGCAGGTGATAAAACAAGGGGAAACAAATTGGAATTTGGGAGGTTGGAGTTGGACATAAGGAAAAACTTTTTAGCCAGTAGGGAGGACTAGCCCTGGATGTGATCACCAGAGTTATCATCATCCTTGGAGCTTCTCAAGACATGGGTAAGAAAATCTCATTGCCATCCTGATATTAGGGATAGCCCAGACAGTTGTGACAGGAGGTTGAAAACATATACAGGACTATGGGAAACCTAAGATAACATCCATCTCAGAAATTAGTATTTTGGGACTAACACAGCTCAGTAGCTTCCTAAATGAATCAAACTCGTGTCTATGTAAACTATGAATGACACTCTGTAGCCATGAAAACCTAGGTTAGGGATCAGTCTCCCTCGACAAATCATCCTTAATTTACTGCTTGTCAGCCTCATTCCAGGGCTTGTAATGAGCCACGTGTGTGAGTACACGTAGAAGAACAAGAGTCCTGACTCACTGTAGGATAGCAATTCAGCATAAGTAATTTCACAGGGGAAAAAAATGCCTCTTAACTAAGTCACTAATGAAGGAGGTCATTTGTAGGGAGAGGAATCAAGATCTGAATCTGATTAAAACTTCACATTGAGTTTGAGTACAAAAGGAAGATAGATATTTTAATGTGCATTTGCTCTGAAGGACAATACAAGGCTTCAGAATTGTCATAAGGGAGAAAGACATCCTGGGCTAGCTATATGATGCACAGCAAGAGAGGTCACTCAGGCAACCCTGGGATGACTAGTAAAAACTGTGGTTTCCCCTTATTCATCACTTTTTACAGCACATTCAACTCTTCTGCTTGTTTTGCTTTCATAGAAAAGTTGATTTTTACTTTTCTTGGCTGGCATTGCAGTTCTTGTCAAATTAATTGCCACTCCAAGCGCATGCCAATAGGTATGGTAACACTCTATCCTGTCCCTGATATTACAATGCTCAAGGGTTACAAAACCAGAAAATAAAGGCTGTACTTCACTCACCTGCACAGACCACACTGTGTGTAGGTACTGCAGAGAGCTTGTGAAAAAGACTTCCTACAGGTGGTCAGGCACCATGTGGAAAGCCATCAGTGGTCACCCCAAAAGGGTTTGGCTCCCAACCTTGGGTAGTCCAGGTAGACTGTGCCATTGCCTGTTGCTCTTCAGACACACATACATTTATCTTTTATCCTGTGTTCCTCAAACATGACTCCTGAAAACCTCACTCCCTCTGCCCCTCACTTTCTAGTACCCCTTTGTTCAAACCACCACTTGTGAGGCTTACCCTACTCCCTTCCACCCTTGGAGCTTCTTCAAGTGTGGGACCCAGAACTGCATACAGCAGTCAGCATGAGGCCATGTGAACTTTGAGTACAGTTGGATAATCCCCACTTTTGACTGACCGTGGTTGTGCTGTACTTGATGCACCCTAGCGGTCAGGTTGCCTTCTTGGCTGCCAGGACACATTGCTAACTCACACTAAGCCTACTGCCAAAGAGCACTTTCAGAGCCCTTTCTGCAGGGTTGCTCTCCAGTCACTCCTCTCCCAATTTATACTTGTACATAGCATTACTCTGTCCTAGGAGCAGAATTTGGCATTTTGACTTGTAAAATTTCATCAAATTACTCACTGCCCAGTGCTCCAACATATCTAAATCATTCTACAAGGCCTTTTATCCCTCAGGAGATTCGACAGCATCTGCAAATTTTTTAATAGTGCATTCAACTCCTGCATGCAAATCGTTGAGTAATATGTAGAATGAGACTGGCCCTAGGATTGAAGCCTGATGAATACTGCTGGTGACCAGTTGCAAGATAGATGTACTCCCAATCATTACAATCCTTTGAGCTCTGCCCTCCAGCCAGTTCTTCTGCCAGTGTACCATGAAACCACTCATAGAATAGAATAGAATAGAATAGAATAGAATAGAATAGAATAGAATAGACCAGGTTGGAAGAGACCTTCAAGATCATCACGTCCAACCTATCACCCAACACCACCCAATCAACTAACCCATGTAACCAAGCACCCTGTCAAGTCTCCTCCTGAACACCTCCAGTGACGGTGACTCAACCACCTCCCCGGGCAGCCCATTCCAATGGGCAATCACTCTCTCCGTGTAAAACTTCCTCCTGACCTCCAGCCTGAACTTCCCCTGGCGCAGCCTGAGACTGTGTCCTCTTGTTCTGGTACTGGCTGCCTGGGAGAAGAGACCAACCTCTGCCTGTTTACAACCCCCCTTCAGGTAGTTGTAGAGAGCAATAAGGTCAACCCTGAGTCTCCTCCCCTCCAGGCTAAGCAGCCCCAGGTCCCTCAGTCTTTCCTCATAGGGCTTGTGTTCCAAACCCCTCACCAACTTCATTGCCCTTCTCTGGACTCGTTCCAGCAAGTCAACATCCTCCCTAAACTGAGGAGCCCAGAACTGGACACGGTACTCGAGGTGTGGCCTAACCAGTGCAGTGTACAGGGGCAGAATGACCTCCCTGCTCCTGCTGGCCACACTGTTCCTGATGCAGGCCAGGATGCCATTGGCCCTCTTGGCTGCCTGGGCACACTGCAGGCTCATGTTCAGCCTACCATCAACCAGCACCCCCAGGTCCCTCTCCGCCTGGCTGCTCTCCAGCCACTCTGACCCCAGCCTGTAGCACTGCATGGGGTTGTTGTGGCCAATGTGCAGAACCCGGCACTTGGATGTGTTGAATCTCATGCCCTTGGACTCTGCCCATCTGTCCAGCCTGTCGAGGTCTCTCTGCAAAGCCTCTCTACCCTCCAGCAGATCAACTCCTGTTCCCAGCTTGGTGTCATCAGCAAATTTACTGATGATAGACTCAATGCCCTCATCCAGATCATCAACAAAGACGTTAAAGAGGATGGGGCCCAGCACTGATCCCTGGGGGACTCCACTACTGACTGGCCGCCAGCCGGATGTGACACCATTCACCACCACTCTCTGGGTTCGGCCATCCAGCCAGTTCCTAACCCAGCTCAGAGTGCTGCTGTCCAAGCCATGGGCTGACAGCTTGGCCAGGAGTTTGCTATGGGGGACGGTGTCAAAGGCCTTGCTCATCCCACAGCTGGACTTGCCCCAGAAGGACGCTGTGAGGGACGGTATCAAAACCCTTTCCTAAAATCTAAAAAATACATCCACCACCTTCCTTTCATCCACTAGGAGAGTGAACTTATCATAGAAAGATATCAGATTAAACAGGACTTGGCCTGTGTGAAGTGCCTGATGATTGCATTATTCTTTAAATAGTACAATAAAACCAGAGCTCCCCATCCTCACTGAACCATGACCACAACTGTTATCCAGTAATTAACCATAGTCACAGTGTTTCCCCTTCCAGATCATTCATGCATCCTGTTACAAACCTAAAAAGTTCTTTTGGCCAAATTACCCTTTGAGCCATGGGCTGGGGAGACATACCTGAGGGTGTTGCCCAGTCACCTGGAGCAGGAGGCCACAGGTTTTTCACCTCGGACAGAAAAACTGAACACCATGGAGATGCAGTTCTGCAGGCCATGGTCTAAGGCATCCAGTAATGGGGGGAGAGGGGGGGAAATGTGTAATAAACACACACCATTCTCCTAAGAAAATAGTTCTTCTGCTACAAACTTGCCATGGGTTGAAATTACCCCCAAAATAAAAACTGTCAGACCAGCTCAGTTGGAAGCAAATGAGGCTATATTTACAAACAAACTAAGATCTAGAAATATTAAATGCAAATAATATGTACAAAATATACAATATTTACATGTATTTACAATTTATAAACAACACAAGAAACCACCTGGACAAAACCAGGGACTACCAATAGTTTCCCCCTCTTCCTCCTCTTCCCCGCCTGTACAAGGGACAAGAGAAAAGAGAAGAGAAAAGCCACAACAAAGAAACACAGCCAAGGTCAGCAAGCCAGCAGAAGCTAATCTGTTAGAGCAAAGAAGCTGAGAAAATTTTATGCAACTAACTTTATGTCAGTTATCAGACCCATGGGATTATTTAGACTTTATCATTATTTTTCTTTTGCAACCACTAGTAATTTATTTACATTCTACCACTTTCTACTCAAGATTTGTGGAAAATATCCTAGGCATCAGCCTAAAACTGCCACAAAACTTAGATAAGAAATAGATATGCTTTATCACATGGCTTTTTTTTTTTTTTCCTTAATGGCTGCAGTGCTCTAACAAGAACAGTGTGTGAGTACAAGCACTGAGTCAAAGGTTTACCTTATCCCAGCTGCACTCAAACACCTTGGACAACAAGCCCAGGAGTGTGACCTGTAAACTTCACAGCTCCAGGCCCCTCAGGTGAGCATCACATCAGAGATGAGGGAGCAGCAGCAGGAAAATTACTTTCCTTCTCCACTCTGGGGGCTTTGTTTGCCTTTACTCTCCTCAGAGAGGTGGCCCCTTCCTGGTGTGATCACTGCAGCACCTTCATGACATTTGCCTTAGACACAGAGGGGATCCATGTGATTCACCCACAGTTCCTCTGGGGTCTTGAAGCTTTGATCTTCATCTCCATCACTCACAAGGATGTCTGACAAACACACAAAGAGTCTGCTCTATCGTCTCCAAGTGCCAAGGATACAAACACAAACACCTAACAACGCAAGGTGGTGGGCAGGCAGCTGTGATGCTGGTCCTGGATCTCAGAGCAGTATCTTCCATAAGCCAAATACATACCTACCAACAATGTATGTTTTCCTTCAAAACCAAAAAGACTAACATCATTGCCTTCTGCCTCCTGGAAATGAGTAACGGTACAGAACAACACCTTCTGAGCTGTCTTAGCAGTGAGTCAAGATTTGGTGTTTGAGCCTGGTTTGCCCAAGGGGAAAAATGACACCCTGAAGCAACCAGAAGGCTCTGAGGACTAGGAAGGTTTGGTGCAGAGCAGAGGCGCAGGCTAGTCACCAAAAACTTTTGATTTTGTGGATAAAATAAAATTAATAGAAATCAGCCACCAGTTTTAATATACAGAGCTGCTGAGAAGATGCCAGCATTAACATTTCTTTCCTTTTACCCTCCTTAGCTAGTCCCTCTTTTTTGTTTTTCTGTATTTCCACAAAGGGGAAAATAAGTAATAACTGAGCTTCAGCAGTCAGCAGCTGAATATGGTGAGGATTGTGTCTAATCAGATGGTAGCCCTGTGCAAGAACAGCCTGCTTAGCCAAGGTAGGCTTTCCTCTCTGAAACGCTCCCTTGAGTTTTTACCAATTGCACTTTAAATAGGAGAGGTTTGAAAGTCAACACTAATTTCCAAGTTTAAAAATATATATATATATATATACATATATATATATATATATATACACATCTTTTACAGCTAAATGTTCCCATTACCATAGGTGACTACTTTCCAGTGCCATTCTAGGAGGCTTACACAAGGATGATGTGATTATTTTGTCTTGCCAGTTCTCTGACTTTAGGAGATCCAGTGTCCCTGACTGAAAATGAGCTTTCCTGTGCATGACAGTGATCTGTTTCCCAATGGCTTGCATGCACGAGGAATAGCTATCATCCAGTAAATGTTAAGCTTACTAATACAGTGGGGTTAATACCATCTTAGTCCTCTATCCAGACATAGACTTCTTAGTAATTTATATGAATTCTTTACTTCTGCTGCATCTGGCACTCTTCTGTGTTTGCTTGCAATGGGCCAAGCAGTTCAAAGGTGGCAGGCAAGCAGAGGGATACACACACTCAACCTCACACACACACGGACCACATGATCCATATAGTCCTGGTGTCCTGGACAAGCCAGACAGAAGCGGACAAACATCCCCGCATTGCATATCTCCAAGATTAAAATTATACCCTGAAGGAGAGTTCACTCCTTGTGTGGGTAGATTTCCCTGTCTGTGGAGCATTCATACACTAAAATCATGAAATGGAGAGTCCTATGTAAGCTTTGAATACAAGGCAGAGATAAAGCTTTTTTTAAATCAGATAGCTTGTTTGCACATAGATCACTCCAGAAGATTTTTCTTGGGTTTTCTTTGAAGGTGTTAAACAAAATCTCATAGGAAAAGTTACTGAGAATTGTCTGCTTATCTACCTGGTCTATAGCTGATACTGCAAGATATAACTAAGAGATTATCTGTCTTCTCTCTCAGAGACACCTTTCTGCCCCAATTAGATGCCAGAAGGGAGAAAAAAAAGCAAGAGACCAAAACAGCAAGAGACCAAAACTACTAGTAAAGACATATATCATGGAAGAAAGTCCTACCCTCTTTTCACTCATTTTGTTGTTCATGCTTTCTCCTGGCTTTGAAGTGGAGTTTCTCAGTGATGTGCTTCATAATGCTCCCAAATGTGTACAAGGGGAAGGTGTTAAGGAAGGAAAAGGAGATGATACAGGAGAAAATAACAGAGGCTTCTGAAACTGCACGTCCTCTCAAAGGACCCTGAAAGGCTTCTGCTGTTGTGCTTATAAGTGTAATGCTACCAGACATGGTGACAGGGAGACAGATTTCAGCAGGAATAAATTAGTCAGAAAGTGGCCTGGGGGGGAAAGGGAATGTGGGAATCATGTTAGGAAACAAAGATCTTTCTGAACAAGAGCAGAAGCTCCTTCCAAAACACTGAGAGAGGGCAAAATAACTGATCTGCACACCAAGGGTGGAGAAAAAACAGTTCAAGAGATTGGGTGAAAGAGCTCTGGTCCCACCCTTACATGGTGCCTCAGGCAAGGCTGTGGCATGGTGCGTGTGTGGAACAAAGGCAGGGACAGGCACAGGAACTTGCTGCCTTCTGTTTCTTCCTCTGCCTCCACCATGTGCCCTCTGCCTTCACCATGTGCCCTCAGTGCACCCCTGCCTGATGAAATCTCCATTGATGTAGGCTTCAATGGGAGAAGAAGAGGATGAAGGAAGGAGCAGGGAGGATCTAGACAGGTTTGCTCAAAACTCAGTTGAAATGGATGAGTGCAATGGGTGGGAGATGAGGAGACACTGAGGACCCCCTCAGAGAGGAAGGTTTGGGCACGCTATGAGAATCCTGGTCAAGGTCAGACAGCCTGGAGAGAGATGGAAGGTGGGAGAGACAGGGAGGGAGATGGAAGGAGGGAGAGAGAGGGAGAAATGATCACATGAAGGGTGCAGAGGCTGTGTCCCTGATCCCTTGCCATGGCTCTTCCAGTGACTAGTGACCAGCCTGAGCCATCTTTGAGGGCTGAGCTCTGTTCTCACATGTTTAGGGCATAGGTGACAATGAAGCTGCATTACCTTGGCTCAGAAATAGGCTCTTATTACCCCTACTCCTTTTGTAGTTTACTTTCTTCCCAGAGACTGATAGAGCTGCAAACATTTCCTCCTCAAAAATGAAAGGAATAAGCTGTGAAGAGATCAAGCCCTGAAGGGAGATAATAAACAAACCGATGACAGTATCACCTCTTTGATAAAAGGCTGGGAATGTATTACGAGAGCTCCTTGGAGAAATGGGACTGGCTGCTAGCCTGGAGCAAGAGCTCCCAGATCCCAATATCCTCAGATTCTCAGCTTGTTTCTTGTGTAGCTTTCAAACCCCCACTGCCTCCATGAACTACAAGTACAAATGGGCTGATGTGGCTCTGCTGGGACCAAGTGGGGAGGAAAGGAGAGGGAAAAACACTGAAAATGAAGAGGAGGAAGAATGTCTCTATGAAAGAGTAGAGTAGTACAAAACCTGGGAGACAAATTAATCTCAGAGACGCCGAAACACGAAAGGGGCACATAAAAGGGCTGAGGGGAGAAGAGGTCATGGGAAGAGAAAATACCAAGCAGCTTAACCAAAATAATTGAATGGCAAATGTGTACAGACTGTCTCCATCAGTGCATGACACTATCTTCAGTGTACACCTTCTCCCTGTCTGCCTAAGGGCAGGGTGGTGCTGCTCTTTCTCTCTCTAATTTAAAGGCACACAAACACTCTTGCCCAGACCAGAAAAAAGGGTCTCAGGCGTGGGAAAGCTGTGAGTTGCCACTCCTCACTTCAAGGTACCTGGCATGCACACTGCAGGAGAAACACAAGTGCCCTGTAGCACAAATAGGGAGAACCACCTCTCTGAAAACCAGCTCTCATCTCCTTAGACTAAGGGCAATCCCCAAGACTTTTCATCATGTGTTATTCTGGGGTTTATTTATTTAACTCCAGTTGCTTTCACTGAGAGCAAGGTACAAGGCTTAAAAGTCACTGAACTTAATTAAGCAGAAATCTGTCAGTCACAGTCTTCCTTGCTTTGCCACTTCCTGTCCTCCCAGATTTTCCTCCCAGTGATGCCAGCATTAAAAGGCAACTGGGAATGAACAGCACTTCACAGGATGATTTAGCTTGTGAGTCTCAGCAGAGCTGGTGCAAAAGCCAGCTTCTTATGGTCAGGTATCTTCCAGATGTGTTGGAGTAGCATAACTGGTCTTAGAGGCCAGAAAGCAGCTGGGCCAGGATCTTCTGTATTGTGACTTTTCTGTGGACCGGGTGCTGGTGTTTTCGTTCCCCGGACTCAGTGGAGATTTATCAGCATGGCTTCTTGTCTCTTGTTGGCTATTTTTTCTCCTGAAGAGCCAGAACAGCTATAAACATTTCCTGAGTGAGCATTAGGTAAAAGAGAGAAATGGACTCACACACACGATAATTTGTCTGGAGACAGCCAAAAGAAATGCAGCAAGAAAGAGAAAGCAAAGTTAGAGTGCTAATAGAAATTTTGCCCTTCTGTGCTGGGTGGAGTTCAGAGGTTGTGAGTGAGCCCAGAAGGTTTAAATGAAAATGTAATTGTTTCAGGGACTGAGCTGATGCCAGCCAAGACACAAAATTCAACTATTACAAGTTGTCCCAATGACACATACCTGAGAGGTGAGTATTATCTAGATATTAGACATCCAAGTTATCTACCTGTGCTCTAGGTTTGAGGCATCTGGGCAGGACAGGGTACAGTTGTAATAAAAGCCTGACAGGTGAAATTACATGTTTGGGTGACTGACATTTGAGTGTGCTTGTTTGGGTCAGACAATGGAAACCAACCTGCCTCTAACTCAGACTGCTTCTCCTTTAGTTCAAAGAGCCCAGGCTGAGCCTTAGCTCCTTGAACTGGCAGGGAATGTCCACCAGGACTATTTTTTAGTGATAGGAGACAGAAACCTAAGCATTTAGGGATTCCCCACAAGATGTTCAGAAAGATATCACTGTATTGTCAAGCACAACATAAAACAGAACTTCTGGGACAAGCCAAACATGTCTGGCAGGGAAATTGTGTCCCGGAAAGAAAATTGTTATTTATGAGACAACATCAGTGTTTCTCCCTGGGACAGTGCTTGCGGTTGTTCCTCCCAGAATAAACCAATGCACTTTCAGTTAGTGTGTAAATGCAATGTTATTCCAGATCCTCAAGAAAAATGGTTTCAACCAGCTTTGTTACAACTCAAAACAAACCAAGAAGTGTATCTGGGAGCTCAAAAGCTACTTCATCCAGGTGGTTTTTGTTGCTCTCTGTTGCAACATTCCTAAAGAGGGTAGGGAGATATAAGTGGCTGTTGTTGGAGACAGGCTGCAGGTGCAGGCAAATCTTTCATCTCTTCCCCATGCCATTCTTAAGCCTCTATGGAAATGGGCATCCTACTGCAGAGGAAATAGAAACATGGAGGTTTGTCAGGTTTCTTCCTCTGCCCAGGCCATAGTATCCCTGGAAGGAATTCAGCTCCAGTTCAGTGATCTCTAATTCTGGCTTCAGCTGGAGCACCTCTCCTATGAAGACAAGCTGAGAGAGTTGGGGCTGTTCAGCTTGGTGAGGACAATGCTCAGGAGACACCGTATAGCAGCCTTCCAGTATACAAAGAGGGCCTACAAGAAAGATGGGAAGGGACTATCTGTAAGGACCTGTGGTGACAGGACAAGGGGCAATGGTTTTAAACTAGAGAGTAGTAGATTTAGATTGAAAAGGAATCAGTTATTTACTATGGGAGTGGTGGAACACTGGAACAAGTTGTCCAGGAGGGTGGACCCATCCCTGAAGACAGTTGAGGTCATGTTTGAGGGGGCTCTGTGCAACCTGATCTAGCTGGGGATGTCCCTGCTTCCTGCAAGGGGGTTGCACTAGAAGACGTGAGACCTCACATGGAATATTGCATCCAGTTTGTGGTGGTTAGAGGCTTAACCAGGATTTAAGAGCTCAGACTGGGGGCAAGGCTGAGAATCCCTCCCCCCACTCCCCTCTCCTCTTTCCTGATTGAAACAAAAAGGAAGGGAAGGAACAAATCTATCAAGAAATAATTTGGAGTAGGTTTGGAAGTAGAGAGGTAAAAATTTTCTTTAAACAATATAGATATATATAACAATAATAGGAAGGGTTCACAAGGGTAAGGAACAAGGATGGATGGGGAAAATATGTATACACAATCAGTCCTTTGAAGCCCTTTGAACAGGCATGGATGTAGCAGGGAGGAGGAGGACCAGGCCTGACCAACTGGCAGAGAAGCAGGAAGCCAGCAGCAGTCCTCTCATCCAGGCAAGGCAGGAGCAAAAGAGAGAGGAAATGGCTGCAGTGTCTTCCTTTTTATAGGCTTGCTGGACAGGGATGGGGAGTGGAACAGACTAACTCAGTTTCCCAGGGGGAAAAACCCCTCCAGGGAAAGCAAAGTTCTCACAAGCCCTACCCCCTGCTTTCAGGATGGGTGCAACCCATCATACAGTTTTAGGCTCCCCAGTTCAAGAGGGACAGAGGTCTGCTGTAGAGAGTCCAACAGAGGGCTATGAGGATGATTAAGGGACTGGAGCACTGCCTTATGAGGAGAAGCAGAGAGATCTGGGGCTTTTTAGTCTGGAGAAGAGAAGACATAGAGGGGACTTAGGAAATGTTTATCAATATCTGAGGGCTGGGGGTCAAGAGGAAGGGGACAGGCTCTTCTCAGTTGCACTCTGTGATAGGAGAAGGGGCAGTGGTTATAAACTACAATACAGTAGGTTCCACCTCTACATGAGGAACTTCTTCACTGTGATGGTCACAGAGCACTGGAAGAGGCTCCCCAGAGGAGTTGTGGAGTCTTCTTTCTCTGGAGACTTTCAAGACCTGTCTGGATGCATTTCTGTGTGACCTACTAGGTTCTGTGTTCCTGCTCTGGCAGGGGAGTTGGACTCAATGATCTCCAGAGGTCCCTTCCAATCCCTAACATCCTGCAATCCTGTGTGATCCTGTGATTCTATAATCTCCAAAGCTTGACCCCATTGCACACACACACGACACTCAGTAGTATCAGATGGGGTTTGGAATTATGACAGCAGGACTGCAGGACATCTCAGTCCCCCTGGAGTGGTAGCTAGAGCCAAGCAAGATTCCACAGTACATCTCAAATGGCTCCAGACCCCTACACCTGGGCATCTGAACTGAGCCTATACTCAGCGGGCAGTGAAGTGATTCAGTTCTTCTTTGCAGATGGACTCAGTGATCTGTCACTTGCCAATATGAGAACAGCAAGCTCCCAGACTTTGCTCAGCTGCTATTTGCTTCTCATGCACCCTATGCTTGTCTCACAGGCTGCAGGGCTCACATATGACCATCTTCTGCACTCATCCCCTGTGCTAAGTCTTCCAACACTTTTGCACTCCTGTTCCTCCGCTTTCTAGTCCTTGGAGGTAGCACAGAGGTCTCACTGTTTCACCTTTTGTGTCTGGAGGGTAAAGACACCACTGACTTCATGTCATGTCTGAAGTAACAAATATCAGCCCAGTGTCAGGAACATTCATCACTGTGGTGTGTTTTCCAAACTCAGCTGTTCATGCAGGTAGGTGTAGGGCTGATGTCTGCAGACACGGGTGAGAGGTTTGGAAACGTCACTTTGTGCGTCTGTTGTTCAGAGATACAGGAGAGTCTGTTATCTTGCATTTCCAGCAGGGACAGAGTGATGAATTTAAAACATTACTGGGGTTCCAGGCACTGAGGAGTGGTGAATGTTTAATGTGCTAAATTAAAAAAGGGTAAATCTTGTCTATGGATATGTAGCTACTTTGTACTCAGTACTTTTCCTGGAGCAAAAGGATTTTTAGGATGACAAGATCTGATGAGTCCCCCAGCTATCTCTCTACCCCACTGCATTCTTGCACGTTGCAGCCACAATACGTCCTATGAGGGTCACAGGACTCAGAGACATATCTTCCATCCTACAGCTGGTTTGGTGAGAATATGCTGGCAGTTCTTACATCCCATGACTTATACTTGTGTCTCTGGATTTCAGCTTTTCAGCTGCCACCAAAGTAATACCATAAAGGCAGCAAGTCACCCCACAACACAAAAGTAACTGCTTGTGGATACCCATGGCACTGACTGTTGTGCAAGCAGGAGCAGACTGCAAGGCATCTTTATCTGTCCCACCCTAGGCTCCATGCACGACCTCTCATCCTCTGCCCTTGAGTCAGGATGGTTATCTGCATTCAAAGGGTGCCTGTTCTCTTATGTGCCACCAGCTACAAAGCCTGTTATTTCTTTAGCCACACAGGTCCAGTGAGCCAGCTTGCCTGAGCTGGACTCATTGACTTAGATACAGATGAGATGTATCTCAGTGCTTTAAATGAAGGATCTTGCGTCAGCAAGTAAAAGAAGTTAGTCATTTTCATTTGAGACAAAGCAAGGGGAGCAAGGGACATTTATAGAAGGTTTCCCAGGTCTCAAGGAAGATGTTTGACCCACTACCAGGCCAGGAGCAGAAATTAGTAAAAAACAAGTGAATATTCTGTGGAGGTGGGCAGGAGTACAGTGGGAACCGTGGAAATTTCCTGCAAGCACCTAAGGTAATCTGTGATCCTGTAACTAATAAAACCACCTTTACAAACAGCACATTTCTTTCTATATTTTCAGAGATGCATCCTAGTTGGCAACCTTTAACCTGAGAGTTTGTTCTCTTTATTGTCCTCCTCTCACTCCTTTATTTCCCTTTCATTAACCTTATTTGTCAGAATGTCAAGTCCAACTGGACAGATTCTGTCAGAGAAATGTTTTGTTAACAGATATTTATCCTCTGAGTAGCTGGCAGATAGACATCAAAGAACAACTAACTTAGGCTTAACTAAATTTTGTCTTCTGGAGCAGTTCAGTGCGAAGCCTGCAAGATTACTTTTGCATGTGTGTGTGTGTGTGTGTGTCCTCTGCTACTCCATAGTGTCTCTCTAGCCAAAAGGGAGAGATACTGCATCTAGTGAGGAAAAGGCTCAAATATTCATTCTCCCAAGAGAGCTTTTAAGAAATATTTTCCTTCTTCAATCATAGATGCCACTCAACCTGTAAGAGAGTAGACAAGTCAATAGAATTTGTTGCTGTACAGAATAAAGTGTTCATTATCCTTCTGTGATGCTCTTCTAGGGAGTTTAGCAGTGTCCCAGCTTGAGAAGGGATCAGGTCACCAGACAGAACATGGAAGATAATGTGTTCAGTGGTGATTACTAATTTCCATATTGTTGGCACAATCTCCAGCTAAGAAAGTCCCTGTCATTCAGTTGCCATATGTAGAGAAAGTGTTAGCAAAGGAGAGATCACCCTACAATTGTCTTATCTTCTAGGCTTTCCCACCACAGCACCTGGGAGCATTGGCCCACTGTGACTGCATTGGGCTGCAAGATCCAAGGGTGAGTTTCTATGTCTTGGCTACATCACCCAAACATATAGACAGTGATAGGGAGTTTAACAAGCTAGAGCAGCAACCAGTAAGCATAGGCAGCTCAGGCACCAACAGGAAAGCTGAGCATGAATGGGAAGAAATGGCAGCAGATGAAGAGCAGCCACCTGGTACAGTGGCCACCACAGAAACATGGTGGGATGTCTCACATCACTGGAGTGCCGCAATCCCTGGCTATAAACTTTTCAGAAGGGATGGACAAGGAAGGAGAGGTGGTTGGGTGGCCCTGTATGTTAGGCAGCATCAGGAATGTCTAGAACTTAATGATGACAGAGTTGAATGTTTATGGGAGAGGAATAAGACCAACAAGGCAGATATCACGGTAGGATTCTGTTACAGATCACCCAACCATGCTGAAGAGAAAGAATATTCTTGAGGCATCTGGGAGAAGTATCATAATCACTATCTCTTATATACTCATGGAGGGGTTCAATTTCCCTCATGTCTGCTGGAAATATAGCAAAGCAGAGAGGGAACAGTCCCAGAGATTCTTAGAGTGTGTGGAGGAGAACATCCTGACACAAGAGGTGATGGAACCAAACAGACAATTGTCCTATTGGGCCTGCTGCTTGTAAGCAGAGAAAGACTTGTGTGTGATGTAATTGCTGAAGGCCATCTTGGGCACAGCATTTACAAAATGATACAGTTCTCAGCTGTTGGAGAAGTAGAGAGGTCAGGAGAACTTCCACCTTGGACTTGCAGCAGGTAGACTTTTGCCTGTTTTGGAGACTCATGAACAGAGTTCCTTGGAAGGCAGTTCTGAAGGACCAAGGAGTTTAGGAAGTCTGGACACTACACCAGATGGAAGTCTTGAAGTTTTGGGATCAGGCCATCCACATGTGCTGAAAGATGAGTTAGTGGGGAAGAAGGCCAGCCTGGCTGAATAGAGAGAGTAGAATAGAATAGAATAGAATAGAATAGAATAGAATAGAATAGAATAGAATAGAATAGAATAGAACAGAACAGAACAGAACAAACCAGATTGGAAGAGACCTTCAAGATCATCACGTCCAACCTATCATCCAACACCACCTAATCAACTAACCCATACAACCAAGCACCCCATCAAGTCTCCTCCTGAACACCTCCAGTGATGGTGACTCCACCACCTCCCCGGGCAGCCCGTTCCAATGGGCAATCACTCTCTCTGTGTAAAACTTCTTCCTAACCTCCAGCCTAAACCTCCCCTGGCACAGCCTGAGACTGTGTCCTCTTGTTCTGGTACTGGTTGCCTGGGAGAAGAGACCAACCTCCACCTGTCTACAGCCTCCCTTAAGGTAGTCGTAGACAACAATAAGGTCTCCCCTGAGCTTCCTCTTCTCCAGGCTAAGCAAGCCCAGCTCCCTCAGTCTCTCCTCATAGGGCTTGTGTTCCAAACCCCTCACCAACTTTGTGAGATTTGGTTACATCTCAGGATTAAAAGAAGTTTATGGTCTTTGGAAGGAGGGCCACTCAGGTCATCGTCATAGGAGACTCCCTACTGAGGGGAACAGAGGGCCCAATATGCAGACCAGACCAATTTCATAGAGCGGTCAGCTGCCTCCCTGGTGCCCAAGTTAAAGACGTTGTAGACAGAATTCCCAACCTCGTGAGTCCTTCAGACTACTACCCACTGCTGCTCTTTCAGGTGGGCAGTGATGATGTAACAATGAGAGGCTCACAATCTATTAAAAAAGACTTCAGAACTTTAGGGCAAATGCTAAAGGCATCAGGGGCTCAAGTCGTGTTCTCAGCCATCCCTCTAACGTCAGCAATGGATGAGGACACACTGAGGAAGGGCCGACAGATCAATTCATGGCTCAGGGGCTGGTGCCATCAACAGGGCTTTGGGTTCCACAATCATGGATTGGTTTTCAAGGCACCTGAGCTGAAAACAACTCATGGGACACACTTGTCCCAGAGGGGGATAAGAATCCTGGGGCAGGAATTGGCAGGGCTCATTGATAGGGCTTTAAACTAGATTTGAAGGGGAAGGGGTTTATAGTCTCCTGCTGGCTGGTGACAAACAGAGGGGCAGCTCACCAGCAGTAGAGAGAAGGAGATATGGTAAGGGCTCTCAACTTGCTGCCCTGAGGCAAGCCACGAATGATCCAACAGGACATTCTGTGGAAACCGAGGGGATTTGGCACAAGAGGAGGACAGGGCCAGCCCAGCTGAAGTGCTTCTATGCGAATGCGCGCAGCTTGGGCAACAAACAGGATGAGTTAAGGGCCACTGTGCTGCTGGGATGCCACGACATAGTGGCTGTTACTGAAACTTGGTGGGATGAATCCCATGACTGGAATGTAGGCATAGATGGATATAAACTCTTTAGGAAGGATAGGCAGGGAAGGAGAGGAGGAGGTGTTGCCCTCTATGTCAGTAACCAGTTGGAATCAGTGGAGCTCCAACTGGGGAGGGATGATGAGCTAGTTGAGAGTGTGTGGGTTAAAATTAAAGGCAGGACAGGGGAAGGAGATATTACTGTGGGGGTCTCCTACAGGCCACCTGACCAGCAGATCCAAGCAGATGAGGCCCTCCATAGGCAAATAGAAGCGGCTTCCAGGTCACAAGCCCTGGTCCTCATGGGTGATCTCAACCACCCGGACATCTGCTGGAGGGACAACACAGCAAGGCACCAGCAATCCAGGATGTTCCTGGACTGCATAGAAGACAACTTCCTCCTCCAAATGGTAGAGGAACCAACAAGAAATGGTGCTATGCTGGACCTTGTTCTCACCAACAGGGAAGGGCTGGTAAGCAATGTGAGGCTCAGAGACGGCCTTGGCTGCAGTGACCATGAAGCAGTTGAATTTAACATCCTCAGGGCAATCAGGAGGAAGTATTCCAAGCTCACGACCCTAGACTTTAGGGCGTGCAGATTTTGATGGCTTCAGGGATCTGCTAGCCAAAGTGTCGTGGGACAAAGCCCTGGAGGGAAGAGGGACCCAGGACAGCTGGTCAATATTCAAGGACCACCTCCTCTGTGTCCAGGAGCTCTGTGTACCAACAAAGAGAAAAGCAGGTAAGAATGCTAGGAGGCCTGCCTGGATGGGCAAGGAGCTACTGGACACACTATTACTTAAAAGGAAACTCTACAGGAAGTGGAGAGAAGGACAGGTAGAACAGGGGGAATATAAGGAAGCTGCCCGAGCAGCGAGAGTCCTGGTTAGGAAAGCCAAAGCAGAGTTTGAATTGAATCTAGCCAGGGAGATTAGAGGGAACACTAAGAACTTTTACAGGTATATTAATGGGAAGAAGAAGACTAGGGAAGGTGTGGGCCCCTCAGAAAGGAAAATGGTGACATGGTCACAAGTGATGAGGAAAAGGCTGAGGTACTTAATAACTTCTTTACCTCAGTCTTCACTGCAAGGGCCTCTAGCCACACTCCTGATGTTATGGAAGTCAAAGCCAGGGACGGGGAGGAAGAACTGCCCATTGTAAGTGCAGATCAGGTTCGTGATCATCTGAAGAACCTGAAAGTGTTCAAGTCCATGGGACCCGACAGGATACACCCACGGGGACTGAGAGAACTGGCAGATGAGGTTGCTAAACCCCTCTCTATTATATTTCAAAAGTCATGGCAATCTGGTGAAGTCCCCACGGACTGGAAAAGGGGAAACATTGCCCCCATCTTCAAAAAGGGTAAGAAGGAGGAACCAGGGAACTACAGGCCAGTCAGTCTCACCTCTGTGCCTGGAAAGATCATGGAGCAGATCCTCCTGGAGTCACTACTCGCTCAAAAGAATAGTGAAGAGGTAATTGGGAACAGTCAGCATGGCTTTGCCAAGGGCAAATCCTGCCTGACCAACCTGGTGGCCTTCTATGAGCAGGTGACAACATTAATAGATGAGGGGCGAGACACTGATGTCATTTACCTGGACCTGAGCAAAGCCTTCGACACTGTCCCGCACCACATCCTGGTCTCCAAACTGGTGACACATGGGTTTGATGGGTGGACAACTAGATGGATAAGGAACTGGCTTGATGGCCGCACCCAAAGAGTGGCTGTCAATGGCTCCATGTCCCAGTGGAGGCCAGTGACAAGCGGAGTCCCTCAGGGATCAGTCCTGGGACCTGTCTTGTTCAACATCTTTGTGGGTGACATGGACAGTGGCATTGAGTGCACCCTCAGCAAGTTTGCTGATGACACCAAGCTGTGTGGTGCAGCAGACACGCTGGAGGGAAGGGAGGCCATCCAGAGGGACCTTGACAGGCTGGAGAGGTGGGCACAAGCCAACCTCATGAAGTTCAATAAAAGCAAGTGCAGGGTCCTGCATCTGGGTGGAGGCAATCCCAGGCACAAATACAGGCTGGGCAGTGACTGGCTGGAAAGTAGCCCTGAGGAGAGAGACTTGGGGGTGCTGGTGGACAAAAAGCTCAACATGAGCTCCCAATGTGCACTTGCAGCCCGCAAGGCCAATCAGATCCTGGGCTGCATCAGGAGAAGTGTGGCTAGCAGGTCGAGGGAGGTGATCCTCCCCCTCTACTCAGCCCTGGTGAGACCCCACCTGGAGTACTGTGTCCAGTTCTGGAGCCCCTATTACAAGAGGGATGTGGAGGTGCTGGAAGGTGTCCAGAGAAGGGCCACGAGGATGATCAGAGGGCTGGAGCACCTCTCCTATGAGAGCAGACTGAAGGAGTTGGGGCTGTTCAGTCTGCAGAAGAGAAGGCTCCAAGGTGACCTAATTGTGGCCTTCCAGTATCTGAAGGGGGCCTACAGGAAGGCTGGGGAAGGACTTCTCAGGATCTCAGGTAGTGATAGGACTAGGGGGAATGGAATGAAGCTGGAGGTGGGGAGATTCAGGCTGGATGTGAGGAGGAGGTTCTTCCCCATGAGAGTGGTGAGACCCTGGAATGGGTTGTCCAGGGAGGTGGTCGAAGCCCCGTCCCTGGGGGTGTTTAAGAGCAAGCTGGATGAGGCTCTGTCCAGCCTGATCTAGTGTGGGGTTTCCCTGCCCATGGCAGGGGGGTTGGAACTAGATGATCCTTGTGGTCCCTTCCAACCCTGAATGAAACTATGAAACTATGAAACTATAAAAAGCTGTCATGAAGTTATGCAGTGAGGAAATTAGAAAGGCCAAAACTCAACTAGAAATTAACCTGCCTTCATCTGTTAAAGAGAACAGGAAATCCGTCTACAAATATATTATCAACAGTAGGAGGATTAAGGAGTATCTCTTTCCTTAGGGGAAGCAAGGGGGGAAACATAGTGATGAGGAATGGCTGAGGGACTCAATACCTTTATTGCTTCAGTCTTCAGTAGTAGGGCCAATTGCTTGTTGTGCACCCAGTTTCCTGAGCAGAAAGATAGGGATGGGGAGTAGAATGAAGCCACACAATCCAAGAGGAGCTGGTTAGTGAGCTACTGCATCATTTAGGCATATGCAAGCCTTCAAGACCAGATGGTTTACACACAAGGGTACTGAGGGAGCTGGCAGAAGTGCTCACCAAGACACTTTCCATCATTTACCAGAAGTCCTGGCTAAGTGTAGAGGTCACAGCTGACTGAAGGTTGGCAAATGTGACGCCAATCTACAAGAGCAACCAGAAAGAGGACCCAGAGAACTACAGACCTGTCAGTTTGAGCTCTGTATTGGGCAAGGTCATGGAGCAGATCATGTTGTGTGCCATTTTGCAGCACATGCAGGACAACTGCACAATCAGGCTCAGTTAGCATGGCTTCAGGAAGAGAAGATCCTGTTAGATGAGCCTGATTTTCTTCTATGACAAGGTGACCCACTTATCAGATGGGGAAAAGGCTGTGGCTGTTGTTTACCTGGACTTTAGTAAAGACTTTGACACTGTCTTCCACAGCATCCTCCTGGAGAAACTGCCCATGGCTTGGATGGGTGGATGCCTTGCTAGGTAAAACATTGGCTGGATGGCTAGGCCCAAAGACTGGTGGTGAATGGAGGTAAACCCAGTTGGTGGCCAAGCCTAATTGATGTTCCCCAGGGCTCAGTTTTGGGGCCAGTTCTCT